>NW_019379508.1:95311-216060 GCF_000648655.2 Copidosoma floridanum | reverse complement strand
GGGGGGGGGGGGAAGAAGAGATGCGCGCTCGTGTCGGGCGGGGCTGGCCGCTCACGACTTGACTATCGCACGCCCCCACCACCGCAGCCCTTTGTATATACATGTATAAAGGTTCGCTCGGACGTCAAGGTGAGAGAGCGAAGAAGAGAAAATGAAGGAGTACATAGGAAGGATATCCACCTCCTTCTTTGGTGCAGTGCTGTGCATTTAACGTCTAAACTTTGACTTTGGAATTTTTATTCTCCGATACCACGCACGTCGGACCCTTCGTGCATATTCACAATGGCTCTGATTTATGTGTGACGTTTGAGCCCCAATCGAATCGTCTCGAAGGAGAGGGATGATAATACACGAATCGGGGCAAATGTGTACACAAACGCACACGCAACCCGTTGATCCATTATCTACTAATAGAAAACGCCAAAGTGATAAATCATCCGCCAGTTAAAAGGACAGAGCGAGAGGGAGGACAAAAGGCCGTAACGTAACGTGTAGTCGAGTGGGAGGAGGAGGGGGGGGGGGCTAAAAAATCTCAGGATAGCGCGAATTCATTGAGCGTTGAATTCAATGGGCCTCTAATTAAGCCCGACTCTCCGCGTGTGCGTGTGCGAGTGAGTCAGTTACCAGTCAATCAACTCCCCCTTCTCTCTCTTATTCTTAAAGAACCGTGATCTGAAAAAATCGCACAAAGAAAGGGCGCGAGCAGGGGAGGGAGAGAGAGAGGGACAACTTCAAGGACAGGGTGTGGCCTCGCGTGTGCATACCTGCACGTGTGCATGTGTGTATACAGGATACGTAATGACTCTCGTGCAGCGGCAGCCCTCCCTGGCGCACTATATGTGCCCTTTTAGCTCGTAAATCCTCTGTGTCACAATAAGAGCTGTGTACCTACGTGCCCCAAAGTGTGTGTACAATATGGCTACGCTCACCTGTCCCGGACACCTTTATTGGAAAATCAGCGAGCGCCCATAATACATATATATATATATATATATATATATATATATATATGTATATATGAGTACAGCCCGAGGGTCTCTATACTAATACACCCCATACGCGACCACCTCGGTGTTACGACTCGCGGTAGCCAACCCGCGCGTAGGTCTCTCTCGCTGCGTAATTTCTCGGACAATGCACGCGCGGGGTAAAATGCGCAGGTGCAATCGTCCGCGCGTACACGTGTGCATACGTGTAAGGTGCAGCGGCCTCGGACAAATTAACGGATACGCGTCCGTGTGCGCGATTCAATTCCCAAGCCCCCCCCCCCTCTTTGGCTGATTAATGAGTCCGCGGCATCAAAGGTGCAGCTCCTGGACCTGTGCGTATATACCCGCGTGCACACATATACAGAGCTTTTCATCGCGAGTCCTTATGATACAGCCGCGCGAGAGATCGCTCCCTTTCATCGATTAATTTTCCCGGCAAGGGAGCTAAGCACTCGCTCAATGGACCCCCCCCCCCTTTCCTCATGCTCAGCTGTATATTATGGCCGATTGCGCGCACCAGATGTAATTACATATGCACGAAGGAGCGCTCGATTCATTTGCGCATATAGTTTGTGCCCAAAGTGAGGCAGGCGTGTATGCGTTATGTATCCGAGGGGGAAAAAGAGCTTTTTGAGAAAGCGCGATCGATCATTGTCGCGTGACACCTGAATGCAAGCGCAACAAAGATGCTGTGTATATACCGCGTGCGTACCAATTTTCGTGAATCAATCGTGGTCATTCGAACCGTGGGATGTATGCGTATACAGAGCGACCGAGGGCCTTGATTGGGGTATTATGGGCTCTCGGGGCTATCGGCCACTATATCCTCAAATGGACGTCGTCGACGCGTCAATGGTGCGACAAAAACACAAAAATTTCCCCTCTCCATCGGCAGCGCATACGATGTACGTATATAATATACCTCCCCATCTGATTTACAGAGCTCGATCGCATTATGTTAATGCGGCTGAAATATTTATAAGTGCGAAAGGCAGAGGGAAAAAAGTCACGATCGCGAAATTAAAAGAGGAGGGGGGGGGAGAAAAAAATATGATGACGAACCTTCTCGAAATACCAATTTAATTGACGTAAACATTTACGCGCGCGTATATGTATGTAAGGCATTGCCGATAATCGCATGTAGACTGCTTACTTACTGTACGCAAATGTGCTCGCGAGACGCGCCGGCTGCCTTCATTATCAGCTGTGTACGGCGCACTTTGCTTTTCTCCCATAATTAATGTTATGCGCGTGTTGGTGTATACATGCATATTATTACACGCGGTCATTGGCGGACGAACGACGCCCTGTCGTGTATATACATGCAATATATTATAATGGCCATACGTGGGTCACGAAGACAAGGGAAATAAGCTCTTTACTTCGTGCCGACGCGCGTAAATACCTATAATGTACACATCTCAGCAATTTTTCATTCGGTTGAACTTGCACTAGCCAAGACTATACACTGAGAATTGGACAATCGTCAAATTATGACTGAAACAGGTGGAGTCAAAGACGTTTTGTAAAAAAAGTCCAACACGTGAAATCACAATATTCACGATAAAATCTTAACCAATTGTCGCTCAATTTCCTTTGTCTATGGTCGCAAGCTCGTGACTATTTCGAGGGCAGGGTGATAAGGTCGCCTTGGTATCGGAATAGCACAGTTTCCCCGAAATGTAACATCGATCCTCCCGCAAGGACTATAATAGTTTTCACGTAATTACTCCAGAGCTATACGTATTGAAACAAAAACGAAGAAAAAAAATAAAACGAAACCCTAGACCAGGCGAGCTTACCCCACTCGTCTTCCAATGGGACGTCGGGCGTTAAGCACCCATTAGACCGTCAAAAGACTCTATCGTCGTAAAACATCCCGAGAAGCCTTTTACCCGCGCGACGGAGCCCCCCCGCGTCAGGATGATCGACACGTATGCG
This sequence comes from Copidosoma floridanum, assembly GCF_000648655.2. The sequence goes on along the minus strand of NW_019379508.1, from coordinate 213,130 downwards.
ATCGAGCTCTGTTTTCGCGTACACGTAATGCGTGCAAAAATACTTTATACGCGGACACACATGGCAAGCTCCCCCACAAGGGGCAATTAAGCATCAGGTCCAGAATTTATACACACTTACCGATCGCTCGACTCGAGAAATAGGTACGTGCGAAAGAATATATATACATACACGTAGGATCTCTAGCATAAGTACATGTACACATAAGAAGAAGAGGAGGAGGAGGTGGAAAAAGATTATAAGGTAAAGGGTATACAGAGAGTGAGGTACGAGAAGCGGGGTGGGGTGAGGGAGGATGGGTATCTCTCGAGGCTCGGCGATGCTGGCGGGGGCGTGAGAAGTGCCTTAGCCCTGTGACCTCCGGCTCCTCTCTATCTTCCTTCTCCACCTCTTCTCTTGTTCCCTGGCTCCCTCCACTCCTCGGCAGCAGCTATTAGCTAGCTCCTCTTTGAAAGATCTCACTTCGGTAGGTAGGAGAGTGTACAGGTATATGTATGTATGTATAACCGAGCAAGCAAACCTCAGGAGGAGATAGAGGAAGTAGAGAGACGCATATGGGAGCGCTCTCCCTGTGTACAGCCAAGGCACAGTATGTATACACATACACCCATGTAAAGAGAGAGAGAGAGAGAGAGAGGAGCCGCTGCTCGGACTTGTCCGATTGAATTTTGACAAGCTCGACAAGTTCCTCTCGATCGCTCGAGCCGATCCCGACGGCCGATTTACACCGCGCGTTATATACACACGCGTATATATAGATGCGCCCAGCATCCCCATGAGCACTTATACACACACACACACACACACACACACGAGAAGGGAGTCTAGTCTAGTCTAGTCTGGTAGTACCAATGTACAAGTTGCTGGTGGTTGGTGTTGGCGGGCTCACTCTCCTCTGTGTATACCGTATATACATACATACGTAACGCTATACATCTCTTCCCTCTGCTACTTTTGCTGCTGCTTCTTCTTCTTCGCCGAAAGAGAGGAGGAGGAGGAGGAGGAGGAGGAGGCCAGTGAACCGAGCGAGAGCGTCCGTGCCGATATACGCCTAATCGTGGGAACGAAATTGGACTTTCTCGCGGGGCAGCAGCGCTAGAGAGGGGCTGCTCTCTCCTCCTCCTCTCCTTCTTTCTGCTCGCGATGCCTCACTTATCGACGAGCTGATTTTCTCCCCTGTGTACATACACAACTCTTCCTTCTCTCCCTCTCCCCCGAGAGTGGTGTGTGTGTGTGTGTGTGTACTCTCCTACACCAACACCGACGCGCTCTCGATATCGGCTCATGAAGATGATTAGCATACACATACATGATTATGTACTCGGTTACCCATACGTATATTACCTGTTTTGATTACCGTCCCTCTTTGGCGATTGAACTGTGTTGTTCTGACGAGCCATCCGATCTGCATGACATTAATCGGTCTCTAACACAGCCAACGAGATCCATACAACTTCATTGCATTTGGCGGACGTATCTGCACACCATCCATATTGTAGTTTATTACGTTATATGGATTTGGGGAGATCGTCCTCACCTCTTGCTCCTGTCGCCCGAGCGTTAATTTTATGGACGACTATGTGTGAGTATTTCACTGGCGAGCACTTCCTGGGTTCAACGCTCCTCTCCAGGTGTGCATACGCTTTGGCTATCTCCCCGCGATGAAGTATATACACACGTACAAGAAGCTCGTACTAACCCCTTCCGACACACACTTTGCACCATAGGGATGCCGAGGGAAGATGGACCGTGTTCCTTTCTCTCTCTCTCTCTCTCTGTGTAGATAGATGCACACGTGTAAGCATCTTCCAAGACGCAGCTATATATACGGCGGTATAGACAGACAGGCAGGTCAGTATAAGCGAGCTTGCATAATATTAACCGGCCTGCAACCTGTGCCCTTCCCACACTTATCACGCGCCCGCAACCCCCTTTTGCACATGTATGTGTATGTGCTATCTCTTTGGGTTTTGCAGGAGGTAATATACGCGAGGGGAGAAAGAGATTGGTGGGTGTGTGTGTGTGTGTGCCCTTGGAGAGGATATATTTTATATACATGTACAAGGTGTATGTGTAGGCACCCCTTGTGTTATTAGACGGAGATTGGTACCTATCGGCGCAGATTTACGCGCGTATCTCTAGATCGGCGGGGCACGAAAGCTGATCTGTTTATTGATTTTGCGTACAGGGAGAATGAGATAGCCGAGCGCTTGCGTTGGAAATCGATTTTATTCTCCGTAATCTCGCGCTCTTGCGCTTTACGTATGTATACATATATTACATCCTGTATATGCATAGGTACGTATACGCGCACGAGTCGTGGAGTGATTCATTTTCAAGGTGCGCGGTGAGTGTGGAGGTTTATTATTAGGCTCGTAAAGTTGGTGGGGGGAAGAGGGGCGGGGGGGGAGAGAAAAAAAAAGACCGTATACATATTATATCGTAGGCGTACGAGAGTTTCTTTTATCACTGCATGATTTTTCAAGGACAGCTTGCTCTCTGGGGGATGCTGGCGAAACTTTCATGCACACGTATATATGGTCTCTTTACAATTAGTCCAAGGGTACATATATTATATTATTACCTGTATGTACGTCAAGGCATCGGGAAATCGAACGCTTCTCGGAATGATATACCTATTGTACTTACGAGAGTGTTAATGTTTTTCTTTTTTTTTTTCTTCTGCGAATTGCTGAACTTGTACATGTATAATACGTCCAATAAAAGCACCGCGACGGACGTTTGATCGGGCGGTGATCGTTTTCTTCTGACGTAGCTACACGCCACCGAATAGGTGCAAGGGAACGGGGAGTGTTGCGTTATTGATATGGGAAAACATGAATACCGTTTGTTTGGGATTAATAATGCATCCAAGGCGAGAGATATCCTTTGACGAAAGGGAGAAAGGACGAATGATAAGATTTTCTGTGGTAATTGTTGCGCCGTTTCTTTGTACAAGAGGTATGGTTGGTACACGTAAAAGGAGCTTGACACTTTTCAGCTTATGTATAGAAAGAGAGAGTGAGGCGTAGGCCCTTTGGTCGAAGGAAAAAAGGAGCTGGGAAGCCAGCGGGGGTCAGCCGAGCCGCAGAGAAAGGGGGAAGCGCGGGGGGGGGGGGGAAGAAGAGATGCGCGCTCGTGTCGGGCGGGGCTGGCCGCTCACGACTTGACTATCGCACGCCCCCACCACCGCAGCCCTTTGTATATACATGTATAAAGGTTCGCTCGGACGTCAAGGTGAGAGAGCGAAGAAGAGAAAATGAAGGAGTACATAGGAAGGATATCCACCTCCTTCTTTGGTGCAGTGCTGTGCATTTAACGTCTAAACTTTGACTTTGGAATTTTTATTCTCCGATACCACGCACGTCGGACCCTTCGTGCATATTCACAATGGCTCTGATTTATGTGTGACGTTTGAGCCCCAATCGAATCGTCTCGAAGGAGAGGGATGATAATACACGAATCGGGGCAAATGTGTACACAAACGCACACGCAACCCGTTGATCCATTATCTACTAATAGAAAACGCCAAAGTGATAAATCATCCGCCAGTTAAAAGGACAGAGCGAGAGGGAGGACAAAAGGCCGTAACGTAACGTGTAGTCGAGTGGGAGGAGGAGGGGGGGGGGGCTAAAAAATCTCAGGATAGCGCGAATTCATTGAGCGTTGAATTCAATGGGCCTCTAATTAAGCCCGACTCTCCGCGTGTGCGTGTGCGAGTGAGTCAGTTACCAGTCAATCAACTCCCCCTTCTCTCTCTTATTCTTAAAGAACCGTGATCTGAAAAAATCGCACAAAGAAAGGGCGCGAGCAGGGGAGGGAGAGAGAGAGGGACAACTTCAAGGACAGGGTGTGGCCTCGCGTGTGCATACCTGCACGTGTGCATGTGTGTATACAGGATACGTAATGACTCTCGTGCAGCGGCAGCCCTCCCTGGCGCACTATATGTGCCCTTTTAGCTCGTAAATCCTCTGTGTCACAATAAGAGCTGTGTACCTACGTGCCCCAAAGTGTGTGTACAATATGGCTACGCTCACCTGTCCCGGACACCTTTATTGGAAAATCAGCGAGCGCCCATAATACATATATATATATATATATATATATATATATATAGATCTGTGGGTGCTACGTATAATATAAATATAGCACACTGCACAGGTACGGGATGTGGGTAACGCTCGACCCTCCGTACGGTATATTATATTCAGTGCTCTCTTTTCTCACCGCTCGTGCAGCTCAGTGCGGCTGTAAAGAGAGAGAAAAGGTGGGAACAGTTGACGGAGTGTCCGAGGCCAGGGGCACCAGCTGGCTCACGGTCAGACGGACCCGAGTATCTATACTGTACACAGGTACACCGTGTTCTATCCTACATCGGCGTGTCAATACTGTTACAGGCTCCTGACATCATCACCCATCGTTTGTTTCACTCGATGCTTCTTTTTTTCCCTTTCTTCTTTTTATCGATACTTTGGGCGCTCTCGAGATATCAGTGCCACTTTGATGATCGTCCAAATTAATTGTTTCGCTCGATCTCGCCTTTTGATTGATGAGAGACTGCAGAGAGTGAAAAATCATTGGAATTGGTTTATAATAAAAGTCAACAAAAACAAAAACAAAAAAAAAGCATCAAACCGAGCGTAAGAACCGTATTTTTCAAATTACACCCACCCCGATCTTTCATCTCGGGCTTTTCTCTCAAAACGATCATTAGTTATTTCGCCGATCGCGCCGACTCCTCCCCAATCGTAATATACTACTTACGTATCCTGCAAAGGGAGGGAGAAAGGAAGAAGATACCTGTTCGATTTTCACTCAAAAGCAACGGTTCTCATTGTAAGTGCCAGCCATGGTGGTGCTGGTGGTACAGTCTTATCCCGTAGTCATGCTCTCTGGTGCATGTGTATACCGTGCATGTACATCCACTCGATGTATATTATATGTAGAAGGGGTAGGTGTACGAGCGCAGGATCGATTTCCCATAGGAGATAGTCACGCCAAGGCTTCGTACACCTACTTACGGTGTACTTGGAGAGGAAAAATAAAGAAAACGGACAGAGAGAGCAATCTCCTCGCGGATATGAGTACATATGAAAGCCATCATCGCGATACCTGCTGATGGTGTACGCTAAATTTTAGGGAGACGACGCGAGGGATCATGGCAGGAGCAAAAACACTTCTTGCCCCCGTTTGACCCACTGGCGGTCGAGTATACCCCTCCTTTTTTTTCTCTCCTCCTCCTCCGGCTGTCGATGGCCCGGCGGGCGGTCTCTCCTCTTCGTGTTCTCTTACGTTATACACACGTGCTCTTTAATTCTCTTCTAATTCCAATACCGGTCAGTTTGCGTCATTAGCGAAAACTTTGCTTCGTCCACGTGTACGCCCTCGTTGCTGTAGTATCATACAGATGTCATATACTCCAAAGGTGCGAGTAAATTCTTTTTTATCCATCTTAACAGCGCGTGTTTGATGCCCACTCATACGCGTGATAAAATGTTTTGTTCCTTCCAATCACGTATATCGATCATTATTTTTTACTCTGATGTATATGCACATGCGAGCTGATCGAGCTCTTTTCTGTATCGCCTTCCCGATGAATATCCCCTGCTGATAATAATTCCTGTAAAATCACTGCTCAAGGAAAAATATTGCATACTTACGCGTAATATTACATAGCCCAGATCGATCTCTCTTAGGGATCCGCGAACACGAGGAGTCACGCGCCGTGTGTATGTACACATATAAAAACGTACGTGCCGGTCCATGAACTAGATTCGTCGTCGTCGTCTTGGTGGTCGTTAGCGAAGCGAGGGCGCGATCGAGTGCCTTTACAATGGGAATGAGAATCAAGCCTCGGTGCGTCTGAAATCACGATAAAAGTTTTCTTCGTACTTTTAACATACATATGTGCACCTTGTACGTGGCACTCGCGTGCCCGTGCGTTTTCCATATATAGATCGCCGTTGCTGTACAGCGCGTATTATATATATATATATATGCACAGTGTGCACTTTCAGGAGAAGATGTTGACTCATCACACTCGTATCGCGATAATGAGTCACTTCTCGGGTTTCTCATTTGCAGTGCCGTTCGGGCTAGTTTCTAGCAATCTCGAGAATAAGGTTTGGAACATTCTTTGTTTTTTTTTTGTTTTTTTTTTTTTAAATTATAAAAAATACACGGTTTAGCAACAAAATATTTCAAAGTTTAGCAGACTCCAGATAAATCACTGTAGTTCTCCGGTTTTATGGCTCAGTAGGGCCATTATCAACACAACGTCATTAGGTAGCCCTCAGAGTCCTGCATCCACTGCCTGCGTTCGAGAGTTTGAAAAAAAAAAAAAAAACATCTACAAAATGTTCACTTCTAAATTAGTAGGTTCACTGCCAATTAATGGTTCTTTCTATACATGCGCGTGTAATTCGACATACATTTATTGGGCTCTTTGTATGAGTAGGTGCAGCGCGCACTGTCACTCGCATATATACAGCCAGACGGCGACGGAGAACCGCTTTGCTCTTGAGAGCTTTTAACGAGCTTTTGGCGAGCGCGCGTAAAAGTTTGAAACGATGAGGAAAATTACGGTACGGTCGCGTGATTTATACCCTCGCGACTTCGAAAACGAACCGTGTTATAGTGCCGCAGCGTTGCTTGTATGGACACAAATTTGCTCCCTTTTCCCGCTGATTACTTTTAATCGCCTCTCTCAGCTACGACTACCGTACCGCTAAGGAGTCCCTGCACAGGTTCACACATCCCGATAAGGCGCGTCCTTGTCCGAGTACGTTTCTTACCTCGTATCCCTTTTGCATACGAGAGGCGTATACATATTACAAAGTGGATGCACTGACTTTGAAACAAAGAAGGGAATCGTGCGGAAAAACATTTTATATCCGCGGGCGTAGTCCATAGGTACTTTTGCAATGCAGCTGATTGCGAGCGGTGCGTTGATAGGTTGCTGATTGGGTCCTACGATCAAAGTCTTTTACGCGCATTGCGTTGGGGGGGGGGGGGAATAAATTATTGCTAAACGCGACGTAAATCCACGTGGTTATTTATAGTGGACATTAGCATCAGAAGTGAACACCCGGGCACAGTTGTAAGACAATTTACGTCACACTTCACATTGGAATGAAGGGGAAGCTTCGTCCACCCGAAAAAATAAAAGTCGGATTATGCAGGGTAAAACTTTGGTATTTTCCAAAGTTATTCCAGACAAGTTCCGAAGGAGTAACAACTGGTAGAGAGTCCGCCTTGGAAAAAACAAAAATCTTACAACACACGCTGCATTTATCTGGAGCATCGTGAAAACGAAGAGAAGACTGAAAAGAGCCCTACCGCTGAATATAGGTGCATGCACCCTCCCTCTTTCACTGCGGGGCCGTCGTAACTCATCACTTGGACATTCACAGCGCGAACAGTTACACCAATGCTCGCGAGCCAAAACGCTCGCTCAGTCATGTGCTGGTCTTTCTTCTTCTTCTGGTGCGTCGTGTATTCCTGGTTGAGTGTGCAAGTGGATGGATGAAAAATTATTGGAGTGTCAACCGCAGTTAGCCTCTAAAACTCGGGTTTACAAATAGTAAGCCTGCCGTACTTGAAATTGCTCTTCTTTTTTTTTTATATAAGATGCATTTTGTAGTTGGTAAGAATTGTAAGAACAACCAAATAGACCCGAGTTGCGGAAAAAGCTGCAAGTATGGTGCTCCAAAATGAGTAAAAATCAATAATATTCGTAAGCAGTTGCCATTTTTAATCCTGGCAGCAGCACGAACCAAGATTAAAGGAGATGTACCATTAGATGGTGTAGTGTACGTGGTATGGCTGGAAATTAAACATTCCCATCGCTGGAAAAAAAAAAAAAAAATAGCAAAACAGACGTACAGAAGAGGCTTACAAACGAAGCAGCAGCAACAACAGCAGCGAGAACCAGAGTTATGATTTACAGCGCGCGTGCACGCGCATGACCGGGAGGCAGTACCTGCAACGACCTCCTCTCCATAGTGGGCCCGTTGTAGGCAGGTATATTGGGCATGTCCGCCGCTAGTTTGCATATTCGTCCGAGTATACATCATCTCTCTCTCTCTCTCTCTCTTGTCCCTAAGCACCACCGGTGAAGAACAGCAACAGAGTCGTCGAGATGGTTTATCACGAGCTGCTCCGAGATTCATCGTAAGCTCGTTTCGATTAATTTATTTATCATAAATCAATTGGTTATTCGCCGTGTATAAATATGGTTACCGTGAAAAATGTTGTAAAAAAAAAAAAAAAAAAAAAGAAAGAAAGGTGGACCGAAAAAAGAAAGACGAAACAAGTATCGATAGAATCCAGCATAGAAAAGAGAAAGAGGGAGGGGGAGACACAAGAAGGGGGCCGCTCACGATCCGGCGATAGGTAGCGGCGAATTTGCATCGGTGGAATTTTCTCTCTTTCTTGCTCCTTGGCTTGCATATATGTATGCATACATACACACTGTAGCACCACAGAGGAGAGGAGCAGAAGGAGGATATCAGAAGCCGGTAGGCAGCAGGTCCAAGCAAGAAGCACACAAGTGGAGGACAAGATGGTCAGCACACACCGCGCAGTGCTACACACTCGGTAGCGTGTATGCTTATGTGTGTATAAATACACCAAGCTCGTGCCCACGAGAGAGAGAGAGAGAGAGCCGCTATGACGCTATGCAAAAGAGTGGTATATGTGTACACGGCCAGCTTTTTCTATGCTTCGGCGAGCTTGACGTTTCCTGGATACGCCGCGCGCATTCGTTAATGCGACACGACTTTGCACGAGGCGCCTTTATGGACCCCCCCCCCTATTCTCAACCCTCTTACCTCTCCCTTGCATGGAGAAAAATCGAGGCTTTGATCTCGATCCGATTGCATTTGGGTGGTATTGAAAAAATACTTTGAGCCTGCACTCTTGTTTTTTTTGAGCCCTCGAGAAAGCGTTCCCTACCTGCTGATGTGTATATACAATCTTTTTGGAAACGAAACGCAAGAGGAGTCACTCCTCCAATACTAGCGTATAGCCAGAATCGAGTTGGCCTAACTGGTGATTCATGATTAAATGGCCATTAAATGTACAAAGCCTCGTCTGACCATACCGTGTCGTTTACTACTTTGACACACCCGATAACACCAACCTCAAGCGTCGCGAGCACAATTAAGTATACCTCGGTGTTTTTTGCTCCTCTTTCCTAATGTATACGCCAACAAAACACACAAAGGCTCTATAAACAATCTAATAGCCCAAAAGCTCCCACGCGCCCAATCTCATCCCACAATCGAGTAATTTTCAAACGGGGCACACGCAAACGTAGAAAACCCGATCGCGTAGCGCATGAGCAACATTACGACACAAATTCATCCGTCAGGGACAAAACGCGCCAGAGTAATTCAATAAATCAGCGCTCGTGGCAGGCGCTGCAGGCCACCGCGGGCGCGTCGTCACCCAAGTATACGTATATACATACGCGCAAACACGGTAGCTCGGCAAGTGCGCCGCCACGGAAAAACAAGCTAAACCGGAACTCCTCCCCATCCCCGTAACTCGCTCCATTTCCTTTTGCTCTCTCTCTCTCTCTCCATACATCTGATCTTTCATACCGATCTCTCGTACATTACACGCGTCGGCTACCGCATACGCATCGTGTTCTTGTTTCGATAGCGAGCGTGTTGAATGATAAAAACGACACGCTCGTAACATATACACACACACATACACAGATCAAACACATAAATCTCGGATCTATCAATTACGGGTATTTATGTCGCGCTCCTGTTCCCCGTATATATTATATTCTCCTATGGTAAAAATAATAATAATAGTCAGATCGCGATACGCTGCAGCAACGTCTCTCCTCGGTGATACTGGGCTAGGTATTATATACACATGTTGTAGTGTTAGGTGCTGATAAATTATTAATAAATCCACAGTGACTGTCAATGTAGATACGGCTATCTTTGATCGGCCCTAATTTTCACGATCAACACCTACGCGGCTCATCGACGATGTATACACACGATTCGAACCGGATGCTCGGCTTGGACCTCCTCACTCGAGTAAACAAAAAAAAAACAAAAAAAAAAAAAACAAAAAAAAAAAGGTCTCTACAATACAAGGACCGGGGGTTCGGTCGGAGGGGTGAAGATCGCGCCTAGCGACCCATATGGGATGCGGCGCATTATCTTTCAGCGCTAGCGTCGGGGCCTATCTTATCGCCGATCGGAGATCTCTCGGGAGAGCGTGCCAGCCGGGGATGGCTACCGGGCTTTACCCCGCCGAGGTGTGATACACTCGTGGTGCAACGGGTATAGGGTGATGGGCTGGAAAACTGGGCACGCAGCTGTCGACGTCTCATTGAAAATCTTGGGGCTTCACTTTGTTGTTTTTATTATTTTTATAACTAAGTATAGTATAAAGGATTTTAAAAGTGTATACAAGACGAGGTGAATCGGAATACAAGAGAGGATGAGCCATGCAGGAGGGGTGTGCAGCGTTTCCCTCGCTAAAACGAAACGCTTGTATATTCCACGATTTCGACTTTCCGTATTGTTCGGGGCTTATCTCGTCGCGGATATCTGCGAGATAATGTGGGTACGTACTTGTATGTATGTGTACGCGGGGGGCCGGTCCGGTGCACTTTCCACCGCCGAGTTAGAACTAATAGCCCCAAGAGAAGGGCTTCTTTTTTTTACCGACCTACAGGGAAATCTTAGCGCCTCCCCCTCCCTTGGTACATAATACGTGTATAGATATGGAGATGCGGACACGACCTTTTTGCTCTTCCCCTGTGTATTATTCTCTCGTGGCTTCGCGGATTTTTTTGCATGATAACGGCGACACTTTGTTTTTCTTATATTCCTTTCAATGGTTGATGTACATTTGCAAGGACATTTTTACCGTGGCTTACGTTTCACGCACTTGCACAACAGGAAAATCAAACGAGCCAATCGATTTACAAATACATACACATCGACCCCCGACAACATAATCAAAACTCTCTCAATCATCAATTCAGTGCATAATAATGTATACCATCTCCTCCGATTCGCTACCATATACGTACAATACGCGCACAGCTTACCCAAATGTATATATTGCCCCGTTCGGAGAAAATTACGTAACGCGAGTGGAGGTGCACGTTGCGTTATTATCAAAGTCCATCGATCATCAGCTTGACGAGAGCCGAACTTTCCGAATTTTCTTGCCCACACATGGAATTATATATGTACATGCACCGATTGCAAAATGCAATTCCAAAAGAATCCGAATGATTATTGTTCATGCGCTAATGAATTCCACGCATGCCCGTCCTTACTTATAATTAAGATAGTATACTTTTTGGAAGAAAACGAATTTAATAAGCGGCTCGGTGCCCACCGTTGCTGTCTTCATAAATCGGCCGGATTAATTTGCAAATTGAAAAGTGTATCTTGCGCCCGCGGATTAGCCCACCGGTGTATACGCTGTATGTGATGGTATAGCTTGGGTATATTATCGTGTAACCCCCCCCCCCCCCCCGTAGCAGCAGTTGGGCTCTCTCGAGAAGCGGAAAACTAATTTGGTTACACGCGCATTATATAAACATGATTAATTTAGGAAATCTCATTTGGCTTGAGCAAACAAAACTCTCGGCTTTCCAACCCCCCTGCCGTTGAAAATTGAATGTACACACGGTGTGGGTATTTACGCGGTAGCGTGGAGGTGCCTTTTTTTCCAAAAATTTTTATGACCCTCGCGGTGGGATCATCGAGTGTATCGATAGCTCCCTCGTTCCCCATAGCAAAGCTGGTAGATGGAAAAGTCGGCGAGTTGCGTGTAACAAAGGGGAATCGTAACAAATTTACAATTACGATGGATAATAGTTATGATTACCCCTGGCGCGGAAATCGTGATTGCGGCACTTTTCAAGGGAACACATCTACCTATCGTTCTCTCTGCCTTTGTGTATACGTATTCCGGTCGTCGTGGAGTAAAAGAGAGGTCCGCGCGCTCGAGTGTATGGGTGCACCGCCGATACCATCTATACCATAATATAGTCTCGAATTGTTTTACGATTATTGACCGTTCGTACATCGCGTGGCGTGTATGCAGATGTTTCGTGAAGTTTGCATTTTTTTTTTTTTTTTTTCAGTTCGTTCTATTGGGGTACAAATTGAAATTGTTTTTATTGGGCAGTCATTTGATTCGAACGATATCTACTCGTGTAAACGTGATAAAACTTTATAAATTTCTTCAAAATTTTGTTTTGTTCATTTATAGTACTCGCACAAGGGTCGTCATTACCATTTATTCAGAAAAAAAAATTTTCCTTTCTTTCGTGCAAGAGCACCTACTCTCAATTGACTAACAAGGTTATCATACTACTTTATTGTACTTGACTAATACACTACACTATTGTCGAAAATTGAGAACAAAAAAACACTAAAAATACCAATAAAAACCAATTCTCTTTAATATCAATGTATTTCCGGGCTGTTGATATATGCAGGCAATTTTTCCGATCGATACAAAACTGCATAGACACTCAAGACGGTCCTACACTGAAATTCCCGGGAACGAGCATCAATTGTGCACTTATATACTGCCGCGTTATTAGGCAAATGACAGTGCACATGTAGTAGGGGGCATTTTCCATTTTTTTGTTTTGTTCCTTGTCGCGCGTCCCATCAAGATTACAATGCGCTATCCCGAAACAGGTGTGCAGCGGGCGCGTGTTCTTCTCTGGCCATTTCCACGATTGTCCATACGACGTAGGTCCATTTGCGCGATAGAAAATGGGCAAAAAAGTAGAGAGACGCAGGGAGTAAATGGAAACGAGAGAACATAAGTGCCTATACGTGCACGCGGGAGAGGACAATCGGCGACGAGCCATGTATATACTGCTCGCGGTCGCGTGTGTTGCGCTGTACTTACTTGCTGTTTTTTGCCTCTCACTGCACTGTCGTCCGTCATTTAGACATGTGGCGGAGTTGACATTTTTTTTTTTTTTTTCTCTTATACCCATGACTATTGTTGCTCGTACTCCTCGGTGGGGCAACGTATACCAATGCACGATTATCCCCGGCTCTTCATCGACTCCCCGCAAGAATTACGCACGCGAATACTCCCGCAAAGCCACCGCCCACGGTTAATCACCAGCTCTTTCCCTTGTACCTTGATGTGCTTCCCCCCGGCAGGGCTTACATGTATACCTACAGTTTGGCACACGGAGCGTTATTTTTGCCGGTGGGTATATTTATACCTCCCACTGCAGTGGCGGTCGAGGAAATTGCAGAGGCGCAAGGTCGAGGAGGAAGAAGAGCCCCTCTGCGTGTATACACAACCCCTTGGCTTTTTCTCGATACCCCAGCCGCACGTGTGTAAGTACATATTATATAAGTAGCCGAGTTCGATCGGACAATTGAAAAAGTTGCCGAGAGCACTTATTGACGCGTAATATCTATACGGCCACAACTCGTGGTTGCTTCCGTTTCGTGCGTTTTTCCGTTGCTGCATGCGCTACAGATCCGGGGGTTGTGCTTGATGATACCGCGAGGTTCATACATACGAAGGAGAGGGGAAAAACTTTGCCTGCTGCATCGACCCGAGGGGCATATTATGTACCGCAGGACTATTTATTATCGACGCTGAAATGTAAGGGCTTGAAATGGAACTAGTGGGTGCATTAATTATTATTTTTGGCTTTGATAATAAACATGTGTGGTTGGAAAAAAATGGTGTGCAAAAAAAAAGGACGAGTCAAGGAGTATGGAGATATATTGTATGTATATACGTCAGTATAGGTGCATCACAAGTATACAGATAGGCGAGGGCCGATGCCCCCCGATGAACCTCGACCCCTCGACTGGCGGGAGAGCCATATATGCGCTGTGGGATCCATCCTTCCTGTATAACTAATAGGTGTGTACATGCACGTGAACTGCTGCCGCCGCCACTCTCTCCCTGATGCGCCAACTCTGCCGTGGCATCCGGACCCCACCCTGCAGCTTGGAGGTCGCTCACCTGTACCTTTTTTACATTTCGATTTATTATTTTCCCATTCAAACATTTTCTCACTCGAGGAGTCTAAATGACCATCCGGAGGATCCACTTTGTCATCTACCATGGTGTACATATACCGTATCAAGCGAATACCACGAACCCAGGAAAAATCCAAAGAAACTTGAACAACGTATATATATACGTTTAGCTCGCGTGGACAATTCCGGCCGTCCTTTCCCACTTGTGCGGATAATACTCGCCTCCGTGTGCACCTCCTCCTCCTCGTGCCTCTCCCGTATATACACCTCTTCCCCATTCCTTCTCCCGCGTCTTTCCCCCACCCCCCGCATTCTACCGATATTTCTCGGGCGCTCGCGCGAGCACGTCCTTTCTCTCCCTTCTTTTCCTCTCCGGCGATTTTCTCGCGCCGATAAGATCGTAAATCCACGACGATATGCGCCCGAGCGCGTATATTTGCATGCGCCCGGTACGACGGGTCGCCCGCTCATTCCGCGGCCGAGGTGCTCTGGGAAAGACGCGTGTCGGAAATGTGGAACAAAAGCGCCGTGGGTACATTATATGCAGGAACGAGCTCCGTTTTTTCTTTCGATCGGATGAATGAAAAAAAAAAAAAAAAAAAAAAAAAAAACAGCAACAATCATAACTAGAGGACTCGTAATTACATGCCCCACATACGTTATACCCGCGTGTAATTGTTGACGATTCCGTCATTCCAATTAACTGTTCCTTTTTGCGCGGTGAGTCTTGTAAAAGCGGCACTTTTGCGCTCCGCGGGAGTCCCTCGGGGGGAGGGACGAAAACAGGTGAACAAGTCCTCCGCGGGGCCTATCTCCCGGTTGACATCTCCCTTATCTTTCCCCGCGGTGCACATGTACGTCGATAGAGCGCTTCGGCTGGTGTACATACACGTCGAGTTGGCTCCAAATGGCCGGGGGGGGCGCCTCAATTTACTCGTTTTGATCTTTACGTGCTATCGAGCCAACTCGCGCGATTGAGATGTCGGCGATTGTTTACCTTTTCCTTTGCTTTTTCTCTCTTGTGCATAAGAGATATATTGCGGAAAATTTGGAAATGCGTGCGTAAGAAAGGAAGAAAAATCATAATAACAAGTTTACGATGTACGGTGTAATTGCACGGTGTTTAAAATTCATTTTTCTCTCTGTTCCAGGTAAGCACCACAACCAACAGCAGCAGCAATAATTACCTGAAATTTTTCGCCTGTCCATACTCGCGTCACGGGTGAGTTGCCACAATATATACATATGAACGTGTGCCCATTTGAAACACGATTTTCTAATCGGCTGATGCTCCGAAAAGCACCAGGGGTCAAAATCGTCATTAATCGATGCGCCCATCAAACGCCAAGTTGCGCTCTCTCTCTCTTCCCCGGGGCATGTATAGCTCGACCGACAAACGCGGATGTTTCGTGACTCGACGTCGGGAGCAATTAGCGCCTCTCTTTTCGTTTCCCATGCACATACGTGTGTACGTAGGAGTCCTCCCCCTCGCGAAACTCGGCGCCGCGTTTTTACCCGCTCGCTTGATTGATTTTTAAATGCGCCCCGAGAGCCTACCCCCCCCCCCTTCGTTACCTGTATATACACCCGTACGGACGAGAACAACTCGTATATAATTAAACGTGCGCTCTCGCTCGCCTAATCGCACGTATCATATATAAAATCGGCCTGCCGTTGTGTGTATACTACACATATTATATACACATCCACGTATAAATACATTCGGGATGGATTTACAGTTGGCTCGCGTTAGCTGTGTATATATACGTGTACAAGGGAGGGAGAGAGAGAGCCTGTTACTTATTGGAGAGGACTTTGAAAATTTTCGAGCCACGCACATCCCGCCGATTTCCATCTCGATTTACGAGGGTCGGATGCGATTCGCGCAAACCCTCTCTCGGTGTTATGTGCATGTGTGTACATATGTATACCGATATACGCTCTGTTGCATAACCACCTTTGGACGAAATGCGCCTCATATTATAACATAACGACTTTTTTACTATTCGCGAAGGAGCATGTTTTTGTATTATAAATGTAGCAGCTGTCCATCCCAGCCGATCGATAAATTTTTCACACCGGCGTCGTAAAGTTTCGCTTTCGTCGTCAAGCTTGAATCCCACATGCGCGCCAGAGCTTAACCGGAGCATCCTTTTTGCCCGAGGGGGTTTCTTTTTTGGAGCTGACGGACTTTCGATGTAAAAATCTATACGAAGAGAGGGGGGGGGTCCCATACTCGGGAAACCTATTAATTATGAGTTTTAGCGCTGCAACCCAACACACACACACACTAGCGGGAGGAAAATCTTCCCCCATTTCTCCGGACCGTCATGTCGGACGCACACGTGCATTCGACAGTCAAGGCCGAAAGGAGGAAAGTGCGTGCCGGCAATCGTAAACGGCTCTCCCTCTCTCTCTCTTGTGTGTGTGTGGATTAATTTCTTAACAGGCCGCCCGGACTTTCCGCGGCTCTGGTCTGTGGGAACGCATTAACGAGTTTTCGCGTTTGGCTGTGTGGGAAAGCAGACGATGAGGGAGCCTTGCACCTTTTTAACAAGAGGCGCGGGCTATATAATATGATGTTGTTTGGAAGGTTTTTTTTTTTGGCACATAAAAATATTAAAAAAAAAAAAAAAAAGCAAATGGGTGCAATGTATCGTTACTGAAACGAAGCCCATCAGGGGTGTGTCAAACCGTAGTGACGTTCGAGATTGATTGTCACATTTAACCCGCAGTGGACACTAAAACGTGAAGCCCTTTTGCCCTCACGGATAAATTGACTCGATAACGTACGTGAAGACCCCTCGTACCCCAGTCTCTAAAACGTACCAACTTTTTTTTTTTTTTATAATTTTACCATCCCAATGATTGATGTATCTTCTAATAATTAAGGTAAGTATTAAAAAAAAATCATCCATATTTTTTGTACCTGTACATTATAAGACTTGGCACATAGAACTATATCAACCGATTCTCAGTTACAAAAATTCGATTGATCAGCATCTGCGTAAACGTCATCACAAAGACGTGTATCAGTTTCGCGTGTCTCTCAGGTGTCCCATATACATTTATTTCAGTATATGGGCGACTTGAAATTCTGACACAATCATCCGTAGCTTAATTGTCTAATCGCGCATGTATTAATAGCACTCTGAGGGTTCCCTAATTGGCGATTCGTATCATATCATCTTTGAAGAAGAAAATACAGAGGAAAAGTTACTCCCCTGATATAAAAGACCCCGATTGAGTTTCACACACAACTGACGGTCACCCGTCAATCCATTATTCTAAGCTATTGAACCCTTCTGCATGTAGCCTGTACCGTTGCGTACACGTATGTATCATCATTCAAGAATATACCTTAATTCCACGCGAATTTTACTATTCCATAATCCATTCGTTCTTCAAATTCCGTACAATAAAACGCGATGGATTATATGCTCGGTATTTACCGTAACAATCGGTATTCCGTACGTACATATATATTATATATATATATATATATAAAGCTCATTACAATATTCCCCGTCGTCAATTAGGGTCGCGTTAAACGCGCGCAGTAAACTCACCTACCGGCAGGCCATTTCGATTATTCATGCCCATAAATACATTTGACACAGCCGTGGTGCTCGGGTACTACAGAGAGAAAGAGAGAGAGAGAGAGAGAGTATTAAATTTATTTATCGCGCCCAACAATAATAAATAACCCGAGCGGTAGCAGCAGAAGCCCCCACGGACAATCGCGCAATTATGATAATTAAACGGCACATCCGCGCAGCTAATTTCCCAATCTCTCATTGTATACACTCGCGCCTCGGCATCTCTCTCTCTCTCTCTCTCTCTCTGTCGTCTCGTTCCCCGCGGTTGCGTGCCGCGGCGCAATTGCGTGCGCTTCACCGTCATTTGCATTCGTGGACCCCTCTCTCCGGCTCTTCCCGAGCGGAGGCTCAACTCGCTTTTACCACGGAAATAACGATCGGAAGCACAAATCCTGCACCGATTTTTCGGGCCTCGTCCTCTTGACCGCATCGACCGATCCGGAGATAACCCTTGTTAAGGATTAGCCGTGGAATGAGATCTCCAGAGCCCGATACGGCCGATTTATCGTCGGTTCGTACCGATCAGCCGTCGGGGAGGTTTTTTCAATTTCACCGGCTAGCCTGTATATTGCCGTCGGGCTGATGGCGGAAGAAATCCCGTCGTTGCGCGAGGCTAAAATCAAACAAACAGGTTCCCTCGTCTGTTTTCAGCCGAGGCGTGAATGAACTCGTAATACGCGGTGTCCGTCGTTTGCATGGAAATGGGGTATTTTCTCGTGCGGCGCGCATCGGCATAGATGATATCTGCCGTGGAAAAAACGCCCGTCAGTGTCGTTCCTCAAAACGAGAAAAGCGCGCGCAAAATAAAAAAAAAAAAAAAAAAAAAAGCAAACGACGAACAAACGAGTGCCGGAGAAACTCGCGAGTTTATACATGTACAATTGGTTGCGAGGAAACTAGACGCGTATATGCTAATCGCGCGTCAAAGCGCGGGTCCATTTCGGAGGCGAACACGTCCTGTGTACCCCCCGTTCTTCACCGATAATGGACCCGGCGTGGTGCACACGGCCATCTCTGGCCATCCTTTTTGAGATAAGAAGACGAACGTGTACCTGGAATAGAAAAGCGAAGGAAAGAGGCGCGCGTAAGGATATATTATATACCCGCGCACGCAATATGTATTGTATGGGTACACACACGACGCGACCGGTTCGTGTTCCTTCGCGTCGAGCGTGTCTGCCCATATGTATATGTACACTGCGGGTGTACGGGCGGCCGGCTTGCAAATTGGGTGGGTGCGCGCTTGTTATAC
The DNA here is from genome assembly GCF_000648655.2 of Copidosoma floridanum. The sequence continues at coordinate 194,255 of NW_019379508.1, read as the reverse complement.
GCGCTCTCCGCGACCATTTGCATTTTAAGGGTCTGTACCAAGGGGGGTGGTGGCAGTAGCTGCTACCGTTGCTGCTTTGTTCGTCAAGAAACTACTACAATTTCGCGGCCTATATGCCTTTTGTTTATTAAGCCGATTAAAAAAAAAAAACAAAAAAAAAAACAAAAAATATTAAACGGGGTGGTATGGGCATGTCGCGTTATTTGCTGCTGTGTATATAGGTACTTTTACGAGGCTCAGTCGGCTGTACGGCCTCCCTCTGTTTCACAATGGAATTTACATGGTCGGAGGAATACGTAATTGAATGGTATATGCATTATAGGCATATGTGCGTGCGCGCATCGAAGTTGCAGTCTTACGTCTTGCTTTTTTTTCCCCTCAAGACTCGAGAGAGACCGTTGCGTGTTTTGTTCGTCGAGATATTCTGCGGCCCTTCGCCGATGTTTGTTTGTTTTTGCTTATATTGTTTGCTCGCGAAGCGTATGGAATTAGTATTCACACACGAGCCTGTTTGTTACTCCCCCCCTATACGTAACATTACCCCTGTTGCGTGGCGTCCTTTTTTTTTATTACTTTTCTTTTTTAAATAATTGCTCTCGAAACCCTATACGATTTCATTGTTGTTTCGCCAAGTGTATTTTTTATCATCTCCCTCCCTCGTCTCGTGCACAATATTCATCCATCCCTCCTCCCATACTTGAACACGTAAAAGGTATTGACGGTGTATCGAAAGCAAGGAGGGGTGAAAAACTCACGAAGTTATTGTTTATAGCCGGTGTAGACTAATATTCGTCGATGGATCGATACGCCCTGGGGGAGACCGATTTGCTCGCCGAGGGCCTTATCAATAAATCTCCGCGAATACGAGCTCCAATGGAGCGTCTGTATATACGGCAAGAGGAAAGAAAACCTCCCTCTTGGGGCTCCACTGCCGTCCAAAAGAAATATCGTCAAGCAGAAACGATGACACCGCAATGAACGACGGTCCCGCGAAGATCCGGCCCTTTGGCCAACCCTGCGCTGATCCGTTTGTGCCGATCTCTCGGTCTCTTGTTCTCGATCCCACTCGAGAGAGATCGTTATCGCGCCGGGGAGAGCCTTTCGACGAGTCCTCGTTGTCGTCGCGGGGACTCGTGTGGAGAGCCATACCGTGTGTGGTGGTGGCCACGACGCCGGTGGTTGCCGCTGCTGTTGTTGTGGCTCATGGCTGGGAAAATCGGGCTGTTTAACGGGGCTGACGCTCTTATTTTACCGTTCGAGGGAAAATACACATACAGCTAATTGCCGGTGCCCGCCGACGGTGTGAAAGCAGGGGAGCGTGTCTTGTACACTTGACCTTGGAATGCATCGATGGGGTCTCGGGTTTGGGGGAGATCGGTAACTCTTTCGGTGTTTGTACAAGAATTTGTCGGTAATTTCGTACGGCGCTTGTTTCCTTCCCAATTATATTACGCGCCGGAGAAGATGATCGTATAATTATCCGATGCGTGGATTTTCCGACTATGGCTGCAGTCGAGTGTGGAATTTTTGTTTTTCCTTTCCACTCGTCGGACGTCATCGCCGCAAGGTGGTTTCTCTGTATACCTAACAAAAAACGAGAGTAAAAGTGTGTGTATGTGTATATTGCGTCAACATAAAAAAAAAAAATGGTACAAGTGAAGGGCCGCCGTGTATTATACGAATGCAAGGTCCCGTTGACGCCATCCGCACGCAATAGTAGCCCCACCGGAGAAAAAAAAAATACACACGTCAGCCGCGCGGCAGCCCCTTGGGAGACGTCTGTTACATAAGCGCAGCTCCGCGCGGCGCGCAAAAATATAAAATCTAACGAAAAAAAAAAAAAAAAAAAAAGGTACACACGACGACGACGATCGTAAGCTGCGTCGGGACTTTCAAGTCGGCGCTTACTGCATGGGTTGTATGGTACCAACTCGGCGGCTGGCGCCGTGCGGGGCTTTTAATGCCGGGCCCGCGCTCGCGCCGAGAACGACCTTAATATATCCCCGGCCGGCTTTGATTAATCGCTCCCGTCTCGACTTACTACTCCAAACTCGTCTAATACGTTTTAGTGCACACCATACGTATATATATATTATACCCTCGTACAAGTATATAATATACGCGCTGTGCAACGGAGGAGAGCCAAGAGAGAGGGAGAGAGAGAGAGAGAAGAGAGCACATCCCCCCCGTGTGAAAAAGGCGCGCGATTGCGATCTGCGCTCTCCGTATGGGTATAGAAGCGAGTGGTCGGCCGATGGCTAGTATCGATCTCGATCTCTCTCGTCTATACATTGTACGTATCGTGTTTGTATACATACCTTTTAAATAAATACAGAGTCGTCGATCGTTTCGTATACTCGAGGTGGAGGCCTTAAAATATATATTATGACATTCGCGCTGGGTCTCGGCTTCCGTCGCCGCACGTGTGTAGCTCTGGGGCCATGAATTAATCAACTTCAGCTATATACTACATGCCAAGGGGACTCTAATGCGAGCTCCGCAGGTTGTTGTGGATGCTGGGAGTATATTGGGATTGCTTTGTGTTTCGTTCAAGGTGGGATGATAGGCGATAATAAAAGGGTATTACGCGGCTCTCGGGTGATTGATACATAAACCAGAGACGGAGCGTGCAATGATAATCTAAGGATAATAATTGCGCCGTGCGTAATTGCAAAAGAAAGGGAAAGGGGGTGGTTGGTATAGGGGCATTTGTCCATATCGAAGCTTGACTATGGCGCGTAACAATTTGATTATATTTAAATAGTTGGCCCTTTTTTTTTCATTTCGAGAAATAACTGCAATCGCCAAGTATCAATCGCTTGGAAAATACAACATCGGGTGGCGCCTTGGTTCACGATAACCGGGAAATATACTCGTGTTCTCGCGCGTTGTTATCTAAAAAGGCAACTCGCTCGTTAGCTTCTGCAGATAAGTATACATGCACGCACTGCACCTCATACGTCCCTTTTACAACCGCGGCTTTTGCCTCTCTCTTTGCGATACTGGTGGTGGTGGTTATATATTATGTATCTCCCTCCCCTTCCCTTCCTTTCTGGATTTATCGCCGATGAGATATATGCACGCGTAATACACAACGCGTTGGACATGGGCGCGTTAAATGCGCTCAATCGGTTATCGGATTATTTATTTTCCCTCGTGTGTCAAACATATAAGGTGTAAATTCCCATTTAATTGATACGATATTGCACCTCTCGGGAATAATTTTTAACCCATGTATTGGATGCAGATGATTTGGAATAAAAGAAACAGTCTCGTCACTGCTTATATAAATATAATAGCTCAAAATATCCAATGGTAATTCATATCCAGCATAAATAACCCGAGATCAACCGGTGATAATGCACGCAAAAGTGCTGGCATTGCTTTCCGCGCGAGCAAGCTTTCTAATGGCGCGAATCCCCGTGCTGCCCATAAAATCCAAAAGCGAAAATTCGCGCTCACTTACATACACAAGCACCGAACACTTCCTTCATCACGTCCTCCACTTGCCCATACGCATATTACATGGCGTCGCGCGAGAGTGTACCGTATCCCATATGTATACATTATTATCTTTCCTCTCGCTTCTTTTTTTATTTTGCTCCACACGATTTCTTTTTTTTTCTGTCAGCGTTCGTATAGGATACACATTAGCGGTTTTACGCTATTGGGGAGATTTGCCCATTAATCGAACTCGCCGCCGCCGCCGGCCGAACTCGAGTGAAAAGATGTATATTAAAATCCAAAGAGGCGAGAGCTGCTACTGCCCCAGTGATATATCGCCCCGCCGCTGCGCTCTCGCTTTTATTTCATCCTATATACCTATACCCACGGATGTATACAAGAGTGCGTGTGTGAGAGAGAGAGAGAGAGCGGTAGCGAACGCACGCCTGGGCTCGTTAATATCATATGTATACGTGCAAGTGCGTCGTTCGCTCGCTGTATATGCATATACCCCGCGTTGTTAAGTACATTTGTGTGTATGTCCCGCGCTCATTATATCGGATTTAATGTGGGCCACGTTGGAGTCATGTGTACGTAGGGTCTGAGAGGTACGATGGCTCGATGTGTCGGTTGCTTTGGGGGTGGTATCGGCTAACTCGTTCTTCACAAAGCATTAGGTGTACTACAATGATATTTCGTCTCATCTCCTGAAAACTCTTATTTTCATTGGTTGCCATGTCCAATCGATTTCCCAAAAAAACTCATCCTTCAATAAATCGGTATACTCTGTATTCGGGCTTTTGAACGAAAAAAAAGTCTAAAACACCCCCTCTCGATTGCAAAATTTCCCTCCCATATTTCACACCTCGAAGTCTTGCGCGGTGCATGAAAAAAAAAAAGTCCTCGGGTATACAGCACACATGTACGGGAAAAAAAAAAACGAATGCTCGTCGGGGCATTTGTCGAGGCTCATTAGAAAGGACTCGTTTCGGTCTGATTTACGCGTGGGAATGCGCGCGTGTGCGACGGCGAGCGCCAGCCTTCTTATATACGACGGGGCTGCATGCAAGCTCCCCCTCTGTAAAATACACCACCACCGCACACAGTTGCAGCGTTACAGGTATATTATAAAGGCTATGAATCATCCCAAGGGCGAAACACGGCGTTGTACGTTCGCGCCGCAAAATTATTTATTCATGGAAAAAGAAAAGGGGTGAAGAAAAACAAAAAAAAAAACGAAAGACATCTTTAAGCTCACGTGGATCAGGTGCGAGGGAAAATGATGATATAAAGCGATCGCGAGGGTGCAACGGGAAGGCGTGTGTTTGTACCACGGCGTCCTCTCTTTTTCCGCGGAAATTCCCGACACGAGAGCCGATCGTCGATGATTCGCGGAATTCCCGGAATTTCCCCGACTAATAGAGAAAACGCTCGGCAACCGAGATGCTATCGACGCGCTCCCCCCCTGTCTAATAAATTATTCATCCGATATGAATCGGATGATAAGGCATTGCTTAATTCAAGCTTTTTTTTTTTTTTTCCTTTGTTTTTTTTTTGTTTTCTCGCAACACGGGACGATTGTCTGGTGTATAAATCGATGAAAAGAAGTAGCATAAAAATAAACACGTCCAAGGCCCGGCATGTCAGAGCGTCCGTGACGCGATCGGTACACACACAATACAAACGAGGCAACACCGGTAGCCGCGAATCATCGCTTCGGCGAAAATATAGACGGAGGTTATCGAAAATTATACATATACGGGAAAGTGAAGATCGCGAAGAGTCTCGGTATGTATGTACAGTGGCAAGCAGAATAAAGACCCGATGGCCAGCACGTTTACATAATATACGTATGTAGCTTAGAGGGTACATTTCGCGGGCGTGCGACGATAATTAACAGGCCGGCGCGGGATAGGTATATACCCGTACCTTATATACGTGTTTATATATACATATACGTTGTATGCACGATGAGAGCGCGTATACCTGGTGTAGGGGTATCGGGTCTCGCGCACGTCGGAGAAAAAGAGAGGGAACAAGCGGGTACCAGCTGATATTATGTCGAGATTCGCGATTTACAAGGTCAGTGCCGCGAGAGAGACCCGATACCCGTACTCCACTCTCTTGTACATGCATTCCCGTACACACACACACACACACACACACACAAACCACATGGGTACACGCGCTTTGTGGCCGATAATACGGCGCGTCATCGTGTATCAGCTCCTTGTATACGTACACACACGCACACGAACGTACAGTGGTATAGCCTGATATGTATGCAAGTATCCGTGTGATATTTATATTAGTGTGTAGCGTTCACGCGACCCAGCAAGGTGTACACCCTAACTTAGATGGGGGGATGGGAGGGTTGGGCCCAATACACGATATTTTTAAGCTCCGCATCGTGACTTATGGCCAAGCGCGTATATGTATGTATAGTCTGCCCAAGGGGCCAGTAACAACTTCATCCCCCTTCATATAACCCGATGCTTATATTATATTGGGTATATGAACACGTGTACTATATTATGATACGCTCTGCATGGCGTTCGGGACGATGTGATACTAGTAGGCTTGTAAGGGAGATCGGTACGGCCGTTAGGCTGCTGTTGCCGATATGCTCCACCTTTGATTTTGCTTTTCTTTTCTTCTGCCCATATTACCTCTTCTTCTTCTTCTTCTTCGTTTAATTTACCTCCCTTTGGGAACGAACTCTTGTACGTATTACCCTTCGGTGTTTCAATATCGCGTGCCGTGTTATTGTTACTAGTGTATTACCTTACCACCATGGAATGAGAGCCGGATGATTTTTTTCTTCTCCTTTGGTTTACCAATTTACCTCGTTTGATTATGGGGAACGGCTGACACACTCATTGGAACGTTTCAGACTCACTGCTGCTTTACTGTTACGCGTCACTAAAGTATCTTTCTAAGCATGGGGTATTTTATGTATTTTTATAAAACAAAAAAAAAAAAACGGAGTGACTATGCTTCCCGAAGATTTAACACGGAAAAAGAAGGGGTCTGAATTCCCCAAACAGCATCAATAAGTATCGCGAGAGGATAAACCGCCTAACGATAACCATTATCGTAATGCTGAATTTTTATGAAACCTCCGAAAAATATTGTAAAATTAGTATCGTTATCGTTCGAAAAAAAAAAGTAATAATAATAATAATAATAGTAAAATCAGGAAGAATGTAGAAAGTTAATGAAAATCCATTCTCGCGGATCCTTAATTAATTATGCACGTGGGATGAAAAAAAAAAAAAAAAAAATGGCCACTTAAAACTATCTCCTAATGAAACCCTTTTTACACCGCGAATTAATTATTTTCCGTCCCACACAGACGCGCGCACGCGCGTAGCGTGTTTATATATATGAAAGACAGAGAGGGCAAGGTATATATATATATTGAAAAAGAAAGAATACAGCTATACGCGCGAGTTGAGGAAGAAAAAAATATCGGGAAGAGATAATGCCATTAATAACGTTGGCCAATTTAAATGAGCACCAAACGAATGGTTCGAGAGAGCCGGTGCAGTGGCTACCGTATATAGGTGGAAAGTGGGGCGGGGGAGGCGCACGCGCGCTTAATTATGATAATTCAAGCGCCGTCCTGCTTATCATAATTATAAGGTACGTCTCTCTCTCTCTCTCTCTCTCGCGGGTATTTTAATAAAAGCACGAGGAATTTCCAGGAGCGATAACCAAATCCCAGACATCTGGCAATTAGGCGCCTCTACCGCTTTGTCGTCGTCTTTGTGCCATGCATACTTTTATATTAAATGTGCGTTATAATAAATATAAGCTTATCGTTGTGGCTTTTGTTTTGACATTCCAACAGTCGAGCTATGGTATTTTTTTTTTTTATTTAAGAACAAAAAAAAATTTGTTTTTTTAATATTATTAAATCAACAATAACGAAGTTCTGGCTCTGCAGTGGGTGTAGTTTCAATCCCCTCACGTGAAAAAAGTCTCCCAAATATGTGTCATTCATATCTGAGATTAAATGTAGTAGTGGTTAACCCATACTTTATTGTAACAAACAGTTGAACTGCATCTAAATAGAAATTAATGTTTAACAATATTTGTCAGCTATATCAGAATATATGTCTATGTACAGATATACTTGACACGTGAGAGCAACACCATAATATATTATGTGATCGATAAAGCGACATAATATATTTTGATCTTTACATCGTACACACTGGGCTTGACACTGTATGTTTAGTATACAGTTTGTTGTCACGTATGGGGTATCTTATTTTTAAACCTGGAAAAATAAAAAATATGTATTCTCTTGACAAACTCTCCAGACTATATTTTTAATCCTTTTTTCTATTCTTCAATCCACAAAAGTCACACCGCGCCGTTCAGTTCGTATCTCCCCCCCCCCCCCCGCGGGCGCGCACATGTTCATTCCATTGGCTCGACCAACGCGAGCGTATACACCTATAAATTGATCCAAGATAAGCGCGCACTTATATACATAAACGCGCGTGCGTGAGCCCTCGCGCCCCCGCGCAAGATAGGGGGCATACCTATACTTCTCCGCGCGTCCGAATTGATTTTCCGCATTGCGCAACCCGATCACGTCGACGATGAGCTGAAGTTTAAGAGTCCGAGATTGCGCGTGGAGGTATACATGTGCACCTTCGGCTGCTGATCGAGGAGGTGTTGGGTGGTGAGTTAGGGAGATTAGAGCAATTCGATTTTTCCCTTCCAGCCGTCGATCGCAGACGAGAGGAGTCTTCCCGGATTTTTTCGCGAGCCCTCCTTCCCCCGCAACGAATCACACCGCTATGCATTGTTTCGTTTGCTCCGCAACGCGATAGGTGTGCGCGATAGTCGCGAATAAATCAAGACGAACGTAAATTAGGAGAGAAAGTGGGGGGGGGGGGGTATACGTATATATGTAAAAAATTGCGAGCATTGTACGGCGCGCGATGAATCATTCTTATAAATAGAACGATTGCATCCCTTCTTTTATTGTTATTCGTTGGCGTGATTAGCTCTCTTTCTCTCTCTCTCTCCGGCTGTCGAGAGAAAAATTCAAAGGCCTGATATACGCCCATATACACTCGTGGTCTCGGCGAGGCAGGAAAAAGTACCTACACTGAGTCTGCGCCCACAATCATCACCACCATGTACCTTCGTACAAGCGGATAAAAGGAGATTGATCGTAAATAGAGGGAGAGAAGGGGAGAGAAAAAATTGCGGACAGAAGAGACCTTGATTTTTATCACGCGACAAGTCACGACTCGGCAATTAGAATACGCGAATTATTATATGAGCGGCAATAACGCTGCCTCGGTGAAAATATATATATACTTTTTACTCCCTCCCTTCCTCGAACATGTGTATCATTTTTCATATCGATAGGCATCTCTCGACTACCTTAAAATTACACCTTGTATGAACCAAACCCGTCAAATTACTTCATTTACATTTGTACATAATGTACTGTACGGTACGAGCTGGGTCGCGCGCGCAAATTTATCGCGAATAAACTTGAAATAATTTTACGAAATTGATGCAATTATTTTGTCTAGATTTCCCATGATGTAAATTAACTTAACGAAGAGTCGTACGTAATATATGTATGATACAAGTGTCAAAATATCACAGGAGAAACTTCCAATGTGGACAACACGTTTTTTTTTTACGACAGCAAAAACGCCCCCCCTGGGCAATTATTAAAATACAAGTTTGCGTATGGACATCCTGTAAATTTATGGAAAAAGGTTTAAAGCGCAATAAAAAAAATAAAAAATAGTGCCTGCATTGTTGAGCGCGCGGTACTAAAATAATAAGACGTAAATCAAAATGTTTTCCTCTATCACAGCGCCAATTTTTTCCGCGTTTTATCGGCCAATAAAATTAATAAGCCTTTATAGAAAAAAGGCATCCAAAGAGGCACTAATTGCCTTAATTGAACCGGCGTAATGTTCCCCGTAATGCACACTTATCAATTTCAAAAAAAAAAAAAAAAAGAAAAAGTACTTTACTTCCATAAAAAAAAAAAAGAGACAAGATCAAAAGCTCGATGCACGTCGTGAAAAATCGATTAGTGCGGGACACAGTGCGGCGAGCGTGTATCATATAGTTACAATATGCACGGGGCACCTCCGTTTTCCAATTCATCCGCGCGCGGAAAGCAAAAAGGAAAAACCGCGTCTTTTCACTCGTGTCATGCGCATATAAGAAAGGGAGAGAAAAGGGAGGCAGAGAGCCTCATAATGCACCAGCTCGCGCGAGAATAAAGGCCCCGCGAGCGCAATACAGCCCGTGCGATAATAGAATAGAGCCTCCCCCCCCCCCGTCCTCCCGTAATTATAAGGTTAGTCTGGAAACGGTGGTAGCCGGCGGCGTCATTACACCCCGCGATGGGGAGAAATTACAGGTCCGGCTACCCATATTTCTCGCCGGTATAAATAATATCAAGGCGAGTCCCAGCTGCCGCCGCTTTTGCCGGCCACCTGATGCTGCTCCCGCGCACACGCGTCTCTTGGCGCAATTAACGCCGGTGGTGCACGGCGGCATCGCGCCGGGAGATTAGATTACATTAATTTTATTGTCCCGATAATGCGAAAAGGAATATTATTGCGCCGCGCTTGTACAGGCAGAAGCGCCTCGCGCGTCATTACCTCTCTCTCTCTCTCTCTCTCGCGTACTCAAATGGATTTGCGAGAGCACGTATGCCTATTAAGCGATCGGAGACGCGAAATAATGGCCAAGGAATGTGCGTTGTCCCTTTTTTTCCCGTTTATTGCATTCATTCAATCGTATTACATTGAGGGGAAAAAGGTGGAATCGAGATTTTTAGCGGCTCAAAGTATACCATCGTTTCATTAATCATGAAAATTCTGAGGGGACTGTACCTCTCTTTCCTTTGAGGCGTATTTTATATAGGTTTACAGTGTCTCACTCGATGTGCTCACTGCGAAACAGACGGATACAGTGGAGCACCCGGGACGAAGATGTAAGCCCACCAAATCGAAAATCCGAAACAAATCGATCCCTCCGCACCGGATTACTCAACGCCGAGTCGAAAACAAGAAAATCCCCCCCCCCCGCGTGTGGCAATAACTTGGTATATCGCACTCGCAAATGTACACACGCGGCATAATTGATTTCTCTCCAAAGCCCGTGCACGGCTCGAGTTGTGTTGTTCCCCTTTCTCGCGGCGTCAAGGATAAAAAGTGCACGTATACACACCGACGGCGACGTCGACCGAGTTGGTGATTTCAACGAGTGGAAGGTCGCTCTCACATAAGTACACACAATGATGGGGAACGCGTGTTTCAGACCGCTATCTGTAGAATTTGTGGAAACGCGCGTTGGCTTTGAATTTTTCACGACAGGTGATTAATACGTCACGTAGGGAACACACGGACAGCTGCCTATATATACGTAGGGGAGGGAAAGAGTCGATGCAGCCGAAGAATGAACACGTTACGTAGGTGATGCATATATGTATATAGTTTACCCGCTCGTTTTGTTCGGTGTAATGTGTATATGTATCGATCGATCGCGCGAGCTCTCGTGTTTCTTTCTTCTTCTTTTTTTTTTTTTTTTTTTTTCTTTACACGTATAATATCGACAGCTTTGCCACACTCTATAATTAATATCTCCGCCTCGCGAGATTTACTTCATAATTTCGAAGTTGAGTCCACGCGCGTCTATTGGATCTTGGAAACGAAGTGGGTTGATTAGCGTCGAAGTTTATGTCTGGCGAGACTCTTATCTTTCCAACAAGTCGTGCGGGGGGTATTTACGAGCTTTGATATTTCATTCAAAGCAACCACAACTCGGGGGGAGGGGGGGTATACGTATCACTTGCGTTTAATACGTTATTGTGTAAAAAATAAAAAAAATAAAAAACAAAAGCGCTCTATACGAAAATAGAAAGGAGTGTTTAATTAATTCACGAGGCTTGTTTTTTTTTATACGTACATCGGTGCGCATTGTGAAAACGATTGTGTGTGTGTGTGTGTGTGTGTGTGCATGTGTCGATAGCTCGTAAACTGTGGTCTGATAAAATTCAAGGTTCGCGCCTGTAGACGTGTGTGTTTCACAGTATATGCGGTGTTTCCTTGCATAACGAAAAGACAGATTTACAATTTGAGAAACGCAAAAAAAAAAACAAAAAAGAAACAAAACCACGCTCACCTCTGTGATCGGAGACTCGATGGCTGCATTATATAGGTGGTTGTTGGAAAAAAGAAAATTACAGCTACTTCAGGTATATCGATTTTCTAATCTTTGCTCGGACACTATAATTTTCGTCTGCAGAAAAGTAAGAATTAACAACACCATTGAGCAGTAAACATTACTTCACTGAAAAAATTAAAGTGGTTTCCTGCATCGATGTTTAATCAAATATTGATTAGTGAATTTTTGTCATTGCTACGTATATACTACTTATTCAAAGTGAAATATTACAATAATCACACGGTAAAGGAACTGCACGAGTACAGGAACATGTCACAGTTTGTTATTAATATGTAACTAGTCTTGATTGATTATTTTTATTACAACTATAGGACAACCACTCTTAAATAAGTTAGTCAAATGTATGTACAATAATTAAAAATTTTTGCTAAACGTTTTGATTATGATCAACCCAAATAATGTGATATGGATATAACCTGTGAGTCCTTGTGTTCACGGAGATTTATTGATTAGTTTGGTGCTTTTACCGCACTCCTAATTCGTTGACAGCACATTCATGTACCGGATATTCGGTTTTGAATGACAATGAAGGTACCCGAATAACCTCATCATTAGATATTACGCTATATTATTTTTTTTTTTTGATGGAATCAAGTAATTGGGAACACTTGTTGAAAATAATGTATCATTTTTACCTGCATACTCCCGCTAGTTATCTCTAAATACCAGAACCTCCGAAGCGCCAATCGCGTGAACGATTCGCATGACCAGCAATAATTCTCCGCTTCACCAGGAAATAACAATCAGCCACCGTATCGGCCCCACCACGGAATCTCGGAAACAATACCCACATGATTCTCCAAACGCAAACTCCTTCATCCCCCCCCCCCTTATGCCAGCAATTGTAAATATCGCAACCTATACCGCTTATAAAAATCAGTACCATAAATCACGCGCCAATAACCCCCGTTCGCGAGATGCAATATCATCGTCTCGATCGGGGGAAATAAATTCGAAACAAATACCTCGCCTACGCTCATTCAGAGAGAGAGAGATTTCTCTCGCGGCAAGGAAAAAAAAAAAAAAAAAAAGTATACGAAGGAGTAAAGAGAAAAAGCCGCCCGCGGCTGTATCACCGGCGGATCACATCGACGTCAGTTATAAAAGCGAGGGAGTAAAGGGAGATGCGCATAATAGACGCACGCGCGGCACCTATCTGTTATTGCCCATAAATCAGCTCCCGCGGATTTCACAAGGATACATCTACGGCGTGAATGAGCGTCGCGGAAAGACCTCGGTATAATCTCTCGCTCCTCCCCGCGCGGCAAACGATCAAGAAAAAGAGAGATCGATCGGGCGTAAAAAGATTTTCAAAAAGGACGCGCCGACCACCACCCCCTCCCCACCCCCCTACGACCGAGGAAAGAAGTGCTCTCTTTCCTTTTTACACGCGTACGTATATATATGGCTTGGATGTTTTATCGCGCGTTTCACCCTGTCACTCGTCGTGAGTTATGTTATTAACCGTCCCGGCGATTAGTTTATTCCGACTATTGCAAGAAATCGCTCGGGTTTCACGTATACCTGCATCGCTCGTGGTATCGCCGCCATCTGTAACATCGGTCGGCGGTCGGTGCGAATTCAATTTAGAGTCGATCACCCCTACGTATATATATATATATATATATATATATATATATATGGCGATTAAAAGAGGGATGGGGGGGGGGAGGCGTGCAAAAAGCAACTGTGCACCTATAATCCCGGAAAATGGTGCACGTGCACGACAACAATAACCAGAAATAGGGTGAGGGAGGGCAACTGTAGCGTTGTCCCGGGATGATGATTATTGTCAAGTGGGCGTGCAGCCACGGTGACAGGTGCTAATGGGCAATATCCCCCGTATACATCCTCTTTTCCCGAGCCACCGTCTGCACCCGAGTTCTCCAATATACCATACGTGCGCGATGCATCGTGTACATAGGCGCTCGTTGCATACTAACGAGGAGGTGCTCCCGGGCCACGAACTGGAATCTCTCTCTCGTGGTAGCGCGCTCCCTCGCGTGGACAATGATCCCCGGGAGATGTCGGACGGGAGAGGAGGAGAGCCGAGCACCACACGTTTGATCCTCTCTTTTCGTGCTCTCAAAAAGTCGTGCATTATAACTCCCGCGAGATACCACTGTACATACCTACCTGTGTATACCGCTCTCTTGGCTTCTGCGCTTACCGATGTACGTTATACTTTGGCTCGCTTGTGTGTTACGTACACCTACCTGCAGTTGTGTTGTACATATGGAGGTCGGTGTGGATGTATATTGGGTGAAAAGTTGGGGCATAGCTGGGGCTCATGAGGAGCTACACATATAAACAATGGACCCTACGACTCGTAACGAGATACATTTCTGTACCTACGTGTGTATTATATTTTGGATGGTAATGAAAAAGAAAAAGAAAAAAAAGAAAAACTTTTTTTCGTATCGTCACGAATCTTTAATTTCACAACTCGCGTTTGTAAATCCGAAGATTTTCTTCTCTCCGCCTTAACGCGGACGGACGTTTTACAAGGTTTCCGAGACTTCAACGCCTATATAATCTGGGCACGAGTTTGCCCGTGTAAATATGGAAAGCTGTCTTGTTTTCTGTCAATCCGCCGTTCTCTCTTCTAGCATGCATATACATGTATACACACACAACAGAGAGACGTATGAGTTAATTCCTTTTCCGCGACATGCGGCAAAATAATTGTATGCTAATGAAATGCACTTGTATGTACGTATACGGTGTACGTGTAGTACGTGACGTGGGTGCGGACAATGCGCATGTGTTTCCACTTTGAAGGGAAAAGACAAGGAAGAAATCGCTACAGCTCGGAAATGTGGTTGCTTTTTTTTTCTTCTTCTTCTTTTTTTATCGACTGTTTCATCTAAGGTAAACAATGAAATTTTGGAGCCCTCAAAACTACGCCGCACTCGCGTAATCGGTGCGAAAAGTAACCCTAGAGTAACCGATTTTTCGGTAGTCAGGGGACAAATATGAAACTCCGTTTCGAAAAATAAGGCACTCAAGGAGCAATCCGTTACCACAGATAACTCGGCATCCTCGTAAAACCAAATCTTTCTCTCTCTCTCTGCATATCCCAATCGGCGGGACATAAATCTTGTACAAAATCTCTACTCTGGGCTGCGTATACAACCACCGAGTTGGACTCCTATGCCACTTTTAACTCGATAGTGATTGAACGCCGCGGTTTCCAGCTCTACACTCTAAACAACCACCGTACAGCAAAACGCCCGACTTCTGTTTGTCGCTTGTGTGCATAGCTGCACGTATATATATTATCGTATACACAATGCGGGGCGGCTACACTGTACCCGGAGTAATGCGCGCAAATAATCAAACCGCATCAACGTTGCGACTGTTGCACGCGCGGCACTCTGTCTTTTCCGCTCTCGCGTCTTGTAAAATGCATGAATACGCGGCATTAATGCATCGTACCGTGTATGTGTGCCTGCACCGACTCCCTTGGCAAGTAAGAATCAGAGACGCATTCCGGTTCGCGGGACGCACGGGACAGTTGTTGCGTTGTTGTGCTTTTTTTTTTTTGCGCTCTCCCGCAGCATCGGCAAAAGCTTGTATATATATACGGAGGAAGCGAGCGCGACCGCAGGAGATTCATAAACTCGAAAAAGCCGAGCATCGGGAATGCGCGCTCGAGCTATGGAATTTGTCGGAGCTGATGAGCTCTTTTTTTTCCGCCTCTACGGGGAGAAAAAATCGCCCTTTGGCTGATGAATGGTCTTCCCTTTCGTTTTAGTTTCGTGTATGGAATATTGTGGTACCTGTATATGGAAAAGTGACGTTTTTATTAATCGATGGTCACAGCGTGCGTGGTAAAAGCTTCGAACAATCGCACCCACGCGTTGTTTGTGTGTATAAGCTTGATAGATAACGTCTCTTTTTTTTTTTTTTTTTTTTTTTTGAGAAAAATCGTCTTTGCCACCATTCAATAGAAACGGTATGTGTTTACTTTCTCCTGTTTTATACACCACAGGGGTTATTGTTTGCTTTCGACAAGAGAAAGCTTCAGCAGTAGAATATACTTGTATATATGGTTATGAATAATTACCATACGTATATGTATTTAATTAATCGGATGAGAATGATAGCGTGGCAGTAGGTATCTGGAGATGAGAGCTTTGCATTCTTAAGGTAGTTTTGGGGAAAAAGGATATGTGCTTAAAACATCACAAGTCCCAATAATACTGTTTAGAGACATTTGTGTCCAAAGTATGACTTATAACACATGGTAAGCGTAGGGATAGAGGTTTCCATTAATATTGCAAGAATGGCTCTTATCATTGTCACCGAGAACTGACATTCACCGGTACACCAGCACCTTAATGAACGTGCATACAAATGTATAATACCATTTTTGTAATACAATCAATCACAGTTAGAAGAAAAGAGACAACCAACAGGTCTCGTGATTTAAGGTCAGTTCATTTTTTTTCGTTTGCCCGACATATTTTTGTATCAAGTGAATATTGGTTGACGGACTTTGTTGAATATCAGTATTGTTCTAAGTGTCGGTTGTTTGTGAGTTGTTGAATAGTTTATGTAACTATTGATGCGTTGCTTTACAAGTTTGTCATGGATAGTGGGTGCGGGTGATTGTGTGCAGAGCGCAAAAAACGAGCCAACTTTTCCCGTATACCCCGTCTTCGGTCAGCCAGTCGCGAGGATCGATTCTTCGAGGAAGAAGCACCCAGGGAGAGAGAGAGACAGAGCCACGCCGCTATGCGAGGTCAAGCGAGCTCATTGTCCAAGGGGGTCCTCAGGGGGGGGGGGCTGTGTGTAACATACATACCCATACACCATGCCACCATGGAAAAAAAAAAAAAAGTAGGAGGAGGACGGCGAGGAGGAGGCCGATGAGTTGTGCCTTCATTGTCGGGGCGGCATAGCATTAGAATACATTAGCGTGTTTTTCCTCCTTCGCGTCGTGTGCCCCGCAGCGGATGCAACACGCGGACACGCGCTCTTTCGGAGGACTATCTCTCGGCACGTATATATACATACACTCACCCCGCATGTATACCCCGTCTCGCTAACTAGCGGCACGCGCTCGTATCTCGCCGGTGCGAACTTAATCCGCTAATAGACGAGTATACGTGCCCGAAGATGTTATCGCGCTCGGGAGGGTCTACCTGCGCACGTATACCATACACACCTTTATATATATATATATATATACAAGAGAGAGAGAAGGAGGAGGAGGCCGCGCTTGCGAAATCATCGGCGGATGGCCGAGGGACAACTTGGAGAGATTCTCCGCGCGCTCGAGAAGTCTCTCTCTCTCTCTCTGTTATTAATTCGAGCGAGGGAGTGTATACACGTTGGGTATATTTACTCATTGTTGTTTGCTGACGCTATATATTTATACGTATACCGGGCCACGCGAGCGAGAAAAATCACTGAGCTGGATAACAATGCCCCATGAGCCTGCCCGTGGTGGTTATTGTTGTTGTTGTTGTTGTTGCTCATAGAGCTGATGACTTTTTTTTTTCTCCTACATATATATAGAGGGGTACTGTCACGTAAGATAGGGGGTCTCGATGATTTTTGACGGCCGAGTGTTTTATTGCTCTATTTCGCGCGTCGGGGATTAATAATAATCGCGAGAGTTGATATACAGGATAGGAAAGCGTGTCTCTCGCACTCTGTACATTATACCTATTGTAAAATTCTCACAGTGATGATGGATCGTTCAGTATACACGATCAGGGTATATCGAATATCCTCGGCACGTATATATGTATATATATATATACGGAGTAGCGAAAACATTTCGATGGAACTCGCCGCGTCATGCCGTCCGACAATGAGAACCTCTCGCGTTTTATATATATCGTGGCGCGGTCGATTCATAATATTTCGAACGATCTCGTGTAACACGGGTGGTGAGCTCGGCGGGTGGCTCTCGTTCGCTCGAAAATACCGCCGATATATGCCATTGTTTCTAAGCCCCCGCGAGAAATATACATACATATGTACTCTAAGATCACATTCTGAAAATAATGTACGCTACGGCAATCAAGCCATGGGTATCGTACTCGATTTTTATATATATATACCTGTGGTGTACCATCGGGATACATCCCATCATCGTATGGCTCCCCGCTCGCGCATATAATGTATTATATTCACGTATCCCCCCCACCGTCCTCTTCCTACACTCTCCTCCGATTCGACTCTCGATCGTCATTCAATGGCATTCGTGTACTTACGTATAGGCTGCACCGCGCGATTATTCTCAGGAGAGAGAAAGATCCAACGTCGTTGTCTCGGGCCCATTGTCGGCGGCTCGTCCATCGGGCTCATGCCCGCGAGCTTCAACGCGCCCATTGTACGGGTGCGTGTGGCGTTGTTCCTTGGGGGCTAGCTAGATTACGTCGATTGCGAGAGATCGAGTGGAACTGTTGTATTATATTTACTCTCTTGGTGTGTCGTCGAGTCGTTTTGATAAGGTCGATCGTATAGGGCCATTGTCGACAGGCAATGGTAAAATAATGCCGATCTATAACTGTACAATGTGTGTTTATAGTGTACGGTGATTCCAAATAATTATAAAATCGTCGCTTCGTCTCTGTACGAACAGGTTTGTCCTAAGATTATATTTTTGCATCGATATCCTATGGTTTTTTAGGGATAAGGACTCCTACCTTGTCTGGACACATTCTCAGTCTGTCTTTAGGAAAATCTTGGTCCTGATGAAAACTGTCTTTAGGTAAAGTGTTTCCCTTTCAACATCATGCATTTTTATTTGATGCGAAATTAATCAATTGCTTGGAACACAAAAGTCAATGATTATTACGAAAAGCTCACAGATGGAGGATTCATTGTTACGGTTATCAATATTTATCGAGTAGTGGCAAAAAATATTTCGAAACTCAGCGTCAAATGATCATTTTCGTGATTACCTACGATGAATTTGATGAAGCATGTATCTCGAAATTATGAATCAGTAAGGATTTCATGGATTAAAAAGCTCGTTGAAAAGTATCTATTCTTTCAAATGTTAAGCAATGTCCGATGATCCTGTAATTCGTAAGAGCATCCTTGTCTAGTCTCGACCTCGCCCATCCGTAGTCTTGTCTTGGCATTGTTTGCCCAGACAAGACTTTGAGTCCCTACTATCATACCTGTACGGTTGGTTGAAGTATATGCATAGTAATCGAGCCTTTCGCCACTCGTCACACTATATACATACCTTACAAATCGGAGATAAAAAAAAAAAAAGCGGGGACCCAACAAAATCAGCTCAAGACACACGGCATTAACCATCCAAGATGGAGAGGCCTCCTCTTCTTTACCTCCGTACGGGCAATTACTTTGGCGAAAAGAGGAGAGATTGTGTATGCCTGATGTACGTATATAAAGACAGACACACGGGGGGGGGGACGAGGCGAGGTCTGCTCTAGGATGAAGAAATTGAATCATAAATCACGCGTCTCGATCGCGGCTGCAGTTCGCTCCGCTCTGATGTATTAAATGCCGTATTTATACATATATATATAACAAGTCCCAATAATACTGTTTAGAGACATTTGTGTCCAAAGTATGACTNACTATTACTATGAATTATCAAATGGCATTCTTATTTTTGGTTAAATGTGATTTATTCAGTTTTTATGATTTTTGTGATGGGAAATTTCGGTATAAGTATTTTCTGGTGAGAAAATAAAAGATTCGTAGGTGTGGGATTGGAATACTCTGTTATTATTATCTTATATAAATATTGCTACATCGTAAAAAATAGGTGTAAATCATTTATATAACAAATAAAATTGTATAATAATATAATGCACAATGATAAGAGTCTTTTACACAATACATGTATTATAAATATTTTTATAAATTCAAAACTTATACGTACAGCGTCGTTTACTTAATACGTAAATATAGTTCATTTAAAAACCAAACTCAAATTATTTCCGTTTTAGGATATTCAATAGAAGATCCGCCATAGATGAAATTTCTTTTCTTTTTTTACAACCGCAGTAAAGCCGGCAAAAACAATTTTTTTTTTTTTTAACGCTTTGTTCATTTTTTAAACATTCTTTATCATCCGGCCATTTTTTTAAAAGCAGCACATTTTTAACGGTTATATTTTCACGCGCTTTCTCACAGACAATTACAAGCCATTTTAGGGTTTCACACCGGCATGCAAATAATGCCAGGATGTTCGAACAACTACAAACGGTCGACTATCACGAAGTGATCATTTGCTGCCCTCCTTGTGTTTGCTTTCTTTGACGATTTTTTTTACGTCCACCTTTTCCGGGTAGGTTGGCCTGGCAATCTGCCGAAACACAAAGGCATCGATGATTATTGTCGTCACCCACGGGTGTATGACGTAATTTTTAATAGTGAAGAGAAAAAAAAAAAAAATTGGTAACTCACCTTCATCACGACGGACTCTCTGCCCGAAGGTTTGGACTTTTGCGCGAGATTGTCTTTTTTCTCGGGCAAAGAGTAATACAGTTGTTGTTTCGGTGGTATCGGCAGTTTGGCATTTTTTTTCTTAGAATCTAGAGAAACCTCGTTTCTTTCAGTCAAATCTTTGGTCGGATTGAGGGACCGGAACTCGTTCAGCGGACTCTCGATGTTCTACGGAAGCGACATTATTTCGTCACACGTGACAATAACAATAAAATAATCATTGTATTTGTTTAATTTTTGAGATAATTTTATTTACCTTGAGAATTCTCGTGGACTCGTGAAAGGCCTCAGCTAAGGCTGGATGAATTTCTTCCAAAGGCTGGTTACCATACCTTATGTACACGGGTATGTAACCCGGTATTTTCGGCAAGTATTGTATGGGCAGTGAATCTACGCAAAAGAAAAATGATGCTTTTGACGACTCATTCATTTGCATTTAAATCATTGTCCTCTATTGTATCAACTTATTGCCGTTTTTTACAATAAAAAAAAAAGAAAAAAAAAAATTTCTAAAAGATGATGTCACATGGCTGAATTATATAATGAAGCAATATCACGATGAATATCTATTCAAATAAAAGCTCGAGGGAGAGAGTAATGAGAGTCAATGAGAAACACTATCTGCGATTGAGGTGCCCATTGTTTTGCATAATTTCATGTCATCAATCAAATGTTTTTTTACGTACTGGGCTCGCGGGAAGGGACTCCCAGCTTCTCAGCACTCGCGTATCTGATCGAATCGCACACACGTTATATATATACATACATACACGTGTACGTATATAAAAGAAGGCCACCGCCACGCCGCTGGCGCGTTACGTATATATACTTCGATGTATACCGTATGTATATTATGCACTCGAAGCCGCGATGCCGAGGGAACTTGCGGAAAATTGTGCCGGCTAATGGCTTCCCTTTCTTGAATTCCTTATTGCCTCTCTCTCTTCTTCTCTCTGTTTTACATTAAGTAAGAAGGCACTAATGCTCCCTCCGAGGACGACGCTGTCGATGGAAGAGCGCTCTGCTCTCGTGCTGCATTTACGTGTGTATATTACCAGAGACGTATAGAGTATATATATACGTCGATTTTTCCCTTACCTCCTCTCTCTCTCCACCACTCTCTGTTGGCTCGTGTCGATGTAATTTTCACACAAGATGCACGTGCGCGTGCGTATGAATTTTACTCTTTGATTCGGACACTTTGGTTGCAAGATTAGTTGCAGGGGTGAGAAAGGGGGTTATTCTTGGCACAGAGAGTTTTTTGTGGCTAATCGATGTTTTGTGATACCATAAGTACGGGAGAGCTCGTTGAATGATACAATCATCGTCCACGGGTGTGATGCAGAATTGGAAGGGAGGGGGGTATTGAATTCATACTAATTGTAATCGTGAAGTTATTAAAAAATAGAGACACGCCTGGCACAACCAAGTGCACAAATGCAGGTCGATCGCTAAAACGTCGCCACAACGAAACCTCACCCCGATATGAGTCGCCCCCGCGTCGAGATATTCATTGGAAAAGAAAGAGAGGGCGTGCGCGTATAATACATAATATACATATATATTAATCAAAAGGCGAAAGCGCGCGCAATTATTTATCACTCCGGGAGAGGGTCCCCTCCCTGTTTTGCTGTAGGTACCCACCACACGTTGCGCCGCAAAAACGAAATTTCATCACACACGCGCGTGCCGCGGCAATCTCCGTTTTCTAGGGAGCGCTACACCGAGCTGCATATATACCTTTTGCCATACATCCTTGTATATATACACGCGAGCTCTCGCCCATAGATATGGTTATACATACAGACGCTTATCTCTGCAGACGTGACGCTATGCCACATTCTGCTGATCTTCAGCCCTCGCGGCACGTGCTTCTCTTCTCTCATTTTGTTCCTGATACGGGGATGTGATTGCTCTCGTAAATTTTATTTTGTATATAGATGATAGTCATGGGTCGGCTTGCAATGTCATGTAAATTGATGATACAATTAACGTTTCAATCCTTTTTACCGAGAATCCACGAGGATGATGTCTTTTACGAACGCAATGCGATTGAGCAAGCACCTTCTCCGAACATGAAAACCAAAAGGGCTGGGGAGTGGGGGGAGAGAAAGGTATATACATAGCATCGAAAAATATGAATAACCATAGCGAGCGACTGGCAGCCTTTCGATTTTCAATGCTACTTACCTCCGTCAGCCTCGCCCGCATGTACTACAACCCCGGCACGCTTACAACTACCTATATATATCTCCGATTCGACTCTCGATCGTCATTCAATGGCATTCGTGTACTTACGTATAGGCTGCACCGCGCGATTATTCTCAGGAGAGAGAAAGATCCAACGNATATATATATACCTCGCCTACACGAGTTTCAAGCGAATCAAGTTGCGGAGAACAAAAGAAGAGCAGCACAAGGCCCCACGTTACATCAGTCGGTGTGTGTATGTATATACGTACAGTGCAAGTAACGAGGGAGAGGCGAAATAAAAGGCAGTGCACGAGAGAGAGAGGCGCATGCAGGTACATTAAACATAAATCGAATCAGAAGGTCCCTCTCGCCCGATACGAGCCTCCGCTCTCTCGCTGGCGCTGCACCCCGTGCGCCCGCACCGATGCACGTATATATATATATATATATATTACGTGTACGAAAGGGGCGGCCCATGGTAATAATCCTCGAGGCCTCCGACCTCCAGCTGACCTCCGATAATAACACGGCTGTGGTGCACAGACGGAGGCTACGTGTCACGCCAGAGGAGATAGGCTCTGCCTATACGGAGAGCCGGGGCGCGTGCACCGCGGGAGTGGCGCTCCTCCCTGTGTGTATGCACATATATATATATGTGTAGCTTCTTGTGTGCTGCATCGATTACTTTTTTCATCCCCCCTCTCCCCCTGAGTCTTTTTCGGGCTGCTGACACGAGCTTCGAGGAGGTTGTGAGAGGCTCTCTCGCTGCACTGGGGATTAATGTTACAAGGATTGTACGTACAATCTCGTGGGTGATTTCTACTTGGGCCATCAGGATTCTCCATTGAACTCGTTAAGTATTTCACTTTGATTGTAGTCAGAGCAATGAAAAATTTGCTTCAATATCTTCCATAAAAATGAGAAGTGATGGTCTATCAAGTGTCATATACATGCATACATCTTACATTTGCATTTATCAAATGGGGCGTAACATTTAAATAAGCGAGGGACATTGAAATAGCAAGTGTTGAAGTTACAGGTATTACACAATCAGCTCAGTGCTTTCTGCATAGGGTGGAAAAGAAATCAGTGTTGTTGTCGTTTACCCATCTTATCCAATAAAATTGTTCTAATAGCTCATACAATTTTTGCACATCAGGAGACTAAGGAGGTTTTTAAAAATTAAATGTAATGACTCGGGTGTAAAAGAATTTGTGTGAATTTAGTGACAACTTTTTCGAAATCTCATCTTTCGGACTGATCAACTTCATTGTTTCTGAAAATGACCTTTTCAGACCAAACACTTGAAATTTCACTTTGTCGCAGATTTGACTACCCAACCAACCATCTTGTGTTGTTTCGAGGTCCAAGATAGAAATCGTTGCATTGTTCTCGTTTAATTGGCTCTCAATAGTCGCTTTGTTTGTTTACCTATATATATATATCCCCCTCTAGAATTGAATCAGTAAATATTTACCGATTCAATTGGACGACATTGGGTTATCGTAACCAACCAGTTATTAGTCACCGAAACCATGCACAAAAGATCTCAATTCAACGACAGCAACCGCAAAACCGACGCTCTAAATTGTATCATCACAGTGACACCGCGCTCGCGCCCGCCACGTTGTATACACGTAAAACGTGATTCTGCTCTCGCTGTGTTGCATGGAAGAAAAAAAAAAAAAATAATAAAAAAATCGATTCTATGGAAATTCCGTAGACCTTGTTTGGCCAAACACACACCGCAGGCGCCACGCTCATTCGTCGTCAAGCTCGATCTCCCCCTTCCCCGCGACTTTCGGCTCTCTCAATCTCGCCAACCAGAAAACCTGTATCCACAAAAGCACGAGTCCCTGCACATAATGCCCATGTACACCGATTCTAAGGTGAAAACAGCGAGGGAGAGAGAGAGAAATAAAAAGGAAAGCGCGCCGTGCGGGGTAGGTATATATACATTTATGGATACAGATAGAAAAGCAGCGGCAACTAAACGGCGTCGGAGAGCTAATGTCTACATGAATCTCGCTGATTTACCGATTTCGCGGGTCTGATGTTTTCTGGTCGTTTGTTCGCCTCCTGGAAAGCACAAATAACAGAAGCAGAGGGAAGGAGGAGGTGGAGGCGTGATCCTCTCGCGTATATATACAGGCTTTTTATCACTGCTGCGCTAAGTGCTCGCTTTGCTCCGGGGCTCTCTCGCCCGGAGATAAGGCCCGTATAAGGCTCTCGAGATTAGCACGGATGCCTTTTTTTTTTTTTTTTTTTTTTTCGTTGCTTTCATAAAGCACCTTCAAAGAGAAAGACAATAATCGTCTTTTGCTCGAACACCTGCGAACTTGTATACCAATATTGCGTGATGTTTCTGATTCAGCTCGAGTCATTTCCTTTTCGAGCAAGTAAAGAGCTGCATGATCCGAGGGGGCGAGCGGGCTTGTTTATTAAAACACTCGTGGAATGTTTAAGGGTAAATACTTTGCGTAATGCACATACGGCACAACTTTTATTCCCCAAAGTGACGCAGCCTCGGCGTTTCCTCGGTTGCAGTTTCGTCCTCTGCACTCACAATATGCAGGTATAACCAGTCGATGCAAATATGGGTGGGATCCCTTCTCTAAGCAGCGATGAATATATACAACGCTTTCAGTTGTATGTTAAAATTGGAAAGGTGTGTGCACACAATGTGCTCGCAGGGAGTCGCCTCGCGCGATGCTGGAATCTCGCATCTCTGGGGAAAGTTGCAATGCGGCTCCTCCTTCTTTAGATATGTCGCGATCGTCAAGCCAAGATGGAAGGCTTGCGTCACCTATAATACATCAGGATACAATCAATTGAAATGAAAAAAACATGCAGTATATGCCTTGAAAATAAACCAAAAGATCTTTATGAATATCAGCCAGACATGATCGCGGTATCTCGCCCCATATTAATGTACTCGAAAAGACTATACCAAAAAGGCACAGCACGTAACCCTACATCCACTCATCCCAAAGAGCTAAAAGTTGAAATTCACTGCTTGCGAGCAAACTATACTTGTACACACCATACACACACATGGGCTGCTGTTTCCCTTATCTTCTTCGTTCTAGGCTGTGTTACTTATACACCTTATACCTGCAGCTTTGGGGAGCATCGCGCGATCGGTCGGCCGCTCCTCTCTAAGAGTAGCGCGCGCGCGTCAGTGAGTATATACGTATACATATATACGTGTGCATCATCAGGTTGTGCAACGCGCCACGTGTCTTTATATAGGGGAAAGCAAAAAGTACACTTGGGGCAACAGCTGTTTCGAGAGCTCTACATAGAAGAGAGGGGGGGGGGCAAAAAACGCGACGCCTCAAGTATAGCTTTCTTTTTAATTCCGTGAATAAAAAGTTTGAGGATCAATCCAACTGAAACGAAAATTGGATTGTGGTACAAAGTGGCCATTTTTCACCGAGGCCTTGGAAGAAAGGCGCGAGGAGAGGAGCACGAAGCGAGGCGCCGCCGAAAATGTAGGGAAAACGAAGTCGGGCACGAGAAAGCGTTGTATGTATACTCATACCTCTGGCGCATTATCGCGACCCCTCGATCGCTCGTGTCTCCGGGAAACAGTAAAGTGTCGCGCATCACCTACGTACAACAAACACCGTGTCGCCGTGTCGCGGCCGATATATCTTCCTTGGCGCGCATATATATACGGTCTTCTTGCGAGAGATCACCAGATGCTCCTCAAGGGGGGAGGGGGGAGAAGTATACGCGGCCATCGATGCTAGTCGACGAGGACACGGTGTATACACGAGCGAACGTAACATAATCGGAGATAAGGCGCTGGAGCCAGCAACTGTACATGTGGTGAAAGCAGACGCCGTGTGTAGTAATATCGTATACGATCGTCCATTAAAAAATTGTTTTTATGGGTGTAATCATTTGTAAAGCTGTGCCTCACTACCGTAAGTGTTTTGTGGGATTTTTTTTTTTTTTTTTTTATCGATAGTACTTATATACACTTAAATGGGTCGTTTCGCGTGTTTCTGAAATGTTACGGGCACCAGTCGTGGGGTTGGTTGTTGCGGTGATGGTGAATTTGACCTGAGAAAAACAGATCTCTGTCCAAGGAAAGTCACGATGGGATTTCATGAAGCACATATAGGACAAACGCAAATGGCCTTTACTCGTCATCTACACAGCAAAACATAAGTTTCGTTAGATTATAGCTATTTATGACAGAATCAAAGGAGAGCTTTCGCTCCATCTTTTCAATCGCGAAAAACTTTGTACGCAACACTTGGTTAACTTGACCAACGACTTATAAATAACTCGTAGAAAAAAAGCACATGACATCAAACCACAACTGGTACACGTACGTACCCATAAATCATCGAAACCGATCCAAAGCTATATACGGTGTACGTATATGTTATGCAAAAAACAGTTGCGCGGAAAATATGCGAATAGAAGAAGAATAAGACAAGGGGAGGGCCACCAGTACACATACACACATACACAGTGGTAGCGGTACGTAAACGAGAAGCATACATATATATAGGAGAGTAAGAAAAAGGAGCGAAGTCGACGATACGTGTATAACATATATGCGCGCGGCATCGGGACGAAGAGTCGGAGAAAAGAGTTGGCCATATAATGCTTATATATAGGGGGGAGAGGCGCGTGTAGCGTGCCGTTGTACCGTTCTGATTAATGGGCTACCCGGGTTTATCCGATGTGTGTTATACCCTCCTCCCTCTCTCTGCTCCTATACAGCGGCACTATAATATAGGTTGTACCTCGCATGGCAGTGCGCCTCTGCCGGTATTGTCGCTCCTGGACGCATAAATCCGAATTCCGCGGCGGCCGCACAACGCTTTTACCCCCTCCCCATCTGCCCCGTACTTAGGTACAAGCTTCGATTCCGGGCACCATCATATGCGGGTACAAGCTCGCGTGGACCGCCTCGAGTATATACGCGAGCTTGTACACTATACGAGCTTTGGGAGGGAGATATTGACACGTCAGCTGATAGTCCATCGATGCTGGAGGTGTCGTTTAATCAAAAGTCAATCGATCAATTGGCTTTTTATCTTCCTATCACGTATGGGGGTGTATACGTATAATTCTGCAGTTGGTGAAATGCCGATCTCCACCTGTACTTGGCAGTCAGTGGCTGTTGTCGCTTCTTCACAGTCCATGACAACTGCGATTCCATCAGCAAAATTCACAAAATCATTTGATCATGAAATTCATCCCCAAACATATATATATATCGTCTTTGTCGCCCCCGTCGCTTTGTCGTCATCATCTCGATATACACCGGAGCTTCTGCTCGCGCCACCCAACTGCGGCAACACACTCGCACATACGGTATACACCTACATACAAACCCAGGGAGGGAGAGCGAAATCGCGCGGGGCCCCTGCTTATCTAAGCGCGACTGGCGCATGTTGTTGCTGCTGCTGCTGCTGGCTCCTTTGAAGTTGTCCCAGCATATATCACCGGGGACGCTTGTAGATCACCGGGTAACAAGGCTCGGGCGAGCGCGCGCGCGCTCCCTATATACACTGCCGTTGCTGCAGATCTAAGAAGTGGAGGTACATAGAGGAGTAGAGTACAGAAAGGAGGAGAGGTGGGGGGGGGGGCGGGGGGAAAGGGGTTGGAGAGGCGAGGCAGCAGCTTCATGCTCGCCGAGGAATTTTATTGTCCCTGTCTCTGGTTGCCGATCGTGTGTGGATCATGGCTCCGCTTTGCCTTGCGGGAGATTGGCCGTATACCGAGGCTGCCGGGATGTCCCTTCTTTATTTCGCCCATATGGAACAACTTATGCGCAAAACTCGAGGGCCTCGTTGTTGTTTTTTTCTTATTTTTCTTCCTTATCTCGCGATCGGCACCGAATCTCTCGCCGGATAACAGATCGCTCGTCGTCTCGGTAGAGCTTGCAATTTGTAAAGCTCACCCCCTCCCCCACCCCTATGTGTATACTGTATGTAAAATCTCCAATTATTCCCAACGTCGGGGACTCTCCCCTGTGGACGCCGCAAACCAAAGAGAGGCCCGCAAGCTCAAACGAGCGATCGTCCGATCTACCGATCAGATAGGCATCTATCCACCGTACTATGCTGCACGCATCCCTCCGTAGTGGTATATAGATCGCCGAGCCTCTATTAGCCCTATGCTGCGCACGCTAATCGGAATTCAGATATGCGGGGGTGTGCGTATACGTGTACCCGAGTTTTTTCCGCGCCAACAATAATTGGCTTCATCTCTGTATACCACTCCGCTAAAACGGGGGAAGGGGGAGGAAGGGAAACATAATCGGGCATCGTTACCTACATACGCACGCAGACTTCGCGCTATCCGAGCTCGCGATCTCGCGTATATGTAATGTGGACTTGATTTTTCTTTCCTTCTCGGTCTCCAGCCGCGCGTGCGTATTCCAGTCGCGTCAAAGTTACCTTAAAAAAAAAAAACGGGCTATAGTCTATGAACTGGACTTTGCATGAGATTTAAAATAAAATTGTCCTTGGCCTCTGACAAGAAAACCCCTTATAAAGTCTCGGCGCCTTTGTCCTTTCATCCAACGTGTTTCGTGTATCACCAATATATTGGTCAGGGCGAATGATGCGTGAAATTTATAATCTTTTGTTCGAAAAAAAAAAAAAAAAAAAAAAAAAAAAAAGTCGAGAAAAAATTATAAACACGAAAACACACTTAAACTCTCGGCTGTCGAGTGCGTGCGTTGTTCCGCGGTGCGTGTGTATATATACTTACTCCGCCCGCACATATTACCCCGCGATCGCTTCCGCGCTTGTTGTGCCCCCTCCTCGATATATTCCTCGCTTTTTCCCCCTTATTTGTATAAAATACTCTCACGCTTTTCCACGTGATCTTCCCACCGCGAGCACATGATGTTCGACAGTTTGTCGCCTGCACGGTTCAACTTTTTTCTTTACTTTCTTCTACTCGTTAAATCATCCAAATTCAAATTCAATGGCCGGACCGTCGCCGTAGGTGTTACTGAACTTAGATCTTCGCACGATATCCAGCTGATTTACATCTGGTCCTCCGGTACGCCTGTTCTCGCGTTATTTCAGTCCACATTACATGCACAATGTACGAGCTGGTCGGGCCGCACTGGACAAAGGAAAATAAGAGACTCCGCTCTTGCCGCCCCTTTTGCTCTTCTCCGGCTTATATATATGTAGTGTATATATCACACCTATGCGTGTTTTCCGCGCCTATCGATCGCCGGCGCCTCTCGCAGGCATAAATACACACGAGCCGTATGTTATGAGTACATGCTTGTTCTCTATTTCTATTCCGTCGCCTGTGCACATGTATATTGTACACGGATAAGTGGAGGCCGAGTGGAAATTTTGTCGCTGGTACGTGGGGTTTTTTTGTACTTATACGTGGCTAATTTAAAGGAATGTAGAATATGTTGAAGGAATGTTTATGAGCATGTCTCTTTGTTGATGATTGATTTTTTTTACCGATTCGGGGAGGCACCTGTTTTGAGTGTACCATTTTTTTATTTTTCCATCACGATGATTCTCTTGCGATAGCTTGTATGTTATGAGTATACAAGTTAAGTAGATGGGGGAAAAAAAAAACATTTCTCTTTTAATACGCCGTAGAAAGTGTGGGTAACTGCTCGCTAGCATGGAATGAGTACTCTAGGATAAAAAATGTGAGGCTGTGTCCAATCAAGGGAGAAAAAGTTGAGCTTTGTACTCTAGACTGTAAGAATTGTTGTTTTTTCATTAGGTTTATCAAATAAAGTTTTTTTTTCTTCGTGAAAATGGAAATTAGCAAAAAGTAATGAATTCACACAGAAAATAATATTTATTTTAGACGTAATTACAATAAAACATTTTTTCCTTCGCCCTTGTCTGCGTATAATGCATATGACTCATCCCACCGCTCTCTAGAGTTCACATGAACTTTTATTTGTTCGTAGATACAATATTTAAAGAATTAAATTTAAATTTACGTAGACTTATCTATTTCTCACTAATGATGAATAGTTCGGTCATCTATTTATTGACCCGCAGCTATTGCTGCTAGACTTTGATATCGGGCTACGGTGTTGCGTGTTAATTTACTCGATATGTATAATTTTTTTTTACGCTATGTAGTACTAAATCCTCGACAAAATTAATTATAGAATTACATCAAGCCTCCACTGCTTGCGTCTCATCATACGTATGATTGTAGAAATCGAATAATCCGTACATATACTGGTTATGATACTAAAAAATTCATTATGAATATACTTTAGATAATTCAACAAATTGTTAATCAAAAACAATTTTTAAAACAATACTTACTAATAAACTCATTAAGACTTCTGGATCATTTTGTGCTAGAATGTGATGAAGATTGTTTTATATCATTAGGATATTATTACATTTGTTAATTATATTATATATACATTTATATCTTATTTACTAGTAAATATTCCTACAGAAAGTTGAAAAAAAATATGACATACTTATTAATATGTTCAATCATTACAATAAAAAAAAAGTATATAATTACTTGTAATAATGCCTTACATCTCTTGAAACATGTCTTAAAAAATGACTAAAGAGTATACAAATTTTAATGTTTTTTTGGTTTCGAATAAAATATACATTTAGAAAAATGTACCACGACATATGGCTTGGATCTTAGATATTTTAGAAAAATCTCAGGATTTTCTCTTCAAAATTTTATTGGGATTTTCCTTGCCGCACAAGTACAACTTTGCTAAAATACGATAAAATTCATCCATTGTTTTGGAGTGCAGGGTAAAATTTTTTTGGACTAGTGTAAAAAAAGCAAACTTTGCTTTGCTTGATCGACAATACCATTTTTCTACTTTGGGCTGTTTTTTTAACATTTGAATATTAAGTGCGCCTGTAGTAGGAAAAATAGAGTTTGCACCCAATGCGCATCCAACTAGGGCAAGCACAATACCCTTCCTGGTGGTATGTGCAACCATGTAAGAAAATTACTATTGTACGCATTGGCAATATCAATTAAATTAATAAAAACTAATAATAATAACTATAAATGGACTTACGACGAGCTGAGATGGTTAACACAAGGATCAGCAAAAAAGTGAAGATCAAGAAGTTTCTCGTAATCATTTTGTGGGTGATGACTAACTTTATGACGTGTCTCCTTCGCTGAGCTAAGCCAACTGATTGTATGCGCCTCCAACACGGTGTGACATTCGTTTTTATACGGTTAGCTTCAGTTAATTGAAATTTAGATTAGTGTGATTTTTAATCGATGCGTAATTTAAAGATAGAATAGAATGGACCTTGGTAAGTTCAATAACCTATTGGTATGTCTATCAAAGCAAAGTATTTTTTCTTTTATTAGAACTCATCTGTAAAATCGTTGTACATATAGCGTTGTTGTAATTGCTCCATAATTAACCTCGGTTGTCAGTGCAATTTTTATTTATATCTATACTCTTGTTTACTTATACACTGCAAGTTAAACGAGCTCGAGAAAAAACATCTTGTTTCGTTATAATTTATGAATATAAACATAAAAAACAAATTAAAACTTTCATTTTCAATATTCGAGCTATTTACAGCTGATTGTTATTTCTCAAACTCCTTCTTAACAATATAAGCTGTTGTTTTCTAATATTTTGAATATTTTCAACATAAAACGGAATAAAAGGCAGTAATGATTTATTTCGTGGATGTACGCAACTAGGACTTTTATGCATGGTGTAATTGAAAATTACAACTATGTTGACATTGCTTCTACATTATTGTAAATACCACTTGTTGGTAGTGTAGGACACTACTCCTATCTTATTAGTATTAGTATGACTTACGAAGTTTTGTGCTCTTCGAATGTAAAATGTGTAAGTACAATGTTTAAAGTTTAAAAGTAGCCTTAATTTTTCAGCAATCGTTGAATTTCTGCATTTATTCTTCATCGCCGCTCATTAAATATTTTTTGTTCTGATCTTATTTCTAATTTTTGTTGTTAGCTCGCCAAAAATTAGACCAATTAATGAAAGGAGAGGGAAGGTTGTAAGATTTCGTATAGAGTGTTGTGTATCCTACACTTGATTTCATATAGGGCTTAAATTTTTTATTTTTCTGGAATAACTTATAAGCGTATAAAGTACTTCACTTCGACCCACTAGTGTGGGGTACTTTATACTCTCAAGGGCAGGAATATACAGTATCTTACATCCATCGGTTGGAGACAAAAAAAATGTATTCACAAATAATTCCTTCTAATTTTTTTTATGTATTCTATTTATTTAGCATCATCAACGCACACCGTTTTAATCTGAATAATTACTGCAAAAATATAAGCATGGTTGCAATTCTCTTTGAAATAATTTATTCCAATGAAGCACTCCAATCCATTTTTCACTGTTGGTGAGTTCAACCATGTGTTTATTGGCGGCAGCTATTGCTGCTACACAGATTTTGGTATGCGGCTCAAGTGTTGAGTATTAATTCAGTATCCAGTTGGCAAGCATTATATTGATAAACTGCAGTGAAAAATAAATTCAATAATTTAATCATGCCTCCACTGGTTTCCATTCATTAGATGAAAGTGTCCCATTGTCAGAAATTCTAGTATAGTACCAACCGAAATACGACTAAAAAAATAATTAAAATTCAATTGAAAGATATTGTGCGATTGATTTCAGGTAACTAATAATTTGACAGTTTTTTCGTAACAAATACTTACACTATCAATATTCAAAAAGTATTCTGGAGTACCTTGAGCTAAAAAAGTTATTGTCATTATTCTTGTTTTATTTGTGAAAAAAATCTTTGAGTAATTTTTTTTTGTTAGTACAATGGAAAAATTTATGCTTGGTTAAATAAGTACTAAAAAAATTCCTATTTTCTAAAAGTATCTCATTTTAAGATATTATTGCATTATGAATTTCATCTTAATACATCAATTTCAATTATTAATGGTACAATGCTGGAAAAAATTGATAATAAAGTTCAATTGAGTTCATAATAAGCTAATATTTTATTATTTAACAAACCAAATCAAATGTTTAAATAATAACATAAAATATATACAAGCACATTTTAACTTATAAAACGCACGGCTTGTATTTATTATGAAATAATCCAGACAATATAAGCAGCAAGCACTTTAATGCGAAGTTAAAGGGTTACAGTTAAATTTATTGAACGCCCATGATGGAAAAATGTGAAATCTACCCCGATGCAGTTGTCAATGAATCACTTTGTAAGGTCAACCAATATACACATTGCAGGGCCGTTCCGAGTCAGGTTTTCCCTAAATTTCTCCTACGGGGTTTTGCTGATTTTTCACCAGTCGGCGGGTATATATATATAACCTGGGTATGTATATGGAAAAAGGATAAGGGGAAATTGGATATGGGAGATAAAAAGAGTTAATTGTACAGGCTTATAGAGGTGTC
This sequence comes from Copidosoma floridanum, assembly GCF_000648655.2. Next base: position 160,519 of record NW_019379508.1, on the reverse strand, counting down.
AAAAATCTTTCGAGTATTCGTTAAAATCTACCTAATATGAAATTTTATTCACTCAATCAGATAAATGTGGTTATTACACGTCAATAAATATGTAGTTTATTTTAAGATCTGAATCAATCAGCAATGCATAAAAGTCAAATAGCGTTTGTAAAAAAAATGGGTTTTTTTATACGTAAAGTGTGTTTTTTTGAATAATAGATTGGAAAACTATTGTTACTCTTTAGTATGAATAAAGTTATAAAATAGTCAACATTTTATTTTAAATGGAAAATATAATTTAACTTACGACGAGCTGAGATGGTTAACACAAGGACCAGCAAAAATGCGAAGATCAAGAAGTTTCTCATGATCACTTTGTGGGTGACGAATAAATTTGTAACGTGTCTCCTTCGCTGAGCTAAACCAACTGATTGCATGCGCCTCCAACACGGTAGTGTGATATTCAATAGATGCGTAGCTAAGAGAGTGGGTAGAATTTTTTTGTTAAATGTCTTTAAAGATTCCTTTTTACGTTTATTTTAAGATATTACATTTTTTTTAAATAAAGATTAAGCCATGATAATTTATATGTGGTATAATTTTAATTGTTTTTTAATTTGAAATATTGGTACAGATTACTCAGTATCGCTTTATCATTGTGCTGTAAACACATACAGACAGACATACACACACACACACACACACACATAAATAATTTGAAAAAAAAAATTGATTTAAAAAATTACAAAAAAAGCGATTGAAAAAAAATTTTTTTTAAATGAGGGGGAGGGCGAGAATAAAGTTATTATAAGTAAAATAGTTAGTTGTAATGTACCTATAATATTAATGATGTAAAATATCTGAATAATGAAAAGTTGAGGAAGTGGCTGTACGTGCCAATAAATCGGCAGAGAGTAGGTTTGCACGTGCTAGCTGCGCCGTAGTACCATACCTACGCAAGAGACGCTTGATGGATCGGAGAGTTTCGCTTACCCTCGATCTATAAATCGAGCCGGGAATGCCCTGCCGGCTGTCTGACTCGCGTGGTGATTACGGATTCAAGTTAATCGCCACGCTGGCGGTGATTTACAAGTGCTAATGCGTTGCACTGCCGTAGATATACTGCTCCTGCTCCTACCGGCTATCTTATAAGGCTGGTACATGTGTGCATGCATGTGTGTACGTACAAATGTTTTTAGTAGGCAGATTCTTTTACTTTTACTTTTTTTTCCTCTTGGTCTTGGCTGTGAGGTACGGGGGGCACGCGTAAGTAGTATGGAATCGGAATGAAAATGAGAGTTCTGTTACGCAAAGGCAAAAAGAGTGATGACGTTACAGTAACTTTTACATGAAAATTGTTTGTTGATGAGGACAATTAATTTCTGACTAGGTGAAACGAAAATACCCATGTCTTTTTTTTTAATGGTGCATTGATGAATTTCAGGTTAAGGGTGCTTAAATTTTTTTCTTTAAATACTTATCCATCATTTTAAAATCAATCGATATCATTTTAAAATCAATCGCATAGTCACTCAGTGTTATAACGAGTATCGTGTAAAGTAATCGAAATCGTTGAATATTTTTTTCAATTTTTATTAAGGATGATCCAAAACTGTATCATACGAGATATTAGTATTTACTACATAAAACTCTAAAAGACATACTTATACTAAGTATAATTTGCAGAAAATAAATTAATGCTACAGAATTTTTTCGATGAAGATACTTAGCGCTGTGCACCAAAGCCATAATTATATATTATTTATATTAATTATATACATATATAAATATTTCTACAGTCTTTAAGTTCTTAAGGTGCTTTAAAATTCTTAATCGAACGAATCGAAAAATAGATAACATTATACGCCTGTATACTTTTATAAACGTACGCTTTAGATTTTCGACAGAATTCATTACCTTACGAAACTACGAGACGAAGAAAACTATACTTCAAAATTTCAAAAATCGATATTGTACTTCAAAATTCTTGATGTACAAAATTTTTAGATAAAAAAATTCAATTATTTCTACACTAAGTACAGCTACCAATCATTTATTGCAATAATTCCTCGGACTTTTTTTATAAGTACTACAATTTTTGAACACTGCCTTCTTGACACCAAATTTAACTGTATTTTAATATATCAGAGCTTATAGGTAATAGTATAACTTTGTACATAACTCAAATCATAGTTTTAAATTCTAATAGTTGATATTCAATCATATTTAATATTTTCTCATTTGTAAGATCATTTGTAAGATCATCGTAATACCTGGTAAAATTCTACTTTTTCATTCTTTCTATTGATTTTTGAAAATTTACAATCGGCTTAGAAGTTATTTAGGAGTGGCAAAATATTTTTATAAAACTAATATTCTCAATATCTCAGTAGAATCCTGATAATTTATGATAATAACATGGAACACTATTTTCAGTATAATTTATCTAATTTAAAATCATTACGAAATTCTACAAAAATAGAGCAGTATTTTCTGCAACTACGTGCCAAGTATTGATACTCAAATAGTTAAAAGTATAATATATTAAGCTGGGCAGTACACATTATGCATAAGGCTGTATAAAGTAAATACAGTTACTCATTTCACCATACATTTTTCACAATTTTAAATATTTTAATCGTTACTACTGTAATTTCATATACTGCCAATACATAGGAATGTCATGTATTTAGTCATAATACAAGTTGTAATTAACAAAGAAAAGCTCTGTTACCTATAATTTAACTTATTATTACCATTTTGTTATTTATGTCGCTGTGATACTAAATTATCATTATTACTATTTATTATTGTCTACTATTAAATATAATTCAACGAAACTTATAAGAAAACTTCAAAAAATAAGGAGATGCACTACAATAGGTACAAAAACTACTTATTTTCTGTAACAAAATTTTCATATGTTAACAATAAGTTTTGGAACTCGTAACATTTTTTTTTTGCGCCGCATGCACAGCAAATAAAACAATTCGCTCGCGAATGATATAGTAAATACATAGGTAATAAATTAAAGTCAAAGTAAACAGTAGTTTTAGTTTTTTTGCATGCTCACGCTAAAAAGTTTGTATTTTTACCGAACTTTAGAATTGTATGGTTATGTTGTACAAGTACAGAAAACACAAACTTTCGGCAGGATGAATCGTCAATAATTAGTTTTTTGCCAGCCACCTATCCATATGATGTAAGTTTCGTGCTCTGTTCATTCGACTCCCTTCTCGGAGAAAAAGCAGTTGCACTAAAAGTCACTGTAATACATAGTCTAATTAATAGTGTCATGAATACACTCTGAGGTCGTTTATAACATTTTACGTCGAAAAGTACTAGAAAATGAAGGCAGAACCAAACATGCATCCATTGTATTGCCACTTTGAGTACACACGTGCTTCGTAAGATCGGATTTTCGAGGGTTTTAAACACTGTTTGCATGTATTAGACTTATTACTCGAATGAGTTCGCTCGTGCACTGTAAGATTAGATTTAGTAGAGAAACTTTTCGAACACTGTTTGCATGTATATGGCTTGTAACCCGTGTGAGTTCGCTCGTGGACCACAAGATTTCTTTTAAAAGTGAATCTTTTCAAACATTGATTGCAGCTGTAGGGCTTATCACTCGAATGAGTTCGCTCGTGCACTATAAGATTGCTTTTGAAAGTGAACCTTTTCAAACATTGTTTGCAGCTGTAGGGCTTTTCACCCTCGTGACTTTGTTCGTGTACTGTTAAATTACATTTTTGAGAGAAACTTTTCAAGCACAGCTGGCAAACATAGGGTTTTTCACCTGTGTGAGTTCGCTCGTGCCTTATAAGATGCGGTTTTCGGACAAAACTTTTTGAACACATAAAGCAGCTGTAAGGTCTTTCACTCTTATGTATCCATTCGTGTGCTTGAAGATTGGCTTTAGTACCAAAATTTTTCGAACACTCATGGCAACCATAGGGTTTTTCACCTGTATGAGTCCGCTCGTGCTTTGTAAGTTGCGATTTTCGGACAAAACTTTCTGAACACATAAAGCAGCTATAAGGTCTTTTACTCTTATGTATCCATTCGTGTGCTTGAAGATTGGCTTTAGTAGCAAAATTTTTCGAACACTCTTTGCAATCATAGGGTTTTTCACCCGTGTGAGTGCGCTCATGAACTATAAGACTGGATTTTTGAGTAAAACATTTTGAACACCGTTTGCAAACATATGGCTTATAACCCGTGTGAGTTCGCTCGTGCACTATAAGATTGCTTTTGAAAGTAAACCTTTTCAAACATTGTTTGCAGCTATACGGCTTCTCACCCGTGTGACTCCGTTCGTGCACTGTTAGATTAGATTTTTCAGTGAAACTTTTTGAACAGTGTTTGCAAACATAGGGTTTTTTACCCGTGTGAGTTTGTACATGTTTTGTAAGTTGCGATTTTCGGACAAAACTTCCTGAACATTGTAAGCAGCCATAGGGTTTTTCACTCTTATGTATCCATTCGTGTGCTTGAAGATTGGCTTTAGTAGCGAAACTTTTCGAACACTGTTGGCAAGCGTAAGGCTTATCACCTGTATGAGTTCTTATGTGCTTTGTAAGATCTGATTTTTCAACAAAACTTTTTTCACATTCAAAGCAGCTATAGGGTTTGTAATTCATATGTCTTCGTTCGTGCACTTTTAAATTACTCTTATACATAAAAGTCTTATAACACAATTTGCAACAGTAAGACTTAGTACTCGTGTGAATTTGTTCGTGCTTTTGAAGAGCGACGTTTGAACTGCAAGTTTTACCGCATACATCACAAACATAAGATCTATTACTTTCAGCCATACTTTTGAATGATATTTCACAAAAATTTGAAATAGTTGCTGATATATTTAATACAACACAAAACCTAATCTTAGGTTAAAAAATGATTTTTCTATTGTCAACACGTTAATTCATCTTCAGGTGATGTGATGGTGTGGTCGATGCCTTTTTACTGTTCTCACGAAATTTATGATGGTATCGTTTGTGGTGTTTCAAAATACTCTTCTTTTGCTACTGAAGTAAAATATAGATGTATATATTTTAATGAAATATTATCATGATGCTTTTGAAATTATTTTTTTGTAGAAAAAATTAAAAAAAAGAAATTCCGATGTAAACTGCTCTGTAGTTGTATCCGTTGTAAAAAACGAATGCATTCTGTCATAGTATGAAATTTTCAAAACTATCATATATATTTAGTGATGAGAGAGTTGTCACTAATGATAATTATTTGCTGTAGATATTTTGTTTGTTCGTACAGTCAGGCGGTTTAAGTAATACATTTCGTGCTATTTCTTAATTACTTTTTTTGGGAATCCATTATGATAATGCATTTTTGGAACTTAGCTGTCCTCTATAGCTTTTTGTTATACTAACTTAATTAGGTGAATGTAGCACTTACTGTATAAACGGTTGCTATGTGCAGTAACATACGTAGCAAAGGTTGTACGTACTTCAAAACTTCATAGGCTAACACTAGCTCCAGCACTGTGGGTCGTCGCAACGAATCGTCGCGATACAATGGACAAGTACATAGTAACTTGCTGTAAAATTTTTTATACCCAGAATAAGTTCTGGTGTATTAAATTTTTAGTTATTATTGACACATCAGTTGAGCAGCTCTTTTGGTGCATCTTGCAAATCCTCAGCCCTTCCTAATAATAAACGTCTGAATGTACGGCATCTGAGCCATACCATCTGTAGTCAATATGGCCGAATTTTTTTCAGTGTTCCCATCGAACACACGACTCTATAATAAATAATAGCTGCGTTGATTTTCGTGCGATGCAAACTAATTATTTTCTTAATCCACTAACGTTCGAAAAAAATTCATTGTTGAATCGACATTTTTGTGGTTTCATGATGATTTATTAATTAATTACTTAATACTAAATTAGGTACTAAAAATTTGGAAATAGAAAATAGTAAATCGACTGGAAACTTTTGTTCTTCATATAGTGGTGCTTATTAAGGCCCGGACAACTTGTAAACGTACTTACCTCATGTTTTGGGAAAGCCAAAAGTCTTGCCTATTATCAAATTACCATTTGTGTAATGATTCAAATAGATGTAGTTCGAGTTGGTCTCATAATTAATGTATGTTGTGTGTAATCAAGTTTTTAGATTAACTCGAGTTAGTACTGTATGGTTTTAATTTCAAGAGATTTAACGATTGTGAACTGCCCGATTGAAGCAAATTACGCGAAGTACTTATGACTTTGCGTATTACTTTTCTTACGATTGTACGTTGTAGGAATGAGAGCACTCAGAGTTTGGATCGTGTAACTATCACCTTTTTCGTGCACTTTTTGCATAAAATAAAATGGAGTACGTAGCGTACTTTGTAGCTCGCTTTGTAGTGTAAGGGAGACTGGTTACAGTTGTTTTTTTTAGATATAGTCCTACTGTAACGAAGCGATATCACGATGATGATGAAAAATCTCCCTGATCTTGCAGCCCTGTCTTAATTGTGGCGTATAAGTCCTCGAGTATACAAATAATACAAGCGCGTATGGTTAACTTGTTAAATACCTACACTCTATAATACCACCACCAGAAGTAATTGATCTCCCATTTACCAAGAAAGTGATATCTCCGAGAGCCGCAAATAAAATCAATTGGCATTTTTTCACTTGAGCATAGAACGGGGGTACACGTCTCTTACCTCGTTGGAATACATGTACGTTTATACTGCACTTACCCCCCCATGGGTGAAATAAATACGAATAAAAAACATCAAAGGCATTCACGCGTTGGTGTCGAAGCCGCGAAGAACAATTGAATACACAAACATAATAAAGCGGAGCGACACGTGCTCGAAAACAAAGGATGAAGGCGGGAGACCTAAGAAGTTTTAAATTCTTATAGCTAATATTTAATCATATTTCAATATTTTCTTATTTATAAGATCATCGGAATATCGTATACTGGTAAAATTTTCTTATTGCACTATTTCTTATGATTCTTGAAAATTTAAAATCGGCCCTGGTAGAAACGTTACTACATAAACTGGCTAGAAACTCGTCAACATGTTATAAGCCCATTTAAGTATGTACATTGACGAGTTTCTAGCCAGTTTATGTAGTAATTTTCTGCCAGGGGGCTTTGAAGTTATTTAGAAATTGACAAAATATTTTTATAAAACTAGTATTCCCAACGTTTTGGTAGAGTTCTGACCGTATATAGTAATAACATGGAAAACTATTTTCCGTGATAATTTAAAACTCAATATGTATTGATGAAGGTGGACTATCAGAAATAAAGAAAAACATTCCCTCGACCAATCATTTGTTCACTTTAAATGTTACGAATAAAATAATTACAAAATTCTTCAAAACTACAGTAGTTTTTTTTGCCACCACGTAGCAAGACTTTTAATACGATAAGTATTTGAATTGTATTTTTATTTCTGAATACAAAAAATTGTTTTTCCTTAATCTTTTAAATCTTTATTAGTATAATTTCATGTATCTACTTAATCATTATTTCATATTGCCAAGACACGAGAATGTCATATATTTAATCATCATACAAGTTGTAATTAACAAAAGAAGCCACTGTTACTATTACTTATATTTACTGTTACTATTTTGTCATCTATTTGGCTGTGATTCTATTTTATCTTTATTACTATTTATTCTTTTCTACTATTTAATATAATTCACTAAAGCTTATAAAAAAAACTTAGCAAAATAGAGTTTGCAACCTTGTGCGCATCCAATCAGGGAAAACATAACTTGCTTCAAAGGTACCTTAGACCTGCTACTTGCCTTGGTGACATGCACTACCAGATTTGAGAACTTCTATTATCTTCAAAAACATTTTTTTATTTCTTAACGATAAATTTTGGAACTCGTAACATTTTTTATTGCAAAGCCTTATAAAGAGAAAATAAAACAATTCGCTGGCCAATGATACAGTATATACCTAGACTAAAAAGTAAACTATGATGTAAGTTTCGTGCTCTGTTCATTTGACTCGATCTTACTGGTAAAATACATAAATTTGTATTAAATATTTTTCTTACAGTTTTTCTCTTTTATAATTGGTGTTATTTTTTTTTTTTGTATCCTTCATCATTCATGATCAAAATAAAATGGAAAATTACAATGCTGATTTACAGACATTCTATATTTTGTGTCATACACAACAGCTTGAGAAAATCGCTGTAACACGTGTCATAAAAAAACTCTGAGGTGGACTTTTCATAACATTTTACGTCGAAAAGTACTAGAAAATGAAGGCAGTTCCAAACATGCATCCATTGTATTGCCACTTTGAGTACACACGTGCTTCGTAAGATCGGATTTTCGAGGGAAACATTTTAAACACTGTTTGCATGTATTAGACTTATTACTCGAATGAGTTCGCTCGTGCACTGTAAGATTAGATTTAGTAGAGAAACTTTTCGAACACTGTTTGCATGTATATGGCTTGTAACCCGTGTGAGTTCGCTCGTGGACCACAAGATTTCTTTTAAAAGTGAATCTTTTCAAACATTGATTGCAGCTGTAGGGCTTATCACTCGAATGAGTTCGCTCGTGCACTATAAGATTGCTTTTGAAAGTGAACCTTTTCAAACATTGTTTGCAGCTGTAGGGCTTTTCACCCTCGTGACTTTGTTCGTGTACTGTTAAATTACATTTTTGAGAGAAACTTTTCAAGCACAGCTGGCAAACATAGGGTTTTTCACCTGTGTGAGTTCGCTCGTGCCTTATAAGATGCGGTTTTCGGACAAAACTTTTTGAACACATAAAGCAGCTGTAAGGTCTTTCACTCTTATGTATCCATTCGTGTGCTTGAAGATTGGCTTTAGTACCAAAATTTTTCGAACACTCATGGCAACCATAGGGTTTTTCACCTGTATGAGTCCGCTCGTGCTTTGTAAGTTGCGATTTTCGGACAAAACTTTCTGAACACATAAAGCAGCTATAAGGTCTTTTACTCTTATGTATCCATTCGTGTGCTTGAAGATTGGCTTTAGTAGCAAAATTTTTCGAACACTCTTTGCAATCATAGGGTTTTTCACCCGTGTGAGTGCGCTCATGAACTATAAGACTGGATTTTTGAGTAAAACATTTTGAACACCGTTTGCAAACATATGGCTTATAACCCGTGTGAGTTCGCTCGTGCACTATAAGATTGCTTTTGAAAGTAAACCTTTTCAAACATTGTTTGCAGCTATACGGCTTCTCACCCGTGTGACTCCGTTCGTGCACTGTTAGATTAGATTTTTCAGTGAAACTTTTTGAACAGTGTTTGCAAACATAGGGTTTTTTACCCGTGTGAGTTTGTACATGTTTTGTAAGTTGCGATTTTCGGACAAAACTTCCTGAACATTGTAAGCAGCCATAGGGTTTTTCACTCTTATGTATCCATTCGTGTGCTTGAAGATTGGCTTTAGTAGCGAAACTTTTCGAACACTGTTGGCAAGCGTAAGGCTTATCACCTGTGTGAGTTCGTATATGCACTGTAAGATTTGATTTAATAACAAAACTTTTTGAACAATATTCGCAAACATAGGGCTTATCACCTGTATGAGTTTTCTCATGCACTTTAAGGTTGGATTTAAAAGTAAAACTTTTTGAACAATCTTTGCAAACATAGGGCTTATTGTTAGTGTGAATTTGTTGATGAGCTACAAGGTTAGATTTGAAATTGAAACTTTTCAAACACTGATTACATCCGTAGGGCTTATCACCCTTGTGAGTTTGTTCGTGCACTGTTAGACTGAATCTATGAGTAAAACTTTTCAAACAAAATTTGCAGTTGTACGGCTTATCACCTGAATGAGTTCTCAAGTGCTTTGTAAGATCTGATTTTTCAACAAAACTTGTTGAACACTCTAAGCACCTGTGGGGTCTGTAGCCCGTATGCCTCCGTTCGTGCTCTGTTAGATTGTTCTTGAAATTAAAATTTTCATAACACACTTTGCAACAATACGATTTATTACTAGTGTGAATTTGTTCGTGCCTTTGAAGTGCGACGTTTGATTTGCAAATCTTACCGCATACATCACAAAAATAAGAACTGCTAACTTCGGCCATATTTCTTCACGATATTGCGCAGGAGTTTGAGCTAGCTGTGGTTAAATTGACAGTAGTTTTTTTTTCTCGTTGTTTCTGTTATAGTTTCTTCAGCTGGTAATGTCCTTGATGAATTGGGATTACGAGGTTGATATACGTTGTTTTCTCTGTTCAACATAGATATAGATATGGATCAATTTTTACTAATCTTTGAAGCAATGTTATATATTTGTATTCATATTTTCATACAAACTAATAATATTGGAAACTAGAAGAATCATAAATCTTTGAGATGGTCCTTTTTTTCTAAATTGTTTATGTAAACTTCTTTTGTGAAAGTTTTAGATGGCTCATAAATTTCTTGAACTATTTATGTATTAATTATAAAACAAATAATTGATTTTAGAGTAAAAAAAAGCAATTTTTTTATTTCAAAACATTATTTTACCTTCAAGTGTTGTGCCAAATTTATGGAGGTTTAGAATCTTCATGGAATTCTAGGTATTTTTTATTTACTAACTCACTTTGGAAACTCCTTCAGAAATACCCTTCTTATTCTACTGAAGTTACAATGCTCAATGGTTGGATCGATTTTAAAAAAGGAATGGAGTCTATTATACATTAAAATTTTCAAAAGAAAGATATCACTAATTATATATTGACTATAGGCAGTTTATTTCTTCGTAAAGTTAAGCCAGCTTGAGTAAAACATCGAGTGACATTTCTTCACTTCTTTTTTGGGGAACTCATTATGATAATGTATTATTGGAACTTAAACTACCAACTACCAATCCAAGTTTGTGTTATTTCAACTCACTTTCCGTAACATAAAATACATTATACGCTGCTGTATACTAACGCAGTTACTAAGGAGAATTTTATGATATACCTGCATGATGAAATTTTTAGTTATTATTGATACATCAGTTGAGCAGCTCTTTTGGTGCATCTTGCAAATCCTCAGCCCTACCTAATAATAAACGTCTGAATGTACGGCATCTGAGCCATACCATCTGTAGTTAATATGGCCGAATTTTTTTCAGTGTTCCCATCGAACACACGACTCTATAATAAATAACAGCTGCGTTGATTTTCGTGCGATGCAAACTAATTATTTTCTTAATCCACTAACGTTCGAAAAAAATTCATTGTTGAATCGACATTTTTGTGGTTTCATGATGATTTATTAATTAATTACTTAATACTAAATTAGGTACTAAAAATTTGGAAATAGAAAATAGTAAATCGACTGGAAACTTTTGTTCTTCATATAGTGGTGCTTATTAAGGCCCGGACAACTTGTAAACGTACTTACCTCATGTTTTGGGAAAGCCAAAAGTCTTGCCTATTATCAAATTACCATTTGTGTAATGATTCAAATAGATGTAGTTCGAGTTGGTCTCATAATTAATGTATGTTGTGTGTAATCAAGTTTTTAGATTAACTCGAGTTAGTACTGTATGGTTTTAATTTCAAGAGATTTAACGATTGTGAACTGCCCGATTGAAGCAAATTACGCGAAGTACTTATGACTTTGCGCATTACTTTTCTTACGATTGTACGTTGTAGGAATGAGAGCACTCAGAGTTTGGATCGTGTAAATATTACTTTTTTCGCGGAGTTATAGCATAAAATAGTATGGAGTACATAGCTTATACTATACTATAGCGTTATGTACACGACTTAAAAATACTTTTCCAACATCGGGCGTTTTTAGGATCGGATGTGCCCTCGGTAGGAAAAAACAGTGTTCGGTTCACAAAATCCATTCATCTGGGGCTACCTTACGGTCTTCAAAATAGACCCGGAGGCGATGGCACTTTCGTGATGAAAACTGCTATTTCGTTTTCAGGTATAGTCCTACCATTATGAAGCGAAGAAACGATGGTAAAGAAAAATCTCTTGATTGTGGCGTATAAGTACCCGAGTAAACAAATAATACAAGTGCGTATGGTTAACTTGTTAAATACCTACACTCTAAAATACCACCACCAGAAGTAATTGTATCGATTAATTGATTTCCCATTTTCTAAGAATGTGATTTCTCCCGCGAGCCGCGAATAAAATCAATTAGCATTTTTCCACTTGAGCATAGAACGAGGGTACATATCTTTCACCTTGTGGGTGCACGTGTACGTTTATACTGCGCTACCCCCCCATGGGTGAAATAAATACGAATAAAAAACATCAAAGGCATTCACGCGTTGGTGTCGAATCCGCGAGCAATCAAATAAATAAACAAACATGTGGAAGCCGAGCGACACGCGCTCGAAAATAAAGGGCGGGGGTGGGAAGCTGATAGGGGAAAAAAACCAGTGAAACACGCACGAGCGCTCAGTGCTAGCGATCTCCCTGTCTCAGGTGCAGCGGGAATCGGTATACATCAGGCGTAATTGGCTCTTCGCGCGCCTTTCGTGTACGACCTTTCACCGCGTCCAGGCGCCTTATCGCGCCTCCCCCTCTTTCCTGTACGTACTAGCTCTCCTTCTCTCGCTGCTGTCTCTTTTTTTTTGCCGTATACAGACAGATTTTTCGTGTTGATGACGTTTGTCGCGCGCGCGTGTGAGCTGTTCCCTTTTTGTTTCGTCGTACATAGAGATCATCTCTCTCTCTCTCTCTCTCTCTCTACTCTCTGCGCACGTGGAAATGGAACGTGTATAAATTTCGTCGCTGACTCGTTTATGAAGATTTCGACCGAGATGTACTTGTTAACTGACTCACCTCCGGTGTGCGATATTATTATGGCTTTCTTCTAGATGTGCCTATCTGTATTTCGTGGGACTCCTGTATCCGTTTGGGATGGATTATTATGCTTGTGTATGAGAAGCTGGGAAAATGCGACGTTAACGAGACGGTGGACTTTCTTTCTCGGGTAACGCGGGCCGAGAGGAAAGTTTCCCTCCCTGCTCGTGATAAGCACCTGTATGACTGACAAAAATCTGGAAAGCGTCGAGGGGCTGGGATATTTTGGGGTCATTGAATTTAACGATCAATACCGACTCGTATCGAGCTCTATAGGTGGGGTTGAAGGTGTACATGAATTTTTTGGTTTATCTTTCTTTCAACATTATTATAAAAATGTATGTGAAAAACATGTTTTTAACGGTAGTTTTTTTTTCTGTTTCAGGTGAGTTTTGCATCCTAACTTGCACATCGACTTTCGAAAATACCGTTCTGTTGTGAGTTTTATTTATTTCATCCATACGTTCGTAGATTACAGAACTTACCTTGCGTGCACATACACGTCGTATTTTATGTTTTTTATCAACAAAAATAAAATAAGGCACTTCGCTGAATAAATTTCATAAATTTCATGAGGCCTTTAAGATTTTTAATTTTTCGTTATACACAAAAATGAAAATAGACAGAGCATATCACAGTTAGGAAGTAGAGTCACAAAGGTTGTAGGTAACTCTTCGTACATAGATTCCTTTGGACTGTAATACGAAATTTGTTAAAAATGTACCTAAAACATAAAAAGAGAAACTTAAATTACAACAAGGCTGATTAAGATAACGTATGTAATCAAGGATACAGTTAAAAGCGACAACACAGGACGATCATAGCGAGAGAAGACACGCAGATCGAAGTGTCGTGAATTTATTTCCCTTCTTCGCGCGAGACAATATTGGCCTTATATACCCCTATTTTGGCCTCGTAAACCAAACGAAAACAAAAGCACCCGCGCGAAAACTCGGCAAAGGAGCACATCAGGTGTACACCAGGACCGTGTGATGTACGCGTATATTGTACAGTTGAGCCAATCGCCCGAGCAACCCTCGTAACTCATCCATCCTACTCCCGAGAGAACTCTAGGCGTCAGTCGCGCTCCCTCCCTGGGTTCCCTATCCACCGCATCATCCTCCCTTCCTCTCCAATCAATTTCCATCCGGCGCACCGTTAGGATCTCTCTCTCTCTCTCTCTCTCTCTCTTCTCTTGGCTCGCACGCGCAGATTTACGCGAAGGCGCGCCTGGGAACCAACGGCGAGAGACGCGGGACGTGTCGGCCGCTTGTGCGCGCGTCCATCAGCTGAGAGCTGTAGCGTGAAAAAGCCGCCGAGCACTACATACTGGGGGAGAGAGAGAGAGAGAGAGGGGAAAAAGGGGGAAACAAGGGGACTGTACTCGGCGGCGGTGGAGCTTTAGCAGCGAGCGCGTGTATGGAATAGTGGATCGCGCCGGGATATAGCTGCCTGCTGATCCTCCGAGGTTTATATTCGAGGAGATGCTCTTGGAGATGCNGTAGGGGGGGGGGGGTGGAGAGATAACTAAGTAACGCGATTAAAGCCAACCCGATATAGCAGCCTCTTTATTGACTGCAGCTGTGGTGCAGGGATATATATATATATACCCATACATGCAGCACGTACGAGTGGGAGGGTGGCAGCCTGGGACGGGGAGGGAGAGGAGCGTCGGGTTAACGAGTTATGGGCACTTGCGCGCTCGCGTCGTTGACTTTGTCGTTAATTTTTTAAGGGCTCTCGATACGGGGATGGGGAGCCGTGTCGGCTCGAAAGTTTTTAATCGTAGGAAAAGAGTTTTGAAAAAGAAAAAACCAAGTAGGTATATACCGATAGATAGTACGTGAGAAGGAAAGTGAAAAGTTTTGTGCGAGGATTGGCAAAAACACGGGCGCGGAAAGGCGTGTTATTACCATTGCGCGTTATTAATCATGTTTTCTTGCAGCAGAAGCGAGTCTCCGGGGCGCACTTGGCACGTAGGTACCTATGGCGATAAAATTATCGACGACGCCCCTGGTATATGGTGAAGGAAAAGAAAGATCGACGATGTGGGGTGCTGAGGATTGCAAAAAACACAACGGCTATTGCCCGACGACACTTGTTTGTATCTACGTATATAAACATATACGGATGTGCGACCGTAGGCGCGTTTCTTGTTTTATTATTTTTCTCGATTCTCGACATCAAAGGACGAGTGTGTTTTTCTTTTCGATTTCATAATTGGAAAGTAGCAGTTTAATTTTTGCGCTATAATAAAATTAAGGACGTTCGGTAGAGATAGAACCCTGTGATGAGACTAGAGTATGTCCTAATTATTTAACATATCACTTCCAATGAGACTTTTCAAGTCACATAAAAATTCAAGAATTTTATTTACATTAGCTACGAATATAATTGTATGTACATATATCTGTCACAAGTCTTTTTAATTATTTACTCATTTTTATTACATTGTTATAACGAATAAAAATCAAATACTTACATCTTTAGCACAAATACATTACAAATATACACATACGCTGCCGTAACCGACGCAGCAGACAGTGCAGACACTGCAGCAGAGTGCACACCTGATGTGTGTACATGAACACTCACATATTGGAGACCCGCGCGACGATGCCAAGTCTTCACTCATCGCTACTTCCCCCTTGCCCCGCAAGTGGTTCCCCCCCGCTATCTCTATCGAACGTCCTTAAGGTGGACGTTTGCAAAAATTTATTATTTTGTTAAAGTTTTGAAGACATGTACGTCAATGTTCTTGATCTGTACTTGGGCAAAGTTTTAAAAGTCCCAGCCGCAACCACATTTGACATATTCGTGTCTAAAGTTTGCTTTTTTACTCACCCATCAAAATCTACTTTTACCATTTGCATAAAAAACCACTAGTTAATCAACTGCTTTTGCCAAATATTACGTCAAAATGATCTCGGTGACAATGAAACAGTATGAAATATTGCAAGAGTGGGCAGAGGTTTATTTTGAAGTTACAACAAGTATAAATAATTATTCATTAATTTTTTAAAGTATTTTTCAGACACACCCCCAATGCGTAGAGGGTGTTGAGCCTAACTCCATTTGTCGAACTCCTTAAGGAGTATTAGAATAAATTTATTCTAATACTTAGGTCCTTGATTCCTTTTTTGCCAACCAACCCTTTTATTTCCCTTTTAAACTTACTTTCCACACATACCCTCATAACCCTTAACCCTGACTTTTTGGACTAATCTCTTTTTCCCAGGGTATCCATGGACCACTCCTAAGGTATATTTGGATGTTATTTTGGGAATAGGTAAGACAGGGCTGTACTACTACCTTCAGTATAGTCGATAGAAAGCTGGGTTTTTCGTTGTAGAAGAATATACGTAGAAAGTTGTTCTCATGAAAATCAAACATTTAATTCGAATTCTTTTTCACCTGTAATTGATACCAGAAATCTACGTGTGTACGACACGATATCAACTTAATTGCTCCTCGTCTAACGGCCTCGTCTCCGAAGCATAAATGCTTGCATCATTTGATTGTGCGGAAAAAATATAAATTAGCGTCCGATAAAAATAAACACAATATAATCGCCCGCGTGAGTGCCCTCGCGGAGCAAAGTGTAATTGGGCAACCGGAGCCGTGATTTTTCGCAAATTTAATTGCTCCGACTTGAACGCACGAACGATCGTCATTAAATTAAACTTAATTAATTTGAAAACCGTATTTCTCCACGGGCTCACGAAAAGCCCCACCGAGACTCCCGAAACACTGCGGGGATAGTTGCTCGTATATACGAGACAATTAAAATAAATCCGCTTGGAAAGCTGCACAGCCACGGTCTCTCCCTCTCTCGCGCGAGAAGTTTTATTAACTACGGCCCCACTCGGCTCTTCCCCGCGAATTCATCGGCGTAAATTCCATCGGCGGTGCGCTCAAGTTTTTAAATGTCGTAAATTAAACATGAATGGAAAGTGAGAAAGAAAAAAATGTCGAGACAACAGAAACAGAATCCCACTCGTCGATTGATTAATCACGTTATGCATGAACATACGTGTAAAGAGCCATGGGTGGGAAATAGAGGAAAAAAGGCGTATTTCCATAAGAGCGGGCGTGCGGGGTGGAAAATTAAAAGCCGAGACTGTAAACTGCCCCTGCGGGATGCCAATTACGTAGACGGACTGGTAATGGCGGTTATGAAAATCTAATGACATCGGCTCTGTCAGCGGTGCTATGTGTGCTCTCGGTGCTACCAGAGGCCTGCAGGGCATCTCTGCTCGTAAACTCCAAAATGTCCCGGGGCTATATATATATGTGCGCTTGATGCCCTACTCCCTGCAGCTAAGCTCGTGCAAGTGTATAGATGTTAGTGTCTTTTATGAAATGACTTTGGACGCGCGTGCGAGTTGAGTATTCGGATAAATTTATGCTCATTTTGTTACTCGGTTTTTGCTTTCGTCGATGAGGGATCCTGTTGGCAATGTAATGTCAGAGGCGATACCTTTTAGAGCAGGGTTGAACAATTATTTTGGGAAACCCTTTGTTTCAAATTTCGTAGTTCAATTATAAGTAAAGAACTGGACACTTTTTTCTAATCAACATTACTCACAATATGTTACACTAATCTATTTTGATAATCAGACACTCCTTCATCATACTTCAAACTGTATGACTATGTTTTCAACTTATTCTAGACAGTATGTTTTCTTAAATTTTCTTGAAGTTTTTGAATTTTCTGATCAAACTTGAAGTTATTGCTCTCTCATTTGTCTTCAATTTCTTAGTATTAGTTTCCTTATAAATGAAATATATACCTGCACGAGTAAACAGATTGCTAATTACAGGATCCGTCTTGAGTAATGTTACTGTACCTTTCAATGATCTTTTCTCTTTGCCCAACACCAAATTATCTTACCATTTCTTCACTAAATGACATTACGTACATAGATAACTAAAAAGCATTACCTTTCTATTTGAAATTAATTTAAAAATTTTAATAATTATTTGAAATAAAAAACATAAATTACAGGTGTAAAAACTTTACAGTCGATTTATTCTTGAAATTAAACAAATTTATTGGAGAGAAACAAAAAAATTTTTGCTTCTTGTGTAATTTTGAAGATACCAATAGTATAATTTGGTATTTAATGGTATTGCTGCTACGATTTGGCTGAAAGTTTGATTTACAAAAAACACATGTAATTATTGCTATAAACTATGAAAACCTAATAGATAGTTGTTTAGATGTACAGAGATGAGAAGAGTGTCAATTTATCACATAATTGAGATTCGTGAACATCGTTCCGGTGACTCTCGAGCTCAGACGCCCTGTTGCAAATATACAGGCACATGTCGCATCGAAAGATATGCCGAAAAGTCATGTGTCTTGTATAATCATCGATTTGGCTGAAACATTGTGGACAGCAGGTGCAACGATACAGATGTTGATCAAGTTTGTGATGCTCGAGACTTTTCGGATCAGTAAAGCTTTGTTGGCACTTATTGCAGGGAAATGAACGACATCTGCACGTTTGACTTGTAAGACCATCACTTCGGACAAAAGACTGCAAACAGACATGGCAGTGGTCGTGCACGTTGCTCATGTGATAGACAAGATCTTTTCTTTGTCTAAAAGCTTTAGGGCACTCGTGGCAGCGGTAGGGCTTTTCGTCAGTGTGGATTTTTTCGTGCCTTATAAGATAGCACCTTTGGTTGAAGGATTTTGAACAAACTGTGCAACGAAAAGACTTATCGCGTGTGTGATCAAGTTTCTGCCTCGTAACGCAATCATCAGAGATAATTGTGTTCTGGTGTGTATCGCATGGATTAAGTGCACTAGAGGAACTTGCGCTTTCGGCCATATTTGTGAACGATGCGCCCCTAGTGTCCGAAGTCGGCTGCAATTCCACAGTTTTAGAGCCAAATCTGCAATTTAATGACGAGAGTAACTGATTTGTTTTTGAGTTGAGAAAAAAGTTGAAGCTTATGGCGTTTGGGGTCAAAAGAATATCACAAGATTCTCAGTAAATTTAAGGTATCACTTTCTTTTTTATAAGCCAATAATTAACATATTGCTTCACTTTGTCGAACTTGTTTTCATCAAAACTTTTTCTACTGATATGGAGCCTCATGAGAATCAAGAAATTAAAAATTTAAGACTCACCTTTTTCTTTATAGATTTATAATCTCCAGACTAATCGCTATTGTTGTCCACGTTGACCAAGCACTTGTTGCATTCGATTATTCAACGATTATTAAATATTGTCGCTATCAATAGTCTCCTATTGACTCTAGTATTATAACCTAGTATATCGCATGCGTTTTAAAACTTTTGTGTATAGGTACGTCTTCTCAAGTTAGACCTCTAAATAATGCACTGAATACACATGTAGAAGAGATATAGTTGTATGATTATTGAATATTGTTCAACAAAAATTTTTAATAAATAATTAAAAATATGTACTTTACGATTTTCACAAAGAACTGCCATCCGTACAATAAAATGTTGGAATTGTCAATGCTTTATATGTTAAAAAGATTATGTTATTCATCGTCATTAGCGACAAAACACCTTTTTTCTTTGACGATAAAATACTTAATGATCATTTAATTGGTCAAAGCTGATTGGATCAGAGTCATGATGCATCGTTTCGGATTTAGCCAATAGACTACGAATATCCACGCAAGCCAGGCGGGAAAAATTCAAAATACACAAGAGGGACTCTATAATACACAGTGGTTGTTACTTCCAACATAATCTGACGGATCCCTGTCTCTTACTCCTTGCAAACGCTTTAAGCCATGCGAGAGTGAGCAGTCAATTGTATAAGGCTATGTTGGAACCTCTATTTATATGCTGAAAAAAAAAGATTTGGCAGTCTTTCATTTGTTGCGAATAATCTGTTAGTAAGAAAAAAATAAAAATGTTTGCAACCATCCCACTATTAACAATATTTTTCAGCAGGTGAAAATACAGTAGAAATATCTTGATGGGATTACCTGAACTGAAAATTCTGTAAAATTCCATCTACCCCCTAGACCATGATACTCTATGAAGAACCAGCAAGACGCATAAAATCATTGAGCATTGCATTTGTCTGAATCCTGTGTGGCCCACCGGCAAATTTTAAATTCGGTCAAAGCAAAGGAAAAAAAAAGAACGACGCAGCGCTGCACACGGACACGCCTTCGGGACTTTCTTACTGCCACGGTGCAATTACGAAAAACACTCTTGCCCTTCTCTCGTGCTTCATATTGAGGTCCATCAGCGTGCGCAACGAGTGCTGTCACAGCTGAGCTTGTGTTGCATGTGACTTCTTTCTTTTCGCTATGCAAAGAGCTCTCCAACTTACTACAGAATGTTTATATTGGCTCATGTATATGTATAGAGATGGATGTATAAATGTGGACATTTTTTATTTTCAATAAACGATTAATGTGCCTCTTATTCTAAATAAATATTTCGATCGTTTTTACCAGAATATATCGTTTAACAAAAAATCTGAATCAAATGATAATATGACAATACTCGTTAACGTTTACATATGCGATGAGGTGTAATCAACTTTGAAGGAAAAAAATCATTGATTGACACGAGCTTGTAATCTGGTATTAATAGATTTAAAATGACCTCACCACTACCTTAAGTGTAAAACTGAGGGTTGCGCTTATTTAGACAGTGAAAACATTCTCGAAGCATCTACAGATTAGAGTTTGAAATTTTTTAAAGTAACGCAGACCTATAAAGCCAAATAGTTAAACTTATCCCTTGGATAGAAAAAAAAAAAAAAAAACCAGCAACAACAGTAATTATTATTACGGCAAACACACATTCGTGCACAGCTATACAGCCCTGCAGGAGTGTACAGGCGCGCATTCTATACACCCATACACACGCACGGCGAATCGCGTGATGCTGCTATTGCCGCAATTTTCTCGTGTCAGGCTGCACGGCAACATGGACAAAGAAGAGAGAGAGAGAGAGAGATGGGGCTTCTGCTCGTAAGTCATGCTAGGTGTTTGCCGGTAATGATCCCCGCGGCTTCTTGTTTTACACAGCACCGCCCGCGGGAAAGATGACTTTGTATGCGCCCCGTCTACACGAGCTTCTTTCCTTCCGCGCCCTTTTTTTTCCTTTTTTTTTTTTTCTTTTCGATGCGGCACAGTAATGATGGGAGGAAAGAGTTCCTCGCCCCTCGTACGGGAAGAAGATTACGGGGAGGCCGCGGGATTCCTTCAAGTTTTGACAGTCGATAATTTCGCCGCTTTACTCCGCATAATACATAATGCGCCAGCGAGAGAACCCGTAAAGAGGTCGTTTTTTTTTTTTTTTTTTCTTCAAGAATGGAAATTGATTTTTTTTTCGTGCAGCTGCCCTCGTTGGGAGGTAGCGTTTTTTTTCTTCTCCTTCGTCTCGTCTTAAGTACGTGTTGAAATTGGTGGGCTCGCGTGAATCTCCGAGTAAATTTAACGGGAACGAAGCGAGGCTCCACCGTGAGACAGATACATATACGTACCAAAGCGAATGACGTCAGTTTAATAAAAATGAAAATAAAAAATATGCGTCACGTGAATTATTTCAAGTCATTCGCGGCAGCAGTAAACGACGTGGCTGAGAATCTCTTGGACGCCCCCAGCCACCCAGAAAGAAAAAACAACTGCCTCATTGGGCACGAAGCAAAAAGTATGTGTATAAGTAATCGAAGGCCTCGACTCATCGCCTCGTGGCATTGACGCACAGCGCTATCGGGCCTAGAAAACCTGTCTCTCTAGATTTCCGATCGTCGTCCGCGAAATCGTCGACTCACGCCCCGCGACGATGACTCGGCGAACATCCCGATGGGCTTTCACGTCGCCCGTATACACAGCTGGCCCCTGTACGGCCGAGGCAAACTGTGCATTGGGAAAATCTTTTTTCTTCGATCGTCTACTATCAACTGTGGCTTTTTGCTTCATCGAGGGAACATTTGTAAATTTGCATACCCCGGAAAACGGTACGGTTAGTTTATGCAAATCGCGAGGGATCAACATTTTATTGGCCACGTGTCTCGACTGCATCTACTTGCTCTTGATTTCCGCGACGCATAAATGTATAACAACATAAAAATTATGTAAAAATGTGCCTTTATTTTTAAACTAAAATGTGTAGAATGTAATTTTTTGTCATTTGCATGAATCATTCAACGAAACAGTCCACGGTGCGTTTGACTTTTGACCCAAGAGTCAATGGTCTGAAAAATTCAGTAGAAACAGTCGAGTTAGGTAAGACATCGCTTGAAGTGACCTATACGTTGATCTGCATCATTTCCAATTGGTGTGAACTAAACAATACATTTACACTGTATTTGCATTGTTGTTTATGGTAAAAATTTACATCGGAAATAAAATAACACAGACAGGCAGTGCGAGTCAACTAAAAGTGTATAGAAAAAAATGTTAAAAATCACACGGGTACGCGCGAACCTTGACTCTTACCTGCAGCGATGTCCACCCAAACGCTTCGAGGTACAACCGTTTGGTTACCCCGACCCAATAACTCGCCACACGACGCACTCTCAGGGTCACACACCGTCGGCAGAGAAAAGAGCCAAGAGACCCGTTCTCCACCGTATACGTGTACACACCGGCGCGTAACGACGACCCTTTCAAGCTAGCGCCATTCTAAAGCGCTTTTTTTCCCCCCCATCAAAAGCACACGCGCGACCTACCGATCGCCATCATCGATTATACGCGCGGCTTACGTACACGGGCACACATACGTACGCGCCGGCTAACGGAATGTCGCGTTTTACCGTATCTATGTATACACACGGGGACGCATAATCCTCCCCTTTCCCCCGTGGTATTTTCGACGCCTCTCCTTGCGTGCTTTCGTTCATCCTCGCGCGGATAATTATCCATATCTGCCTCTGCTGACACTTTTTTTTTTTACAACGCTGCTGCTAAAGCATTATTCCTCGGTTTACAGTTTCTCCTGGTAAATTCTAGCTAGTGTTTTTTTTTTTTTTTTTTTAATTTTATTCCACAATGACGAATGGCGCGCGATTCTCAGTTATTTTAACTAACCAAAATCCCGGGACGCGCTCACGGGTTTCGCGCCGTTGATTTTCACATTGTACGATGTAAGAGGGCGACGAAACAAATCGACGCTCGTGCCAGGTGGCTCAATAATCACGAGGCATTCATTCGATCCGCGAGACTATTTGTTATCCTTTCACTCGATTTTCCAAAGTTCATAAGTACACTGTAGGACGCACATGACAATAAAGAGAAAAGCAGAAGAGCCGCACGACTTGGTGATCGAACGAAAGAAATAAAAAAAAAAAAAAAAAAAAAAAAAAATAGGCAAGAGGCGCGCACACGCGCATGAAATAAGCCATGGCACGCGCGGGTATATCTGATCGGTTGGAATTGCGCGGCCGCGTAAAGCCAGAGAGAGAGAGAGAGTATCCGCGTGTAGGGAAAAGAGGGCCTCTCTGTGGTTTGGTTTACGCGCGGCCGAGGCGCAACTTATGCGACCCCCGTCTCCGTACATCATCGGACGCGCTCTCGCTGTTCAAAGGACGAAAAAGGATTCGCCATACTCCGGGGAGAAGATTTCTCCCTCTCTCCCTGGCTGCACCGTATATATATATACATTTTTTGTGATATGGCGATTTAATTTTGCTGATGCGTCGACTTAGGGGAAAGGGGAGAAAGGGGAAAAAGGAGGATTGAAAGCATACACAGAAATGATCAGTCATAAGGCCAAAGTGAGGGACCCGAGCGATCAGTCAAGCGGCAAAGTTATGCACGGCAGAAGCAAAAGCAGCACCAGGTCGATCCCACGCGATACATCTCATTCCGGCTTGCATGTACACCTTTATGTACGCAGGCACAGGATGCATACCTACATACCTGAACCATACCTGTGAGAGAGACTCGAATTTCATTCGAGCAGAAGAGGGAGAGAGAGAGAGAGAAGTGATGCGCACGTAAAATCACATCGATAACTCGCATGTGTCTGGTGGCGCCACTTGATCTCCCTTGAGCTTTTTCCTCGTGGACCGCGTGGCTATCATCGTAACGGACGAGGAAGTGCAATTTGTCTCGGTAGCGGTGGGGCAGGGGGGGAAGGAAAGTTGAAAAAACCCATCAAGCGTGCTCGCTCAACGTGACTTTTGTCAAGTCAGTATGTCAAGGCTCGAGGGGACTTGTATTTTATTGGTTTCTTTGAAGAAAGATTTTAAGGTTGATTTTGTTGCAGGAACGTGATGGCTGGACATTACTGTTAAGGTAATCCATCGGGTTGATAAAAGTGGACTCTCTCACAACTTTGCCGGGTACAAGAAGAAGTAATATACGCTAGTTGGCAAAGTAAATACTGCTAATCAAAGAAAGAAACTTTTTTTTTTTCAAATACGTAGCACTTGTCAGCAATTGATTGACCGCATTTCTTATTGTAAGTTGCTTATTACATGGTGATAAAAAAAAAGTATCACATAAATTATTCATTTTATTGTTATAAAAAATTTACAAAGTTGTAAAGTTAATAATTTATTGAGTTGTAAGACAACAATAACGATCGACACAGTCGAGTCATCTATAATATGTCCACGACGTGACGACATTTTTATACTATAGCCTGTAAGGGACGACATTGTCCATCAACAGTTAAACCAGCATTATGTTATTGTTATGTATGAAAGTTTGGGCAACTTAACCATGATTATCTCTATAGACATATTATATTAAAGTTGATTACAATTGAAAGGAGATTAATCTTTTTACAATTATGAAGAGTTACCTCAAATAGCGTATAAAAAAAACCTTAAACATAAAATTATTCCCACGATGAGAGTTACAATTATTAAGAGCACTAAATATGGTTTGAAACAAAAAAAAACCAATAGAAACTAATGAGTTGAATGAATTCAATGCTGCAACGAAGCAGCACAGGTGATTCATATGATTCAGATAAACATTTCTCTGCTACCTATGTAATTGTACTTTCATTGGGTAAAATTTAAAGTAGAATTTTCCTATTTGCAAGGCATACTTTAAAAAAAAAATTGAAAAAAAAGGCATGAGAAATCAATGATTCTCGTTTTCTAAATTTTTTCGCAATCGCACAAAACACAATGGTTTTTGCAAACGAAAGAGGAAGAGCACGTATGAACAGAGGAGGGGATGTAATCGCGAGGAGGAAAGGCAGAGATACCAGAAAAAGTAGAAGGGGCGAAAGGAGGGAGGGGGGGAAGAGAGAGAAGGCCTGTTGTTTATACCGCTATACAATCCAAGGCTCGAGCCGGGATGACCCAGTTAGACAGCTGTTGTGTATACGTGTACACATAGCGGAGCCAGACTCCTCCTAAGGCTAAACACGTACCTATTATACGTGCAGACGAGAGCGCAAGAAAGAGGCGCCGAAAGAGAGTGGTGGCATCATCCGCCTTCCCTCGCGCTTTTCTCATCGGAAAAGTCGGCCGCCCCGACCAATCGACGATGGGCCTTCCCTCGACCACCACCACCACCGCCGCCGCCTCTTCCCCTCCCCCTCCCCCTTACCTTTTCTCCTACGATATCGTGAACGCCTTCCTCGCGTTTTCCTCCTGTACTATTGCTACTGCCACTGTTACTCCGTATATATACATACAGCAGCTTCCCCCCTTTCTTTCGAACGAAGAAACTCGGAGGACGCGCCTGTATGAGCCGTCGGGCCCGACTTTTTGGGCGAACGCCAGAGCACAGACGATACTCTCCGCCTTTTTTGCCCGGTTTTCACGCAGTTTCGCATACACCCATAAGTCGAGAGCTTTTCCTTGTTCCGCTTGATTGTCTGATGGTATATACATTAATGGCTCTATCAATCAATTTTTGTGTGATTTGCGAATGGTTAAAACAAATTTTTTTTTTCAAACAAACTCGTACGTCCAAAACGACTCGAAATACAACACAAGCCCTACACCAGTCACGACCGAAAAACAGTGGAACACACAATCATACCAGAGCTTCAGATACCTGAGACATGGGATGAACAAGATAAATTTTGAAAAGTCTTGCGCGCCAAACATTAGTTCATTTTTTTTTGCAAAGCTATAGTCCTCCTGATGCTGGAACAACGCAAGTGTATGTATAATATGAGCATATAGGCACAAGCCCGAGGAACAGCACTGGTCTGGGAACTAGGCGTCTGTGCCAGTCTGCCTCCTCCTTTTCTCGTGGGAAAGGATGGGCCGCGGCGTATGGCGTCGTTAAAGACGCGTCATTAAGGCTAAGCGCGAAACTTAAGTGATGTTAGCACGCGGACGCTATCATCTCCACAGCGTGCACCGAGCGAAGAAATGATCGAGCTCGGCCGGGGTACATTATACACACGCTTTTGGTTGTTCGAGCTTTATTACGAGTTACGCTGTTGTGCACGGTATATATATGGATGTACGCGTTGTCGTATATACTAGAAATAATGTGCTCTTGTTGCTGGCACCAAGTCACGGTATAAGCCAACTTTGATGCTGCGTTTGCTGTTGTTATCGGGAAAAATGTTGTTACAACATATTTTATTATATATTGTACGTATGTTACGTGCATGTGTATGCCTGTTAACGTGGAAGTTGGGAGAGTCGATTCTTTGTGCTTTTTGTCTTGTATATGACTTGGAAGAAAATGAAAAGCGACAGACAAACAAAAAAAGTTTGACTTTTTATTTACTTTCACGAAAACAGTTTATACTTTTGTGATAATAGTAATGACTACTTCCTCACATGTCCTCTTGACGTTCCGAATCGGAATTTAATGGCTGTCGCTCGCGGTTAGTAATTATGGCAGATCTTTTCCTTATCGCTCTTCACAATAAGCACCGAACCACAAAAGTGTAGAATACCATGGAATTTTGAGAAGTTTTTTTGTAGGACTGAGATATACGGGTAGGACACTAAGCATGTGGAAATTTTATGGGTAGGATAGATAGATATTAAGCTTAAACTTGAACAATCACTCTGCCACTCTAGACTGCATACATAGACCATGCCAAAGGATTCGTAAGAAATCAACATCAAGTATCTCTTGTATAGATTCCTCAAATAATTTTGCGTGCCCCAATCGGACTATTATTATTATTATTAGCGGGTTGAAACTCATCCGCATAGCCTTAGTCGTGTCTTCTATAAAGTTGTACGAAACCACCTATACTCGAGTGCACATCCTTTAGACTTCCAACACTCCCCCGATAGGCAACGCAAAGCAGCCTCGAATCAATAATACATCTCTGATTTTGCAACGAGCGACATCTGAGATGCAAAAGGAAAAAAAAAAAAAAAAAAAAAAAAAAAAAAGGGAGGAAAGGAGGAGGGAGTTTGACACAAGGGCACGAACTTCTTCGTCGAATCGGCGCGGCGGCGGTGATGAGGCAACCGGCTAATTTTTCCGTCCGTAATATCCAGCTCTCGGCGCGGTATGGAGATCGGCGTGCGCTAAATTGTGGCAGATGTTGATTGATGGGAGCAGCCGTAGCGAAGAGCGTGGGTGGGGGGTGGAAGGTGCGCTAGGGGGACGATTGCGAGAGCACAAGACACGCGAGCTACGGTGACAGTCGCCTAATAGCCCCGAGTGTTACATGACTAGTTTTTTTTCCCCTCCTCTTTAATCGCACAAATGTAATAATTCACGGATACGAAAATATGTTTGTTGCACACGTGCTCTCTCTAAACCCAGGCATCGAGAATGAGTCAACATTGTTCCTCCCACAAGAGCTCGCCCTCTCTTCGTTGCACGTAGTAATATTATATACACGTCGCAGACCTGTCCTCCCGTACACTCGCCTTCTTGTCAACTTCTCCATAATATAATATGGGCTTTTGTGCCTTTGCTCCCTTCCTCTCTCTCTCTCTCGCCCAGAAAACTATTGTCCTATACTCCCTCCTGTGGCGCCTCGAGCTGTATGTGCATCATAAGCCTCTTTGTGCATTTTTATGAGTCGTCTCTTTCGCTCTTGGTCGTTGGTTGTCGCAACTTCTTTGGGACTCACGACCCTATAGTGTGGGTATATGTGTGCATGTGGTCGTCGAGCCGTTTGGAAAAACGAACGGGCTCGTTGCACCCGAAGGATTTGTGATTACATAAAAAAATAAAAAAACGATACTTAGTCCATCCACACAGTTTTCCCTCCCAGGACGGAGTTTTTGAAATCTTTGGCGTTACATATATCGGGAAAATTTATGGGGACCCTTCGACGATCACACTATTTTTGATCCCCATCCCTAGCACTTGGTATGTATACTCCGTAACCGCAAACGTTGGGTAATTTGTACCAGAATATATTCAACACTCCTCTGTTGTTGTTTTTTTCCTCCGTTCGTTCAGTGGTTGCAGCACGCGAGGCAACGCGTTGTCATTAAAGTAATGCACAGACGTCGCTTGTACAAGCCGAGATGGCCGATATACTTTCGGGAAATTTTAAAAATTACACCCATAACCTCCGGATACATATTTTATATATTCCAAGGTATACGTCACTCGTGTTGCCGAAAATGTATCAAAACGCGGCGTCTGGGTGTGTACGTGTATAGGTATAAGAGATACACGTCGCTTAAAACAAATGCCCCGGATAATCTTCGTGACTCGAACGATATAATTCATATACATACCCGAGTCACGACCTCGCGTCCAGATGTGCATGACGTATCTGCACATATTTGTACTCCGGAGTGAGTGACGAGTAACAACAACAACATCAAATTTGTATTTATATCCGTAAATGTGTGAAAGTACGATTACACGTGCACCACGAAAGCAGCTTGGGCCGAATTTACTCTCACGTTTATCCGGTAAAGCATTATAAGGTAAAAGCATCGAATGCAGCTAGCCCCTAAGGGGTATATGGATGCCGCGCTTGGCCCGCAAACACAACCTTTACTCCTGTAAAACGCTAAATCCCGCGCGTCAACTGTACAACCTACCGCATGCCTATGTACCGATGCTTCAGAGAGATAACCGGGTATACAGCGGGGGCGCACGCAGAGTTGAAAAGTCCCACGCGCGAGTTTTACCGAAAATCGGTAAGTAAATCGGCGCACGCGCGCTCTCGTACTGCTGCAGATCGGCATCATCGTTCGTACACGTGTATGATCACAGGGAGCCATATCACTCGGGGGGGGGGGGCGCATCAGCAGAGGAGGAAGCATCGTGGGAACACGAGAGACGGCAGGAGCGCGGGCGAAACGCTAATGATATCTGATTGCCCGGCATTCACGATGTTTATGTGCTCTACGCGCGGCTCACACTCGCGCCTCCTCCACCTCATCTGCCGGCTGTACTCGGTAAAGTTGCCTCGCTCGTTATCGAGCCTTATCATCGAGAGAGGGCTTAGCGCTACGGCGGACAAGCCGGCCCTTATTCATCTTCGTCCCTCTCTCTGCTATGTCTCCCGAGAGAAAGAGAGAGAGAGAGAGGGGGGGAATAATAATTGTGTGTGTCGCGGTGCCTAAGAGATGCTCGAGACCGCGTCATTAGAGGCCGGGGATTGTTTGGCTCGTCTCTCTGTTAGCGGTGCACGTGTGTAGCGTACGCGCTTGAAAATTTGTCGGGGGGATACGGAGAGCCTCGTTTCATCCGTGACGGGCACTGTTTATTTCGTTGACCGTGTGTGTCTGTGTGCGAGGCGGATGGTGTACAATAGAAATACGGACTTGGAATCGCGAGACGCGGGGCTCGGGTCTCGATATCTTTTGTGTGTATATATATATATCGTGGGGTTATACCTTGTCGCGTGTATACACGATTGTATATAAGGCCATACAAGTGTCATAAACGTATCTTATCATACGAATTTATTTTATTGACCCTGTCGTGATTGACGATTCCAAGTTTTTTTTTTGTTTCGTTTCAGTGATTTTTTTACTGTTTATTAGATGATCGAAATCACGTTTACAAGTGTGTACAATCTGTGACACAAACGTTTTACTCTCTACAACCTTTCTTATGTCAATAATGAAAGAAACAAATCGTTTAGTTTAATAGAATGGGCGAAGTAGTTTACGAGGCATCGATTTTGTTTTTCTTTCATCATTTGTCAAGTCTACTATGATACTGTGTAAGAGTCTCAGCACGTGTAAATCAAAAAAAAAAAAAAAAAATGGCACACAGTCAGGTAACCTGCACACAACGTGAAACCTGCAGGCGATCCGTCGAAGTAAAAGCTCGTGCACAGACGTCAAGCAAATAAAGTTCACTCACAGCCGAGCGCGTCCCTCATTCCCGTCGGCTTCTCGTGATCGGGAATCCTGCGGTTACCCGCATATATATATATACATTCATGCTCGGCTGCTATGACAATTTCTTTCATCGCTGCTGTCTACTTAGGAAGAAACTACCTACATCGGTTAGTTAGCTGTAGCCATTCAATCATATCTTCCATTCGGTTAAAAACAATGGCCCCCGTTTTTCGTCGTTATGACGGCTCTGCTTTTTTTTTTTTTCACGTTTCCCGAACCATATACTGTTGCTCCTGATGTACTCGTACACGAGGTACTAACCTGCCCTGCCGGGGCACGACGAAATTTACGAGCTCACGAGAGATCAGAAAGAGAGAGGAACGTGTACCTATCATTGGGGGATATCGAGACTCTGTACTATCCACACAGGTATCCGTTTATCTGTGAAGATTTGTTTTTACTCACTTTTATACCGTATAGTGTCGCTCGATGAACCTTACACTTGTATACGTTAAAACAACAAAGTGGAGATTACACGTTTATGGGATCGGTAATAAATAACGCGTCGTTCCTCGAAAATTGTCCGTCCCGTTGGCCGGTGCGAGAAAACATTCAATGAGCATTAGCGCCGTGAAATTTGAAATTCGCGTCTCGAGGGGTAATTTGCGCGCCGCCATGGATCGGAAATTACCGGTAGATACGTTGATCCGACCGATGGGCTTTGTTTGCTGGGTAGTTTGCGGTACTTGATGCGCACAACTTCGCACGAGCAAAACCTGCACTGGGAAGAAAACATATGTATGAGACGAGCGCAAGTTTTCGGGGTTACGAGTACACCCTGATGGAAATCACCGTCGTCATGACTAAAGTTTCGAAACTCTCCGAGTATATAGTGATTTATCAGCAAAAAAAAAAAAAAAAAAAAAAAAAGATGCTCGCGCGTACACGAGCGAGAAAATTAAATGGCCTCGTATAATATACGTACACGTGGCCGTGACATTGAGCTCTTCATTCTCCCTCGTCCGACCAAGTAAATACCCGCGCACGCAAATAAGATGTACATCCCGTATCGGCTAATCAACATCTGTATCCACACCACCTTCGTCAGTTTGAAGCTAATCGTATACCCGGGAGAGACGAGTTTGTGAAGCTTGTGCACCACCGCGTCGTTTATAATTAGCGGGTGAAGACATCTCTCATCTCCGGGTTGCCGATGCGGGTGAAAAAAAAAAAAGAAGAAAAAGAAAAGTAGGTATAACATGTATACAAGTCCCGCACGCAACGCGCGTCAGTTACCATTGACCGTCCACTTCTTTTTCTAATTTGTCTCGGGAAATCTCATGATTGAGTTGTTGATTCGAGTTATATACTAAACGCACCTTTATCGCAAAAAGCTCGCACACGATGACACGTGCCAAAATTTTTGACGCATTATCGATAAAAGAGGGTAAAAAAAAAAAAAAAAAAGGGAGGTAGAGCACCCTTTCGCGAAACTACAATACCTATATTATGCACCGTACACCCTTCGGACGAAACCTTCAAAGGGACAACAGCCCCGGCAGCAGCAATCACGAGCATTAGCCCGATTTTTCCTTTGGGGACCGAGAGAGATACATCCAACCCCACGGCACGTACGTAATGCACCCTCTCACGTGTATATATACAGATGGGGGAGGTAGGAGGCGGCGCGGTGGCATTAATTAAGCATCAGGCCACAGGAGCCGCGGAGTATGGGCGGATTACAACGCGGAGCGAGCGAGCACGGGAAAGACGGGCCGAGTATACGACTGCGTTCCTCGGGATGAGGCCGGGCTCCATTATACGCGCGTTTAATGCGATCGCATTAAAGGGACCTGCTCCGCTCCCGGACTGGACGAGGGCAAATTGTTTGCTGGCTATCTCCCCCTCCCCTCCCTGCAAATGACTTGATATCTAATCGACTCTCGCTGCCTGGGATACATCGTGTGTATACTTTTGTGTAGTCTGAAGGCTATGATGGACGTGGGATTGCGCGTTTTCGTCCCCCTGGTTCGTACGTAGAGAACGAGGGCTTTATGCTGGACAAAAGAAAAAATAACTTAATTTCACATTACCTCTATACTAGAGCGCATTCAAAACTCACAAAGTTGTACATATATATGTATACGCGTATACGTTTGTAAGAAGCAGCTAAATGAAAGCGAGTCGGGTGTTTTCTTTGCACACACACACACACACGAGAACTCGAGTAAAAATATTGTTACTTTTCATATCTCGAAAATTACAAGGTTGGCACCAGTACCACACCGCCTCGACTATTATGGCGCGCTCGCTCCGAGGGCTCGTTCCTCTCCCCTGTAATGATCTTCGTAATATTTCCCCGTCTCCTCCCTTTCGCGCGTTTTAATTGTTTTTTGCGTCATTATCACGTTTTATGTATTATATGTATACACGAGTGGGAGGGTTAAAAAAAAAGGAATGGTTGTAATCTTCCCCGAACGGCTTGCACACGATATTCGCGTGATCGAGTGATTCCTGCGCAACACTGTGTGGCGCGTGATTTTTCAAAAAACAACACCAATCCCATGTATAGGTTAGCAGCGCCCCGTACGCGAGGGGGAGGGGGGTATCCACGGTGGCTCCGTGCAGCCACAACAACAAAAGGGACACACGACACCCGTATAGACCAGAAGGTGCCAGCATAGCGCAGCCACAGCATATTTTCCCTCTTCCTCGTTCACGAATCTCGGGGAGATAGCGCGAGCACCACCGATCTCATCGAAATCCGCGTCTCCTCTTCCCCCTCCTCCTTCTGTTTGGGCCAACTGATGAATAATACATAAGCACGTATGCGCGCAAACTCGCGCTTTTTTTTTCCTATACTGCAGTAGTGTTGTGTACGGATGATGAAAGGAAAAAAAAAAAAAAAAAAAGAAGAAAAAGTTGAGGCGGGGAAAAAAATCCTCGAGGGCACGAGTAGTCTCTTCTTTTCATGTTTATTTTCCTCCTCCTCGTCGATACCGCGATTTAGTGCCGTATATTATGGTGATGTGTGCGCATTGCGAGGCACATGTAAGCCGATTTTGTCGTTACGAGGGCCTCGTGAATACATGATCGCGGCAAGCAGGTGCTGAAAGGAAGAAGGAAAAAAAAAGGGGGGGGATGTCGAAAGACTCGGGTGGAAAAGGCGCGGTTAATCGAGTCAACTCATCCAGCCCCCGATAAATCGGGACGCTTCGCTCGACACCTTCGCCCGTCAGATCCGATTACGTATGTGTATGGGTATATATATATATACACCAAACGAGCGCGACTCCCGTGAAGAAGAAGAGCACTTCCCGGAGGGAGAGACCTGTCCTTTTAAAAAAGTGCTCTGGCAGTCAGCAGCTTCTTTACGTCCCTACATATGAGCGCGCGCGTGTGTGTGTATAGACACAGAGTTCGGGAGATGCAGACTAAGCAGTAGAAGGAGAAGAAGGAGCAGAAGGAGGAGGAGGAGGATCGCGTCGCGCCGGCCGGCCGGATTCCGGTTCCCACGTTTACATTTCGTGCATGCGCGATGGGGGACGAGCTGCAGCTGCGGGAGAGAGAGACCGGCTAGTTCCTTCTTAGCCTAGGCTCTCTCTCCCTCTCTCTCTTCCTCGTTAACCAGCTAACGGTAGGTCATGCACACGAGAAGGAGAGGAGGGTATACACCTACTCTGTGCGATCTCTCTCGCTGGCTTCGCGGGGGTAGCTGGCACATCGGGAGGAGAGAGAGAGAGAGAGGAACCTCGGAGAGCTCTCTGCTCTGCTCTCGTTCTATCCCCCTTTTTTTTCTTTCTTTTTTTTTTGATTCCGCGAGAACTCTGCATACGTGTGTTAGCTCTCGTGTGTTGGCGCGAGTTTAAATCTATCGGCGAGCTGTGCTTTCAGAGAGGGCCGACTTGTATAGCCATACGGTTGTTGATGTTGCTCGTTGTTGTTACTGCCGATGCTGCAGGTTTCGGTTGTCCACTGGGCTCTCTTTTTTTTTTTCAAAGGGGCTATAGGCTTTCTTTTCCCTTTCTCGTAGAGACGTGTCACCTCGCGTCCTTTTTATCAAAGCTCAACTGTTTTTAACGTACTTTGCGTTAAAACTCCACCCAATAAAATTGTATTTTGGATAGAGAACATCATTTTTGAGAAACTAAAGTGTACTCGATCAAATACTTTGTAAAACCCCCAAAATATATCTTTGTTTAGTACCGTATTATTATAACAATTTGGAATATGTGGAATGACGCATTACGTACATTTTTAAGAATAATTTTATTTTGAAGCGTCACAAATTTTAAATTGGATGGGTTTAACAAAAATTAATCTCAATGGGTTAAGGCGCAATTATAATATCCATGCCATAAATTGTATAGAATAAACAAAAAACAAAATTTAAAAAAACGTAAAATCGGTGAAAATCCACCACACAGTATAGGATACAAATCGAACGGGGCAAGTTGGCGCGTCTGTTTCAACGACAGGTAGGTACACATATACACCTATCGGCGATCGGGTACTGCAAAGTTTCACACGAACAAGTACACGCGTATATACACACCTACATACACGTCGTCACAAGCTATGTAAAATCAGCAACAAGAGAGGAAATATTTATAACGAGACGTCTGTGTTTTTTCCATTGTCAAGCTCTTGGGACCGTTAGCTTTTTTTTGCCCATTTTTGCCTTCATAACTAGATACGAACATGTAAATCAACACTCACACTGTGTATCGTCATGACTGATAAAAAAAAAATGTACAACAATTATAAACTGTTTACGAAGATTGTTTGCAAGTCAAAATCATTGACGAGCCGTAACAATGGCGATTTATTAAAAATCTGTATTAATTTTTCGTATTGGTCGACATCCCGTGGTGTGACCGAACCATCGAAAAAACCCGACGCGCGTATAATTCATAAAACAGTCACCGTAAGCCTCCGCGCATTGATTCGCGGAAAATTAACCTGCTGGTCCCTCGCTCGCACGAGAAGGAGGTGGATAACACGCGGCTTTTCCTGTGGGAGTCGTACGGCCCCGCGCGCGCTGGTCCATTATAATCGAGTGGTGAGTCACGCCGACGCCGCCGCCCGTATAGCTGTAGCTTGGGCGTGAGTGCAATTTGCTGAAGCGGCAGCGGTGTATGCGCCTTGGGCTCTTTTGCCATTAGAGGGGCTTTGGAGAGCCGAGAGTACAGAGAACGAACGGCAAAAGGGCTACACTTTTGTTTCGAGATTTTATTTTTTTCTTTGTTTTTTTCAGTTTAACGTGGATGATATCTTTTTTTTATTTGATCGTCGCATACAAATCACTCGCCCGTTACTACCGATTCGTCAGTTCCAACCCAATAACCCAATTTGACGTGCATTAGTGTGCACATTATAAAAAAAAACTCCCTCAAGAAATTAGCTAAACTCCGCGTGTATATATTATAATGAATACGCTGGTATATACGAGCAAAAAATAATTTACTATTATTCTCTCTTCATCATGCACTCACGGTTTTTGTTAATTAGATTATAATCTACGTTTTTTTTTTTTACACCATAACTCCAACACCATACAACTAACGTGAAATCAACGCTTTTTTGTTTCAGGTGAGTTACCGGCGCAAAACAGCTGTTACGACGTTTATGTGTATGTGGCCACACTTTGCTACACATGTATATTGTGTACAGCATCCCGAACATATGTAGGTATATTTGTATGCGGATACATGATACGAGTGTAAACAGCCCACGTGATGTGTGGATGCACGTACAACCATAGGCCGGGTTACTACTTTCGAGGAGCTCTCGTGCGTTTTCCCCTTATTATACGCATCTTATACGTGCACGAGGCATCGAGGGTCTCGTAAAAGCGGAAGAAAGAAAGAAACGCGTACGGGCTTTCGTATAGCTTTCTAATCACTCTGAAGGATGATTAATTATACCAGGGGGTTCTCCGCTTTCCAACGCTTCGTGCTCGGTTTTTCTTGCTGGTGTTGGACGCGCGTGCGGATAATTTTTACACGGTTTTGCTGAAAATTTTTTTTTTCTCGCGTTTTTAATGAAAACTAAAAAAAATAAATAATTAAATAAAATTGGTTATTGACGGAACAATGTGCGTATTTAATTTTTCTGAATAATAGTACCACGCGCAGCGTGTACAAGTGGCTAATGAGCGTCTGACCGTACTTGGGTATTATCTACTTTCGAGGAAAACGCACAATCTTCCCGAAAGCATGGTCATTAAGTAAGAATTTCTCTATTATTCAGGCAACGAAATGACTGACCTGAGGAACGAGCTTCATCGAAAATCTACTTATTTTATTGTTCGCAAGGATAAATATGCGTCCCCTACCATTATAAGGTACTGTTACACAGTGCCGGACTCGCGTCCGGAAAAACAAAACAAACGATTTCACATCGTCGCTTTACCCTTGCTTCTATTTATTGGAAAAAAAAACAACGTGATAGGAGGTGTATCATTTGAACAAGTGACGTGGGAACTTCCTGCATAAATCATCCACCTCCTTTGCCTCGAGAACCTGGGCGAGGCTCTATTACCCCCTTCCCTTCCCCCCTTTTTTTTCGTCGCAGTGTATACAATTTTCTTTGCTAAAAAGACGATGATTACGATATTTATGTACACCCTATGGCTCTTGCAGCTATCCCACATCTTCGCAGATCGATAATT
Source organism: Copidosoma floridanum (assembly GCF_000648655.2). Next base: position 123,915 of record NW_019379508.1, on the reverse strand, counting down.
TATCGCTTTCTGCACACTGTACAACTCTCAACTATACTATTTGAGTTGAGCCTTTTTTTCAGCTAATTTCGCGGCTTGGAAGCTTGCGCACCGTTTACAAGCGTATACAGAAGAGACCGCAGGTAAGTTGAGTCCCTCTGTATTTCGGTCGACTCCTCTGGACAAATGTATTTTTAAGTCCCACCAGCTTGCATTGGCGATTTGATGGAAAAAAAAAAAACTGTTATCCAACGCCGATCGTGAGATTTTACGTAAAATTGAAAGCTCGAATCTCTGCGTGAAAAAAAGAAATATAAAGTAATTCGCGGCTTTATATCTACTGCCGCGATCTAAAATCGATACCCATGCGCCACCATACAAATCTCCCCCTTTTCCACCTGCGCGGCATCGATTATCATTCTCATACGCGCAACGTACAACATCCCTGGGCAGGAAAATTTTTCTCCTCCTCCCCTCTCCATATGAATGGCCCCATAAATCGTTCTTTTCGTCGATACGCCGAGCGAAACAAAACCAGTAGCCGGCGCGCGATGAAAAACGAAAAAATCCCTCACTCCCGTGTGGCAGATCAATACAAATATTCGCGCGCTCATCTGGCTCGTACAAGGAATCGCTGTATACACGCTCATGATGTATACCCACACGCGCTGCCGTTCAGCGTTACTTCCACCTCACTTTGTCAGAAGTAGTATTATTCGGGGCTCGGCGTTGCGGTAATCCATTTTTCAAGCCCCCGATGCTACAAGCTTTGCCCCTCAACCGCATGTACCCATACGTGCACGCTCGATATTGATCGCGTCTTGTTTTCGTTCAAACTTATCTTGTCGGCGATTATTGAAGATACAGCGCCGATCCGCGGGAATGGAAAAATAACGTACAAACTTTCCCAACGCGTGTACGAGGGAAAAAACGGAAACCAAATTTTTATTTAACGCCGTATACGCAACGCGCCGCTAATAGACCTCATCCTTTAAAGAAAAAAAAAAAAAAAAAAAAAAAAAACAACATACCATATGGACGTGCAGTAGTAACGATCCGTTTAACATGATTAAAAAATAAAGAAAAAAAACATTCTTACCTTTCGCATCAGTACCAGGCACACGTATCAAAGGGATATGTGCAGCAATGGTCCCGGCGCGCTTAAAAGGTATCATTTATCGATCTCGCAGTCGGAGTCCTCCCCTTTCACATATGGCACCCATGCACGCCGTAATGGACAACACGGACCCCGGCATTGTCCCGGCAAATGATCCCCGCGATTGCCCTATTAATAACATCGTGATCGGCGTGCTCCTGTTATTTGTTAATGCACTAATGGACCGATTTCTCTCTACCCACCCACCCTCCCTCTCCCTAATGTAATTGATATACCCTTTACGTCTGAGATACGCGATACAATGCACCGGATTTGAATGAACGCCACACTTTTAGATCCGCGCTAACGATCCACCATGACGACACGTGCACGCATATACATCATCCCCGAAGAAGAAAAAAAAAAAAAAAAATCCCCTGCTCTTGCGCAACGCCGTATAGCGCACCTTTCACGATGACGCGAGGGGGTGGGAGACACGACGCTCTCGGCTTATTAACGAGCCCCTCGCACGTGATAACTCAAGCTACAGCTCTCGATGTGACACACATATCCTTTCGCGCTCGCTTATTGCGTCACACGATGATCTACGAGCCCGGCGTGAATTAGCGATGATAGGGGGGGGGGGGGTAGGGGGTTTCGTCGGTACATAATGTACCCGCGTCACGCTCGTTTCCGATTTTTCGCTTCTCCTTTGACGCCTTCCTATCCCTCGGCTGGATCTTCGCGTGTGTAGCGCAAAAGCGGGGGGGTGCTGGGCTAACAATACGCGCAGCGCGGTAGGTCTTTGTGCGCCGTAATGCGCCTGTGCACGTGTGTGGGAAAGGATCCGTGCTTATGTGTATACCTGGAAGGGCTGGAAAACAGATCTTGGGGATTTCGAAACATCCAGCTGGGTTATAAAGTACAGGTACTACTGATACTGGAAGTATTTTTACTTACCCCCCCCCCCTTTCCTCCAAACATAGGAGCGCGCGTGTATTTCAAAACGCAGCCAGGCGTGAGGAAAGAATGTTGAAGACTTTTCGCGCCTCGTGTTGGCCAGAAATCTGATTTTAGAAGATTTAAAAATGTATACCATGAGCCACTGTATGGAGCGATAAATTAAGCTAGAGCGCGCGTGCGTGGGTGTACTGAAATATCGTTTGATGAGCGGTGTCTTCGGGATTTAATTTATACCGAGAATTTTACTTTGACACGACTGCACGCGCGCGCGAGCTTTTGTTTTTTTTTATTTTTTTATTTTTTTTAGATAAAAAGAAAAAAAAATGTGACGCTATTAATACGAGAGCGCAAGGTATGCGCGGCGAGAGGCAAGTTCTCTTGGAAGTGAGGCGCCGGCGAGAGATCGCGACCGTGTTAAGTGTACTAATGAATTATCATTACTCGCTGGTGTGGACGAGGGACCGAAATTCCACGGTTTCGCGCGATGACGACTACCACACGGTGGTGCAAGCGGGTATACATGTTCCAGGCTCTTGAAATCAGTTTGCTGCTGCAGTGTCGTGTGTAATGCTCGCGTATCACGAGAGCCATCGTTGGGTAAATGTTTCTGTTCTCGTCGAGAAGCAACTTTTACCGCGAAAAATGCACACGAATAAGTAAGCACCAGCTCTAAAGGTATACACCTACATAGTCTTTTGCTCGGTCTTTTGCGAAAAACGTCACATTCACAGGGAAAGAAAAATTGTCCAAAAAAGGTAGAGAAAAAAAGGTTGCGAATGATAGGTGTATGTAAATGAAGAACAGGCCTGTCTTAGGTATTTTTTTGTTTCATACACTGCGTGCGTGCTACGTAAGTGTTGCTGAGTCTAAAGTTCTGATTTTCACCTAATTTTGACTTTTTGGTTATTTCGCGAATAAAAAAAAAAAAAAAAAAAAAACCTTCCGTATGGCATCGATGAATTAACAGATTAACATGCTATGCTCATAGTTATTGGTCATTTTGACTCAATGGAAATTGTTACTGTCCCGCGCTGGCAACTTTCAGAAGGCTGTTACTTGAACCACTCTTAGTTTATGCACGTTATTTTCTTTGCCATCTGAGCTACGTGCCAGCCGATATGAGGCTGTAAAATCTTACTAGTAGTATTTATAGGAGAAAAATAATTACGGTTATTTTTTCAAGTTGGTCCAGTCAGAATTTTCACTGCAAAAATACTTGATATATCAAAACTGTATAGAATTTCTATGAATACCTTTTGGAGGGTTGATTTCATCGTAATTTTACAACTAAAATTGCTGTGACTTGATTTTCTGCTCTATTCCTTACTCTACGGTGTCTTCTGATCGCTACGGACGTAAATTAAGAACAGCCGCTGCTGTCTAGTCCAGTCGGTGTATACCGTATTCTATGCTCGTGCGTGTGTAATATGTATAGGGTAACACACACAAGATATTCGCGTCCCTATATACATATATATTTGAGGGTAAGGACGCACATTGAAAATTCTGACTGGACCAACCGTAATTATTTTCTTCCTTAAAAAACTACTAGTAAGATATTACGGTCTTCCAACAGCTGGCTCATAGCTCAGTTGGTAAAAAAAAAACCTTAAAGAGCTAAACAATGGGAAGTTCAAGCAACAGCCTTTTGAGAGTCGCCAGTGTGGGACGGTAAAAACTGTCCATCGATAAAATAATGACCAAAAATTATGAGATGAGCATATAATCCGTTGATTCATCTACGTAAATTGAATTTTTTTTTAAAATATGTATATGTACGTGTGTGTGTAACCTACCCTACAGAGCCACACGCGCACCTCAACGCGCGTCATATCGGCAAAGAGAGATCGGCAAGCGCCGCGGCGCTATTATCAAAACTGACGCATCTCTCGCAAAGTTGTACGTGCGTATATACACACTGTATAAAACAGCGGTTGGATGGGAGTTTGAGTGAAGGGTTGGACACGTTAAAGCTGGAAATCGCATACGAAACGGTAGTTTTACAGCCGCGATAAGAGGGAAGTGAAGAGGGCCACGGCCTCGCCACTTTCGTGCCCCCTCGCTCTCTCAGATCGGTATACGATACGAGGCGAAACGGAGGCTCGATTTTCTTCCCTCCACCTCGCGATGCGCCCGCTGCCTACTTGTGCGTTTATCGCGACCCATTAATTGCGATTTATGAGGCGAGGCCGTCAGGCCTCAGCATTTTTTTTTTTTTTTTTTTTTCTTCCTCCCACCCTCCTCCTCTCGTGTGTTGGGATCTCTATAGTTTCATCTATCGCGCCGTTGTACGTGTTATATGCACACACATGTACAGTAGATAGTACAGCTCCTCGCACGTTGTTCGGCCTCGGCTTTATTGTGCCTTTGGTTTTTACTGCGCAACAACAATAATAATAATAATAATAATAATAATAATAATAATAATCAACAACAACAACAATAACTACTGTAATGGCAATGCGAAATCGGTTTATTGAAACTACGGCCGGGGCAGATTGATATTAAAATTTACGAGGCGCTCTAAAGGGGGCGCGCGTCGTAAAACTCGGGCGAATAATAAAATATCGAGCCAAAAAGCTATTGGATGGAAAATAAAAAAAGGAGCAAGTCCGGGGCGATTGGTTTTTCTTTGCTAACAGAGCTATTCGGTTAGAGGCTGGAATATCATACTAGTCGCGCGTACATAAAGAAAACAGTTATTTTCCAAATTTGGTCAAGTAAGAATTTTCACTGCAAAAATACTTGAAACATCAAAATTGTATGAAAATTCTTGAAACATCTTCCTCTGGCCTGACTTCATCATGATTTTACAATTAAAATGGCTGTAGTATACTCGAGACTTTATACGGAGCAAACCGAGAAACAAGCAGATATACGTATACGTGTATGTATATGTACGTATAGAAGCAAAACCAGCAGAACCTGTCAACCACCCGGAGCTGCCGGCCGCGGCGCGTAAGTCCGGTAGCAGCAGCCGCCGTATACCTCTTATTTATCTCTCTCCTCGATATCAAACACGCACACACACACACACACGTAAACAGGTGGCGAGCAGAGAGAGCCCATTGCAGCAGCATAGGAGCAGGTATATTTGCCGTGGCATAATCGACAACACAGCAGCAGGAGCGATACAGCGCTGCTGTGTATATATAATATACAACCGCCCCCGGGTACCTATATATATTATATATATGTTTATACAATACAAGTATAGGTTTACGGCGTAGTCGGTGGTGGATGGTGGTAGCAGCAGCAGTAGCGGGGAAAAGATCGGCTACCGCGGCTACAGTATGGTGCCCGGAGGCGTCCGTCGTCTCCGATGAATAGTGGGGCCCTATACCTCAGCACCAAAGCAACTATGTATATACGTGTGTGCATGCTCTGCCTCGACGTACACGTTATAGAGGGTTGTTGTTGCGAGCGTGAGCTATTGAAGCTCCTATCTCGCGGGGATCCGCACGTGCAGTGCGTTTTACAGGGAAGCGGATAGGCGAGAGATAAAATAACCCAATACGTGTACAGAGGGAGAGAGATTCATGGCCTTTTTGTTCGGCCATTTGTTTTTTTACGCTTTGAAAATTCATTGATGATGGTCATTGGGATGGTGCGTGGGTAAGATTAGACGATCCGCCTATAACACTTTACGTATGTGTACGGAATCGACAACGCGCCTCTGAGCTTTTTTTTTTATAACACATAGGAATACGTATGGATGTACTTTCCTGCATGAGCATCCCGACGAAAAGCTGAGTGATCGGGTATTGTCGGTGCTCTCTTGTACAAGTGCAACATCTTATTATAAACGTGCGGATAAGAGCTAATGGCGCGATTTGAGGAGAGCCTCAAACGGTTTGTACATTGTATAAGTAGACGCGGTTCCTCCGGTAACTTTCTCTCGTCCGACAATACACGGGCTGTATTAATTTAACACCGCCTCGATGCTTCTCTGTACAAGCTCTTGGTTTTTTTTAAAAATAACAAGTTGCGCCGTAACTTCTACTTCCCAGTTCAATCAAGTTTTGCATGAAACAACGAAATTCATAAGTATATTTTGGATCGTTTGTTTTATTGAACAATTCACCAAAAAAACAGTTAAAGGTCTTTAGAATGTTTTTTCCATTTTACAAGTAAAAAAGTAGTGGCAGTGGTGCCACGGGGTGATTGAGAAAATAAAAGACTCGTCGAGTATAAGCACCCTCTTGATGGATGACCGAACGTAAGGTTTTTCAAGCGAAAATCCGAAGTAGCTCCTTATCAGATCTGTGTGTACCAAGCGCTTGTTACACGAGGGGTGGGTAGCAAAAAGTGGCAATAGCTCGGAAATTATATTACGATGTTCGCGAGAGAGATGACGTCTGGCGATGTCGGGAGTATAGGAAAAAGAGAAACAAACGGGGAATGAAGATGTTTGCCGTTTTCATGGAGTTTTTCCTCGACCCCGCATCGTCGATTGATATTACCTTCACTTCTACCATCGACTGTATACGTGTTCATACACCAGAGCGATGGCCTGGGTCACGAAGCGACTGTCCGTACCCGTTAAACGTTGGCTTTCGTTGTACGTACACACGTGATACACGAGTTTGTACAAGTATAGGCTTGCATCACAAGGTGGTTTTTTTTTTGTTCTATACTCTTTTCGGTGTGGAGTACTACAACGAGAATAGGGTTTTATTTACACCGCTCGTATTGCTAATAGGAGACTTGCTTTTTCCCCCAGTTCACGCAAACACCCACTCATACATATACATGGTTTAAACTTTTTACTACTTGAGGAACGCGAGCTTTTTTTTTCATTAGACTAGCCATCCTGTGAAATAGTACCTTTGCATTTATTTCCGAGTGATTTTCACTCTCGGGCTAATCAAAGATCACGCCTAATATAGCTTCAGCGAAACAAACGGGGAGAGTAGTATAGCTTCCCCCCCCCCCCCCGAGTGAGAGAGTTAAGCTGACGGCAGATGAACGATAAAATGCACAATGCTAATTATGCCCATGGCAGGGCGTAAGGCTCGACGTCACCGAACGCCATTGCTGTACGTTCTTTAGCGCTCGGAGGAACGTCGTTGATGGTGCCAACGTGCCATGGATACACTTACCTCTATATATTGAGCTTCCATGTGAGACAGGTTTTTTTTTCTCGGGTATAATTTTGCGCTGCATACAACCTTAAATGTCCATTTCGGTTTTCGCTTGTTTCATCCCGAGGATGGGGTACACTTCGATTTCATCCATAAGCACTTTGTGTAGTTGGTATATAATAACAACATTTTTCCGAGCTTTCGTATACACAGTATACTGTTGCAAACTCTCACCGTCAACGCGCATACGTTTAAAAGACATCGACTCGTATCCAATTCAGTGGCACAGCTATTGCGTAAGATGTATATCTCGACACGTGTACGCAAACGAAGCAACAAAACAAACAAAAAAACAAAAAAAAAAAAAACGTTGTACACAATGCACATACTTATACCTCGGTGTATCGAGTAAACGATCAGGCGACCCGAACAGCAGCACACGCACGGGGGGCATCGGAATTAAAAAATCCCCCCCGACTTCCTCGCACGCGAATCGTACAATGGGATTGTCTTGTGTATAATGTGTGTGTGTGTGTGTATCGTTGATTAATTGTCACAATCAACAGCGGCAGAGCTGCCGTCTTGTGTCTTGTTCTCGGGTCTGTGGGCCGTCGTTTGATCTTTCCGTCCCGACGCCTCGCTCGACTATTTTTCCATCGCTCCCCTCCCGTGTGCTCCGGTGTTTTCCGCCCACGCGTCCCGCGCGACGACCCTTTTGTTTGCACCTTTTGTACCCCCCCCCCCCCGCATGGGAAACGACTGCCGATCGTGTTCCTATTGCCCAACAGATCCATCAAGACACCCGTATTTTTCTCGCGCGCGGCGCGTGTGTTTGCGTCTGGTGGGTGCCGTTGGACGCGAGACGGTAGCCCCCGATCCCTCGGCAACGATAAACGCTCCGTTTTTCGATCGACCCCCTCGCGCGCGCGTCCGATTATCCAGCGCTCTGACCGAGGAAACCGGCAATGGCCGGCCGAGATAACGCGCAATGAATAATGCCGCTCCGCACCACCGCGAGCCGACACGGAGCTAATAATCAATCCGATCGATCGCTCGGCTTTGTGCAGTATATGCGTGAGGCGAACAAAAAAAAAAAAAAAGCGCAAAAGAGCGTGGAAAGGATAATTTACGGTTGAGCATTCAAATTTTCATGCAAATTAACACGTTGCGATGACTTTTTTTTTCCTTTTGTTTTCTCCATGGGAAGAAACATTATGTCGTGGTCACCAACAACACTTTGTTCCTCGAGAAAGACCCCCTTAGTCGCGATGTAATTTAAAGTTCAATTACTCGCGCGAACGATATTAAATAAAAACAAAATGTATGTCGATACCAGAGATAGTATAACACATTGAAGGAAAAACGAATAAGTATATATTGTATATATATATATATATAGTCGCGGGGACACTTAACTCGCTCGCTGTTGAGTGTACGTCAGGGGGGGGGGCGGGGGTCGTAAAGTACACAGAGAGAGCCGGTAGAGCAGCGTATAGAATCACTTGAGAATCTCATTAGTCCCGTAGTGACGGGACGTCCGTCACAGCGCCGATCTCATTCTCTCCCTTGGCTGTTGCGGTGAAGGAAAACGGGGGGGAGGTAGGCCGAGCAATCCGAGCCTTATCTTTGTCTAATTAAAGCGTACACGTGAGAAGAAGAAAAAAGAGATAAAGAATTGACCGATGGTGCTGGATATCGAACGGGGGTGGCGATAGGGTCCATGAGAAAAGATCGCAAACTATATAGGATGTGTAAATGAGAGAGGGTTAATTTTGTGTGATTTTTTTTTATTTTTTAGGCACCGCGTGTATTTAACGTGATGTATTTCGAGTCTATAGTTTTAACTAGCGGCCCCTGCCTGATTACACTGGTTGAATGCTCAGAGTCAAGAGGGTAATATAGGGTCGTCGTCCACCGGGTTTTCCAGCCTTGCGAAGAACAACTCCGCATGTGACGTCTGCCAGTGAATAGCTGACTTGGTTTAATAGTGCCTGTCTTTAGTTAATTTAGTCTTTTAGTCGACGAATCGCTTCCGGAAATTTTAATAAAAATGTATTTGTTGGCGAGGTAGTTTACACTTAGGTGGATCCTAAAAAGAACCGAAATTGATGGTTAAGTAGGGAACGTAAATACTTATAATGGCCCTTAAAAGGGCCAGTGGTGAAACTTCCAGCTATTCCTTATTATTATTCCTGATGATGAAGAGCTGGCTGCGGGTAGCTTGACTCTTACCCTCGAAGTCTCTATGTATGGAGACTGTGATGGAGGGAGGTACGCCGCTGACCAAAGAATATCTCGTCTTGGAGTCGTTCCCCGGATAACCAACCGCTCATCGTTAGTCGGGAAAAAGTGGGTATGCCGTTGGGGATACGATCACTGAGAAGGGAGCCGTTGTGGCTGCTCGTGCTCCTCAGGGCTGTCTTCCCTGGTTTACATTTGTAGCCAAAAATTCTCTGAGGTGGTACGAACACATAACTCTAAAGTGTTGGAGCAGGTTGTGCTGTGGCTAGATTCGTCTCCTGGTATTCCTCCGGAGACTTTGTTGAGTAGAATAATTTTTTGTAGGTCACACTCGTCAATCCTTGAGATTTAGGGTGGAAGTAGACCTGGGTCACTTGCCCTTCAGAGAAGAGTGTCATCGGTAACCGGGTTTCCCAGCTGCACGTCTATCATCTACATTCTCGATGCAGCTCGATGAACTGCCAGTAGGCACCTGCAGAAGATTTGGAGACTCCCCGGCGTATTACAACCACACTTATTTAATTCTGTTGTAGGTAGCCTCGATTTTATTTCAACGCCACCTGGCGGATCCTACTGAACTGAAGTGAAAAGCTGGCGTATTTTTGCAAAACTTTGAGCTTATTTATTTCTATTGTTATTAAATTTTTCAAGATAAAAACTATACTAAAACCATCTAGGAAGTGTCACGAATCAGTGTGCAAAATTTCAGCAAAATCGGTTCAGTAGTTTTCGCGGTTAACGATTACAACGGTTTTAACAACTTTGCTTTATATATTAGTGAGATTTAGATTTACTTTTTGTTGAGACTTTCAGTGTACTTTGGAGTAAAAAAAAAAACGGTTATTTCATTTACATATTTATAAACTATGAAAGTTTTGTTCAGCTATGGGTATTGATCGTCCTTTTTAACATTTCTTAAAGACTTTGTAACGATCCTAGATTCAGTAAGATCAGTTAAGTCGTTACTCTGCCACCTGAGCTATGCTACAATAGGTAGCTTCAGCTCCGTCAGGAATGGCAATGATGTAACTTTGTCATAATGGAGATGGTTATAGATAGAGTGATTTTTACCCAATAATTATCACGATAAAGTAGGGTTGGTTGGAATATTTTTTGTAAAAGTATTAAATGTATGGAACCACTATACAACTATACATACCATGTATTGTAAGAAAATTTCTGTAAGAGATTTTGCGGTACAATTGGCTACGACTTTTTTTTCTTTTATATGGGTTATTATTTATTGGGTGAGTATAAATTACCGTACTTAAATTATTATTTGGACTTTTGTCGCAACTTTTTCCAAATTATTTAGAATTAAACCATTAAAGAATCGCTTACATCAACGATTGTTAAAGCCCGAATGAAGAATCATACACTTTTACCATCTGCATTTGTACAATGTACTCGCCTAAATTAACGCGTAAAACTACAAGGTAATAACAATGACCGCTTATTTTACAGAGATGAATGCATGGCTGTGTTTTTGCTGATGAAGGAAAAAAAAAAAAAAGAATTTTAAATACAGAAAGTACAACTTGGTGGAATAATAATAATTACGCCCAAAATTCACTAAAAACAAAAAAAAATGCATGATAATACACGTTGTTCTTCCATTGAATTATTGTACTTGTTACACTTGCGTCGTCATTTCCACCCATACAAGGTATCATGGGGCCTTGTCCTCTTACACCCACCGTTTTCACAAAGATTTAGTCTCGAGACGAGGTTCGCACTTTTCCTCGTAACCCCTTCGTTCTACCAATTGAACCGTATACGTCGGTGATTGTAGACGCCAAAAACACTTAACTAACTCCAATACGTACACACGCGCTAACGAGCGTGTTTGCATAACGATACCTCGGTATATGCCCACTATACGCGCGAGAGGAAAAAAAAAAAAAAAAAAAAAAAAAGTAAATGTACTNGATTTAGTCTCGAGACGAGGTTCGCACTTTTCCTCGTAACCCCTTCGTTCTACCAATTGAACCGTATACGTCGGTGATTGTAGACGCCAAAAACACTTAACTAACTCCAATACGTACACACGCGCTAACGAGCGTGTTTGCATAACGATACCTCGGTATATGCCCACTAAACAAAACAAAACAAAAAAAAAAAAAAAAAAAAAAAAAAGGAACTCCCATTGCGCCTGCAGAAAGTATAAAGTTAACGCGTGTTCAGCGCGCGCTCGAGATTACTTAACAACCTACAACTCGGACCATGTACGTACAAATTCAGCCGGCCGGTCGGGCAAATCCTCGAAAAACCAGGAGCAATTTCGCTCGCTCCGACGCGCCGCACAAAAGGACCACCGCGCCGTTATACACACCACTCCTGCGCCCACCTGCGTCCCTATCCTGCAATGAAATCTCGAGCGTGTGTAGATATATAGTGTAACCACACTTCTGGCTGTATACGCCGGCGTTGCTCTGTTTTACAAAACAACGGACAACGCGCGTGGTGTGCAAAAGACCTCGCTCTAACGAATGTACATAAATAAGCTATGGCGCTCGTTACCACGCGGCTCTCCTCCTCCGCCTATGGGTGCTATATGTATACATACACAGACGCGTAAACGAGGGCGTTTTCAGAGCTAGGGGGGCACAGCTAGGCTACTTTGCTCGATTACACACACTCCGCACATAGCTCCGCAGACAGAAGGTAAGCCACGAAGGAGCGTATGTACAATATATACCACTGCCAGGAGGCACGGACGGCTTTGTACGCGATATATCCGAGTCGGTTGATGCGCTTTTACGAGTTTGCGCGCGGTGCGCCTATTACTTACTCGCCTATGTATATAACCCCGGCGATGCGCTAAAAGTGTGAGATAACGCCTTAGGTGGAGGGAAAGGGGTATATAGTTTGCGTGATCCTCGCGCGCGCCCGTGCGATTTGGAGTCGGCAGAGTGGAACTGGGAAAATTGTCGGGGGGGGAAGAAAAGGCGCCGAGACGATTAAGCTCGAGCTGCTGCTTTGGCTACTGCCGTGATTTCAGTTAGCCGTACAGCACGATCTGAGTTGCAGAAAAGGGTTGGACGGTGAGATTTCTTCGCGTTGCTGGTAACCAGGGGAGTATACATACATGTGTCTTTGATCGCATACACCGCAAGGGATACACATATATATATATATTTAATTGATACGTCCCGAAGACAAATCAAACCTCGGGGAAACGCTCGGTGACACGCTCCCCCGGCCCCGCGCTACCACACGCGATAAATCACTTTCTCGAAAGCAGCCTCGACCGCATCAACATCGGCGCAATCGACCAGAGACACACTCTCTCTATCGTTTCTCGCGGGCTAGATACATCGGATATGAATCTACGAAAGCGATGACGAAAGTGAGGGAGAACAAAAAACACCCACCCAATTAGCGTATGTATATCGTGTACAATACCCAACAGTCAGTCCTATGTCGAGAGAGAGGGAGCTCTTTTGTCGTATCACTCTCGTTTCCCCCCTCGTATTCATACGGAGTGTCCTATTGATCACCGATCGTCACGTGTGTACGTGTGAATCATGCACCGTGTATATGAGACGCGTGGGCCGCCCTCCGAGTGCGGTGTTACCCCGCACGCGAGGTACTTTTGGTTTCGGAGCTGCGATGTGTGTCTGTTCCGGGAACGGATGTAAAGGGAGAGAGAGATCGGCCTCGGTTCCGATATGTCACACGCCACGAGGAGGACAAGTTGGCCGCGTTTTGCTCCAGTTCTCATTGTGCACGCACGATGATGTATCGAAAGGCCCGCTGGCGATGACTGAATAATCCATACATGCATATATGATGGTACAAGTATAAGGTGGAAAGAAAAAAAATGGACTTGGACGTGTCAAGGCTCGGTTGCGGTGACAGAGATCCGTGCAATGCCAAAAAAAGGAGGGAATAAAGAACAAGTCTCTTAATTACTCTGTCGAGCTGCCGAAAAACGGGGCTGCTCTATGCGCTTCGGCTCGCGAGTTACATACGAAGCGTGCATGCATATGTACAAACACGTAACGGGGCCTTAACAGATATTATACACATATAGCATTGAAGAGAGAGAGAGAGAGAGAGAGATTTCGCAGAAGTCCTCTAGCATGCGCTAATGCATACGTACGTGTCCCCCCCAAGTGAGCGCCAATATTAATAACTTGGCAGCGCACGGCACTCCCGATTCGATGGAAAGAGGCTTTTCGACGCCTCCCTCGCCTATACATGCGAGTGTGGAGCAGAGCTGTCCGTGCAATATTTTCTTGGGACGTGCAGCTCGTGTGTTATATACATAAGGAACACACCTCTCGCACGAGCACCAGCAGCCACGTCGTATTGTCATTATTACCACCATAGGTGTATACTACATGCATAGCAGCCGTACGGCGTAACGCTGCCGAGCCCGCGATTGTCGCTCGCCTATTTTCATAAATAAATTTTGCATGAACGTTGCCTCCTCCTCCTCCTCCACCACCTTGTACACGACTAGCGAGCTGTTTTTCATGCTTTTATTCTTGGGATTTGAGCTGGCGTGTTATGATTGGTATTCTGCTCTGACGCAGTCCATGTGCTCCTTGTGGCGGTTGCTTCCTTTTTTTTTTACCACCTTGTCGATTTTGCTGATTTATGAGCCATTCCACGAAAAATTCACGTAGGACTTCCTCAAAATGAGGTGAAGAGCTTATCTCATCCCATGTATTTCGAGGAACGTTGAAAAGTTCATGAGCCAATTTTGGGGTGAAATCTATTCGTGTGATTCTTTTTTTTCAACTTGCACTCGTAAAAACGTCTTCGAATTTTCTTCGAGACCCAGAATTCTGAAGAAGAACGTTTTGCAGAGTTTCGAGAGGAATGCAATATTTTCTCAAACCTTGCAAACTTTTAGCTGACAGAGCAATGAAAAAATTTCCATCATTTCTTTCTCATGGTCAAAAAATTGTTTCTTTCCAAATTATGGACAAAATTGAATATTTTTTTTTGTTTTTTTTTTTGCCAAGTACAAGGGTTGACTCTGAACTCTATAGTTTTTTTAATGAAATCGTTTATGTATTATAGATGTGACTGTACGAGTAATTTGGTAATATCTAATATTAATTCTCTCGTCACTATTAAGCATATGCCTCAGTCGTTAAGATGACGTAGTTGGCTCACACATGATTGGCTTGAAACCAAAGCTGGTACAAGAGTCACATCGCAAGGCAATGCAACGTCAGTAGCAATGTTAAAAAAAAAAGGGATACTTGTCGCTGGACTTTTTTTTTTTTTTTATTAAATTAGAACGAAAAGAACTACCTACTGTGCTTTATCCGCTTCATCGCGCGCGTTACGATGGAACGAAGTAAAGGAAGAAAAAAAAAGAGGCACCTGCAAAAACCAAGGGGACAAACAAACAAGACGAAGGAGAAGAAGAAGAATGAAGCGAGAGCCGCATTTCACGGGACAAGTGGAGTGTAAATAATATACGAGTGATGATCGAACGACCGATGGGGTGATTAAGAAATCACTGCGTCCTGCATCGATTAACGGACCTCCTATCCGGGAGAAAAGGGAAGCCTCTTTTCTCGTTCCTTCTCAACATATTCGTACACACATATACACTTGCGCGCGTGCATGTTTACGGGTACACTTGACGAAAAATTCCGGTTGGCGCATTAATTTTCCTTAACTGGTTTATAAAAGCGTGTCACTCTTGCGTGTAAATAATGTACCGTTACTCGCGCTCATACACACACACACACACTAGGGCACTGCTCACTCGAATGAGACGTCAATTATTGCAAGCTTCCATAGTATCAGAATGAAACATCTCAAAATACACAACTGCGTAAGAAAAACCCTTTTTTTTTTTTCATCAGATTTTCCAAAAGCTATCAGCATTGTTGTTTGATAAACTCTGTACCTCGCGACGTATATGCGAATACGTAAGAGAAAAAAGAGCACGCAAAACGCAATCTACTGCAAGCGCGTATCCCCCAAAAATATACCG
Source organism: Copidosoma floridanum (assembly GCF_000648655.2). The sequence goes on along the minus strand of NW_019379508.1, from coordinate 108,587 downwards.
TACGATACTTTAGAGATCGACAAAGAAAGGAAGGAAAAAAAAAAAAAAAAATTTGGGGTAACAGCATTTTTCCGTGCCCAAGAATCTCAACTGCTTCGATAATTACAGAACAATTAGCGGCACTTATCGCTCGCGCGCACGTACCTTCTTTTTCAGGCCATGCACACAAACGTACTTACACCTACATTTGATGCGAGAGTAGATATGAATTTACTTATTCGATTCCCTTTACGTTTGGCGGAGATCAAACGCTCGAGCACGTGCCGTTTCTTTTTTTTTTCTTTTCACAAGAACAATTAGCCAAAAGCCGTTGCTCTCGATATATTTATGACGGTGGCCCTTTTTTCGAGCTCTAGAGAGAGAGGAGGTCCTTGCGGAGGAAAGAGGGAGGGCTGATGCGTCACTTCCCGGACTCAATTTGGCTTTTTGCGCCAGCGGGTAATTTCGGAAGGACGACGCTCCGTTGATTTATGCCGCCGCGCCCGCGGAGACGTATGGAAAGTTTGCCAAACTTGAATTCCGGAGCTCGTCGCTGGGTTTTATTTTTCTCGCAGGACAATAAATTGCGAAAAAGCTCCTGGAGTCACACGGACTTATTCGTAATCGACTGAATCGTTTTACATCTAATACCACGACCACGAAATTTAATACCAAGTTTACGAGTCTTTTTTTACCGATTGTATAGTCATTTTGGTACTTGTCGAAAAATTTGTCCTGAACTGCGGTTCACGTAAGTGTGATGCCTTTATATTCTTGAAGTATAACAACCACAAATTGTTATTACTATGTTAACATGGTACATTTTGTTTTTTCAGTTGTTTATAAATAAAAAAACAAAAATTGTCCAATTGCTACATATGCATTGAAATCCTCTCTCACGTTGAATGTACTTTTGAGTCATTTCACATGCTTACGTAAGTGTGTTTTGAATGCAGTCCTTTTTCATCAAACTGCAGCAGTTAGTATGCCAATTAAACTATGCCAGTTCAGGTAATGCTACGAAATATTTAGCAAATGCAAAGTAAAGAACAGACGATTATAACCGTAATTTTTATCCATGAACCAAAATAAAGTGAGGCTATAGAGTAAAAGTTTTCATCACAAAATTACACATATCACTTCTGAATAAAAATTTCTGCGACTGCAACTTTATACCTTTGTTTTGACTGATGATGATGAGCGTGACGTTTATCTCTGTGTACAATATCTTGTTGTCAAAACTCGTATCTTCCTCGCTGATGAAGCCAAAAATTGCATCGATCAAAGATATTCTTAACAACCAATGTTGAAAAATAATTTTTACATGGTGCAAGCGATCAACGTAAGTCATTAGTAAATCAAGGAAAAAATGTCTGTGTGGTCAAATAAGTAATAATCGCTACGAAAAATCATAATAAAGTATCTCCCGTGTCCGGTATATCAGCGCACGAAACCACTTGATCTAAAACCAAACTCTCTCCTAATCAGTCACCTCCGTGTCATCACGTGCGTGCGCGCACGTCGGCACGCGCTCCAACTCTCTCCGCTCTTTTCTCCGGGCGTCAAAAGGAGCTGCATCTAAACACGCATATGCATAATCCTTAATAGGCTCTCATCTTCCAATTAGCTTCGTGCTCGCAACTCAAAAAACGTGCAAAAAAAATATCATCCATTAATCCCCCCCGCAACGAAAATCAGCGATGCTCGAGCAAACACATAACGTATTAATTCCCTCCAACGCGGTACGACGACGCGGCGACGAGGCGTTAAATCGAATTTCCGCGTAGTATGTATACATTGCACGTCACACACTATGCCACGCGATTCGTATACTCTTAATGGAGACAGCGCGCGTTTATTTTACGCCGTACCCCTTGATTTATGTCGCGGGTGCGCATCAGGTGCTTTATATGACTATGTTTGTTTTTTTTTTCTTTTTTTTTTTTCCCCACGTTATAAACATATAGGATGGAAATGGGATTTTACATTAGCAAGCCGAGATGTACGCGGGCTCTGGATGCCAAATGGTGCCTAATATGCGCGTGTAATCTTTCAACCACTACACTAAGAGTGAAAGAGGATATTCATATACTATACGTGCAGTTCCTTCATCCTTTTGATTGTTCAATAATTTCTGGAGAATAATATAATGTACGAGCGGGAGGAAGTTTCTCCCGCATCGATAGTGGAAAGCAAAATCAGATTCTCCAATCGGCAAACAATGGCCAAGTAACAGTCTGACCGATTTTTTTTTTATTCTTTCGTGATGGTGTAAGAAAAAAAAAAAAAAAAGAAAAAAAACTTGCACTTTCACCCGCAGTCGCACACGCGACGCGACGAGACAAATACATTTATATAAGTACGTGTACTTCCAGTTCTCGTCGAGCTGTCATTAGCACTATTGGTATAGGTACCTATTTATTATACTGTCCCCGCACGCACATCATATAGGAGTATAGTTCCGGATGCGTGTAGTATCCGCCTGTAATTGGCGTCCATCCCCGCGTAATAATACAACGCAAGTACACCTACTCGTGCTCTTTTCCGAGATTGAATTGAATTGAATTATTTATTTGGTACTAAGGGCTCAGGGGCCCTACATAGTACAAGACGTATTTACAAACAGTACAGGTATAGCTTAAAATAATAGCATAGCTATAGATTGGAGCACAGATCACATGAATAAATTGAGATATAAATAACATACGCAATAAGATCAACAGATAAAAAATAATAACATACAAAACACTTAGAAATAACAAATTGGAAAAAAAAACGCATATACAGATCAAAAGCAAAAAGCAAAAAACAAAAAAAATAACAATAGTAATAAATAAAAAGAAAACAAAATACGTCGAGCTAAAAAAGTAGAAAATTAATATTATACTAAATTTAAAAAGCGGTCACGTGTATGAGAACAAATTGAGAACAAGAGCTGGACAAAATTAAGCTGACAGTGGGAATAGGTGAGTTAACAAGTTCTTGAGGTAGATCACAGTTAAAAAGAGCACAAGTTAAGCACAGGATAGTCACTGAAGGTCAATCACCACTGAGAAGAAAAGCAGAGAGGAAATGCTCCCGCAAACGTATCCTGAATTGGGGGATTCCGGCCCGCCTCCTCAAGACGACGGGCAAGTTGTTCCATAGCCTTGAGGTGTGGACAGTGAAAGAGTGCTGGAAGCATTCGGTGCGTGCGTGGGGAATAATCAGGTCCATTTCGGAACGTCTTTTTGACCCCGGACCGTCCACGGAGACAAATCGCAAGCACTCCCGCAGGTAACGCGGCTCACCGCGACAGAGCACATCGGCAAGCAGACACAGACACTGGTAATCACGATTATCCTCGTAGCCAAGTACTCGGAGCTGCCTGTGTACAGGGGTAATGTGTTCATAGATCCTGGTACCAGTGACAAAGCGCAATGCAGCGTTCTTACATCGGCGCAACTTAGTCCGAAGCTCAAGTGAGAGGTCAAGGAAAAGACCAGGGCAGTAGTCCAAGTAGGGGAATATTAGGGCCTTGACCAGAGTGAGCTGCACCGCCCGAGGCAGAAAATCACCACACTTGCGCAAACGCATAAGGGCCGCAAAACACTTGCGAACCGTGGCGTTGGTCTGATGAAGGCCAGACAGCGTGCTATCAATAAGTACTCCCAGTATCTTAAGGACGCTTCCATATTCAATGATACGAGTAGCAACACGTAGTACAGGCAGACGTACCAAATCCAGAGTAGTAATAAAGTTTCTGGTAGCAATACAAACGGCCTGCGACTTTTCAGGTTTGATATACAGGCAATTAGAAAGAGATAGGGAGAGGGGGGGAAAAAAGACGTACAGCCACCAGAGCTCGTTCGTGCACATAACGCGCCGACAAATCGATAATGCCTCTCCTCAACTGTGTCCTCGACGCAGGATCTCTCCGGGTTACATCTATTACGGAAATACATATATACACCGCCTCCTCTCTTGTTTCCGACTTTAACGAGCGCTTTCGAATAAATGTATCGACTTTGCACGCGTTGTGGAGCTTTTTTGCCTTACCGGCTGATGTTGACGATTATACTATTGCGATTGATTTTCGTGAAATGAAATGAAAAAAAAAAAAAAAAAAGAAGAAGAAAAGAAATGTCCACCCAACCAAAGTCACCTTTTCAAGCAAAGAGGAGCATTTATCACTCGAGCACATAATAGCGTAAACAACTCGGGGCGCGATAAAAGAAGACGCGTCTCGTCTCTCACTACCGTGTGTACCCGTAATACAGCTGATGGGAATCTTCATGCAAAGCTTATATATTATATACAATGCAAAAGTCGATACCACACACGGGAAAGGCTCGCGCGTAAAACTCGTAGATTTGAATGAGCGGTGATTTATCGCGACGGGAAAAACAGCTGCGTTCATGCACAACTCTGACCCTCGCGGCTTTCATACATATATGTATATATGCCCGTTTTTCCGGGAGCAAAAATCGGCTCTCTGTTGGTTTTCTCTCCACTTGTATTTACTCGCGCCAATGAAGCGCATACTTTATGCACCATGAACTTCCACCTCCATACATGCATATATATACACGCTGCACCTCTCTCTGCTTCTCATTCCCGTTTCCTCTTGTTTATGGAGTTTGCACGCGTTTAGCATTGCCGATGAGCCCTTTAATTTACAATTTTTTTTTTCCCGAAATCGCCCATTCACCATAAACGCGTTTCAATCCCTCCGCTCGGTTAATTAAAATAGCCGGCTGATTCGTATTTTATTGAGCGGTCAATTAGACCAAAGACCGCACTCGGGAAAGTCGCCTGTACGTACGTATCGATCTCTTGCGGCGCAAAAAAAAAAAAAAAAAAAAAACAAGGAAAGAAAGCACCGCGTCATTGGAAAGAAACGAGAGCGAGAGGTGCATCAAAGCGAAACGTGGAGGAAAAACACGAGTCGGTAAGTAAGTAGGCACATAATGGAAGAGGAGGAAAAAAAAAAAAGAAAAGAAGGATACGGGGGTCGCGGGAGGAGTCGAAGAAAGAGTCGAAGATGACAAAGAAAGCGTGCGCGCTCGCGACTGAATCACGCTAACTAGCCGTCGACGTCGCCATATCCTACATACATGTATATATACCCCGCCTCCCCTGTCACGTGTGTATATATATATATATGCAGCAGCATCACGGGGAAGAAGGAAGAAGACCGCACACCGAGAAAACCCGATGGGCAGGCTACACATGTATATATATATTATACACGGAGTCGCGCGCGAGTTTAGGGCTGCAGCTTTTTTCATCTCTCTCTCTCTCTCGTCTTCATTCGAGAGCCATAGCATCCTCCTGTCGTTTTTTCGTGCAGTTTTTGCTCCACACGGACGGCTTTTAGTTTCCTTTCCTATACATGCCAGCTGTATGTATATAAAATGTACATATTACATATACGCGGTGGGATGGGCAGAAAAAGCGGTCCTCGCGACAATTAACCTTTCTCGTGTCGTCGGTATTGTTGTGTGCATATATATATATATATATATACAGGTACGTACAAGTATGGCCGTGCGATACGGCTCGATAAGCCAAAAGGAGCGTATTAGCCGACCGAGCCGGCCGGAGATTTATGACCGATTGACCGCTCTCGGGGATTCCCCCGCCTTCCTCTTATTTTGATTTATCGAACCGTGCGGAACGGCCTCGATGATTAATGCCCGATTATTGTCCGGGTGTGGGCATTATTTTTCGGGGCCTTTTTGCGAGGCACACGTTGACCGACGCATGGATTTTTGGGGTTAAGCGAGCGGTGCGTGTCGCAAGTGCGCGTGAGCCGAATATTCATCCGTCGGGGATTAAGTGTAATGAACGAGTTATCGCTCGGTGCTTTTTTTCCCTCGAGTTTTTTCTACGAAAAGTGAAGAACCAACCAAAATGCTGAAATAACGAATATTTTATTTGATTACAAAACAAACATTTTTCCGTGTTTTCAGTTAATCTGTTTGTAGTGGCCAAAGATAAATACTATTTTTATTTTTTTACAGCTTCATGCTATCATTGTGGTTGTGTTTACAGGTAATGTTTCCTGCATTATTATGAAACACATTTTAATAAAAAATAATTAAATTGAATCGTTATTCAAAGAAGATCAGACGCAATAGCAAAATATTCGACTTGCGGGAAAATAAAGCAACAGTAATTGCAATCAGCAAAGTATGTGTAGGAAGTCTCCCAAAAACACCATTCATATCAGCACTGCAAAAGCGTCGAGTTGAAATTAACAATAACGGCATATATCCTCGATTAAACCCGTAACTTCCAAAACTCGGACAACTGCAGCATCAGCAGAGCGAACCGTTCGCCAAGGTTTTATCGAAAAATGAAAATTCCCCGGCCAATGCTCGCCCAGATATCTCATTAAAACCTTCGCGTTGGTCGTCCCCACACGTCGCATGCGATTTCCATCAAAGCCCACGTATACGTGTACCCTCGATAGAGCAAAAGCCAGTGTGCTGTAGGCAGGTGTATCGACGCCACGCGTGATTACAATCGACGTGTGCGTACATATACGAGGGAGGGGACCCTTCGCGCAGAGGAACGAAAACTTTTAATCGAACAGTTCAGGCGCGCGTGAATTCGATCCCAAGCGGGCCCCCGGGCCTGGGTAACCCGATATTATAATGTAATTACTTGTAATTCATCACGATAATGTCTTAATAACTCTTCCCGAGTGCGCGTATATATACAGGAGGGGGGGAGGTTATTACGGAGCCGAGAGAGTCACAGGCGGCTACTGCGTGTCAAACTCTTCTTTTTTATTATTATTATTATTTATCGATCGGTGAAAGTTGTCGTGTCAAAGAGGAGAAAGGGATTTTGCAGAATCGAGCGAAAAACTTTGTTGGTGTACGGAATGACTTTTCGTGGTTCGGCGCTTTGCGCGCTTCTGATAGCATTTAAGTGGTACGACCCATGTAACAGTCTAATGAATCAGCAGTGAACATAACGCGTGAATCGAAAAATTTTAAGGCAAGCTTGTTCAGGAGCATAGCGGGTTGAATTCGTTTTTTTGGTCGCTTTTTTTTGCGCTTTGCATCAAAAATTTGTACCGTCGACTTTTTTTTACGTTACAACTATACGACACAGTTTTACTTTACCTGCTGAAGTTATACGAATAAAAAAGCATATAACTTGAGCATTTTCTTTCCAAACATTCACGGTAGGTCATGAAATGTTGACTATACTACTACATATTAAATATCTATTATAGTAAAAAAAAAAAAATTAGACCAGAACAAAATAGTTTCTGACAATGATGAAATTTATTCTCTTTTCATTGTTTCTAGTCATGTTGGCTCGAGACTCCGAAATATCGAACATACTTATAACTCTTTGATCCGAGGAAAGAATCGTATTCAAACCTTCTGGACAAACGGTACCGCCAGAGCTTTAAACTCTATACCAAATGTGCCACGCCAACCAGCGACCGATCGTACAGTAAAATTGAACCAACTGTGCAAAAAGCTTTTAAAACAAAATTTTTGAAAAAATAGAATAAATCAACTGAAAGTTTTGTCTCACTTATTGTATTTTCAAATTTGATTGTTCCCATTGAAAGTAACCTGTTAATCTGTAAACATTACAACCGTGTAATAACAAACGCTCCGAAAATAATTTACACTGACTAGCCCTTCGATACACTTTCCACCAACCCATCGATTATCATGATCACACTATACTCCACGATACCGACAACAATCCCAGCGGATAAATAATTCATGTACCTGCAGTGGACGGATGAAAAAAAAAAAAAATAACAATAAGCCCGCGATCTAAGCGAAAAGCCGTATGGCAAATTCATAAATTCTCCGGAAAACAACAAAAAGATGCCCCCCTCCCGCTCCATCTGATCTTTACCAAAGCCCGATCTTGAAAAGCAGAGGCGTGAAAATTGCCGTACGCGCTGGTCGTGCGCTACCGCGCAATTTATAAGCTATAGAGTACCTATACACACACAGATAGATGTATACGTATAGGAACTTGAATATCGCGGCACTGCATCATCGCGGGTATACCGTATGCCATAACCATCTCTACCATAACATAACGTATATAAATATACACAGGAGATAGGGAAAGACTCAACACGAGTAGCAATTCGCTCCTCTATCTCGTCTTATCTCTCATGCTCCCCGCTACTTATTGTTATCATCATCTCGTTCACGCAAGCGCGAGCCTACTGAAAAACGAGTTGATTTTTGATCCTTTGTTTTTTTTTTGTCCCTCGCCGGATTTACCTTTTTTTCCCATGGTATTTGTGCTTGAGGCAAATATACAGTGTCAGAGAGTGGCATTAATTCAACTCTTAATTGCTCTCGAATTTCACAGCAATTACGCACGCGAATCCTCAAATATATTTCATTCCACCCTCTGCGTCGCGCTTCATATGAAATATTACGCATTTGTCCAAAACGTGCATCGCACTATACTGCACCTGCAGGATCTTCTATATGAATAAATTATGCCGAGATCCCGATCTCCGACCATATCCAAGTCGGACCCTGCATGACAGCACCAAAGCAAACTCCGTCACCAGAGAGCCCTCAGCCTCCTTTATTATCAACAATATTCTTTTTTCACCGTCCACAGCCGGCATATATATATACGTACACACACACACACACAAAACCTTATGTATACCACTCGGAGAGTATACTTATTCGCTAGCAAGTGCTGTACATTACATGCACCTGCATCGCGTCGAGCCTCGGAGGTCCCTTGGCTATGCTGCATTCCCCCCGTTCCCTAACTCCGCGGAGGCATCAATCACCATCGCCCGGTTATATCTCTTGCCTGCCTGCTTTCTCCGCGAAAACTCGATGCGCGCTTTTATCCGTGCACGCGCGCATTGTATACGTCTACTGTGCATTGCATCACGCGGAAGAGCCGTCTGTTTTCAGGCGCCAAAATGAGAACACAAACGTATGTACGGATTACCATAAAAGGTCCCTTTTCTTACAACGTTGGGTAATTTTACGTGTATATATACTTGCGTGCATGTATGCATATACGCTTGGGTCTCTCGGTATTTATCTCGCGGTGCTTTTGCACGATGCGCTTTTCGGGGCTTTTTTTTTTTTTTTACTGGTAATTTTAATGCATACGAAGCTAAACGCCGATTACATTCCTCGGTGTGCGTTTGTTTCCTTCGGCGTCATTATTATTATTATTACGACTCTACGCGGTAATCCTCAGCTCCGAGTCTGTAGACGCAAAAGCTCGCATAATGTATCCACGCACACGTATCTATGCGTTACCCAACCCGACCTCCATCACAGTCCGAGTGAAAGTGTTCAGGGTATCTATTCTGCATGCGGCTAATTATATTTCTTCGTGCCTACTCGGCCGCACGTAGTGCCCCGAAAATCATCGGCCGAGCCAATTTACAGCCTTATAAACGCGCGTAATAAAAAGCTGGATGGGTGAAGGGGGGGGAGGGGGTCGGCAAAACCACATTGGCGGAATTTTTCGATGACGAAGCTATCTGCGCGAGGTCCGCGGTTTTCGTAGGTTTTCAATTAGATTTTTTCAAAGAGAAATCAAGACGGAGCTCGCGTGTCAGTGTTTTTATGGCCTGGCACTTGTATGAATAATAAAAATAAAACAATCTGATTAATTGAAACAATAAAATTGCCAAGTTTTAAAAATCAAAGCGTCGATCTTTATAGTAATTCTTATTGAAATTTTATGTTGGCTGCGGTTACCCGGACAATTATACATCAAAGGTGGATGAATGTTGCGCGCAACTATAGTAGTTGTTCAAAATTTAAACCATTACCTATATGCACCAAGAAATATACACATTTACATTGTACTTGTAAAACTATGTTTTTTTTGGTCGACGTGAATGGGCTTCCTGACGAAGCGTCAAAAATCGGTAACAAACGATTTTTTCTCCCTTCCTGAGAAGTTTTCCGCCCACCTTCAGTGAGGGGCCAAATTTTTACCTTCTAAAAAAAAAATTCCGTAGAGATGGCCAACTCCGAGGACAGTTACGGAAAACCCCGCAACAGGTGCGTCGCACGCACACACGGTCGCGCGTACAATACCAAGCTCATCCTCCCGGTGAGTAAGACGCAGAGAGAGAGAGAGAGAGAGAGAGAGCGACGATAAAACACGCATCAGAGAGCAAAATCGCCGCTGCTCGGGTTTTAATGACGCAGCCGCATGGACGGCGTACAGAGGGGAAGGGGGGCCGAAAAAAACAAGGCAGATAGCCGAGCGGCACCGATACGTCCGTGAAAAGGACGAATAGTCGGGCCGAGAGGGAACGGAAGGGGAGCCGCGCTGTCCTGTGCCCTGACGAAGACGGACTGCGAGCTTTCGGGCGCGAGAAAGATTCCTCCTCGGTCGCTCGAAGCGCAAGAAAAGCGCGCGAAAAAGATCGCTCGCGCAGCCTACGAGGAATCTACATCTCTTCTTCTTCTTCTTCTTCTTCGCCTTGTGCTGCGGATTCCTTGAAACCAAGTGTGTGTGTGTGTGTGTGTGTGTGTGTGTGTGTACGTGTCGGGGGTATGGGTAGGGACTTTGAAAAGGGCGACGTGTGCCCTTCGCTTGTCTTTCTCCGAGAGGAAAGGAGAGAAACCCTTGGGATTTGTATGTGCGCGAGGGAAGGAGGACGGTGCTGCCTCTTAATTGAGGAGCGCTGCCTTTATTTTGTCCTTTTTTCGGGGGATATTTTTTTTTTTTGCTCCTCTTAGCGCGAGGATTGATTGCCGCGCGGAAGACTTGACGGCCACTTGGGTATGTAAAGTATATAGGAAAATCGGTTCAATTAAGCGATCGTTCGAGGACTCGAGGTTGATCCTGGCCGAGTTTTTTCTGTCGTTGGTCGCTCTGGTCTCTCGAGGCGAGCCGAAAAAGCGACTCGTAAAAAATGAAAACCAATTTGGTGGAAATCAAGGAACGCGTGGTACTATCCATATGTAGTATAATTTAGGAATGTTACGATACCCTCTACGTAAATTCTTCTTGAGGATCTTTTTTTTTGATACATGTCCACATATTTTCTGATTTTTCAATTTTTCTTTTATAAACAAAGAAATAATAACTATATTGGTAATTCGGGAGGGATGGAGATTATGAAACGACATAAAATTACTATTTTTATACAACTTTTTTTACGAGTGGAAGATTAAAAAATGAAGATTTACGCAAAAATTTGTCGAAAATTAGTAAACTATAATATTGAACAGTGAGTTTTTTTCAGTTGTTTCAATATCACAGTAGGTATATATACCTTCTTCAGACAACGTTCAAATAAATTTTGAAAACTCAATTAATCGTGTAATAAATAAGCTAAATTTTTGGATGAATCAATGATACAAAACTCTGTTTCTTTTTAAAATATCAATTTCCTATGATAATTATTTACAATTTCGTTATAAAAAGTGAAGTTCTTGCTTCGATATCAAAAAATCCTAATTACACCAAACCGACTAAATGTGCTCGTATGCAGTATAATGCCGATATGAAGAAAAAATTATTTTTTTTGCGGTGCAAGTTGGTCTCGCCTACGTTATAAATACAGCTGCAAGAGCTTCAGCCGCGCCTCTCGGCAGATCATCCGGGTGGTCGATTGAGATCTCTCCTTTCCTCGAAACATGATTCGCTTTGATGCATCATCGCATTACGTTCGTACCGAAAATCCGAGGAGAGTCGAAAGTCGGCCGGGGAATTCACCCGGGAGCCATACGTATGCGTGGGTATACAGGAAAAAAAGTGTATTTTTTTAAGGTAACCCAACCGCGTCTACACTCTGGGTCTTTTTAATTTGTTTGCACCGGATCTATATCGATATCGAGCCATCATAAATTAATAATTATTCTAGCTCAACAATTTTTGCCGAAAAGACTCTTCAAAACTTGCATGATGCCAAGTAGGTAGGTACATGTAACTACATATATATAAATATATTCCTTAAACCGTCCAAAAACATGTTGTACTATTAAAACTTATGCCTGGTCGGTGCGTGTCCTTCCTAAAAAAAGTTATTTTAGATTAGTTTTTTTTTTTTTTTTTTTCAATCTATGACCAACTTTCATAAAGTGTGCACCGTCCGAGGCAAGTACACACGGGATACAGTCTCATTGGGCCAAATTTTGGTGAGGGCACATGCAGGTTGTGACCGTAACGAATCAATCAATCAATCACTCGAAGCACTCACGGACGGAGGCAACGCGCGAACGAGAAAAAGGAGCGGCTAAATCGCAAATATGGAACTCCGTCGAAATTCCGGTTTGCCGCAGCACCGGGATGGGGCGGCGCGTGGCTACGACTTCCTTCTTCGCGAATCGAAGGCTCCACGCGGCCGTCTGGGTACACGCGCACACGCGTGAAGGATACTGAGGGAGAAAGAAAGAAAAAAATAAATAAATAAAAATAAACGCACCGTGCGGATGACGCAACGAGGCCGCTCTTGGCTTTCCCATGGCATAAACGAGCGCAAATTACCGGACTGACCGCGTACACGCGTCTAATCGACATTTTTGCTCGCGCATGAATATATACGCGCTCTCTCGCGCGTGGGGCGTATAAATAAACGTTGGCAAAATCGACGTGAATGAAACTTTCTTTTTGCTCTTCGTTTCCTTATCGCCGTGGATTTAGCATCGCGAGGCCCCAGAGCTGTGCGCACACATGTGTATATATGATTGAACGCGGCAGAGCTTTAACGGCCTTTAATTAATTTACGTGAGAAATTGAAAGTTGGGCAGCCCACCGTGGAAAGGAAACGTTATTACCGAGCTTCACGACTACGGCCGATATCGAATTTCATTCACGCTCGCGGTATTTTTGTTTGCTCTTATGAGCACAACTATACTGATGTTATATTAACTACACGTGAATTTACGACCGGGAGCTAGGCTCGATAAATTCAAGAAAATCAATAACACGTCCACCGAAGGCATATTGTCCCCGTATCTGTGCTCGTTTTAAAATGCTATCGCTGCTAATTCAGGAGCAATCACGGTTTTAAAATGCCATTCGATTCGAGTATACGTGAGCGCTCGACTTGTGTTGCTGGAAGAAAAAATATTATAGTGGAGAAGAGCGACGGGCACAAATCGAGGCAGGCGACAAACGAAGGCGTGGAAAAAGCACGCGTGCCTGAAACGAGCTAATAGCGCCTCCGGCTCGCGGAGAAAAGTCGGGCGTCCGAGTTACGTACGCCATATACAATGGACAGTATAGAGACCGTTCGAGGTATACGTCGTCTAATTCTTATACGCTCGTCGATCTTTTTTTTTATTTATTTATTTTATTTTTTTTTTTT
>NW_019379508.1:31852-85551 GCF_000648655.2 Copidosoma floridanum | reverse complement strand
AAAAAAAAAAAAAAAAAAAAAAAAAAAAAAAAAAAAAAAAAAAAAAAAAAAAAAAAAAAAAAAAAAAACAATGTGTACACCCATCGCGGTATCATTAATTCGGCCATTGTCAGTCGAGTTTCCGGCACGCGCGCTCATACCCCCGCAGATCCCATCGGAACAAGCGCACAGAATCACCCACAACCGCGTGTGATCGGGAGACGAGAGATAACAGCTTCCCATTGGAAGCAAACAAGCGCGTACACCTACACACACGCGCGCGCGCTCATGGAAGAAGAAGAGACTCGGACGATCGTGTACGCGCCTCGCGGACAGGAATCTTCCATTTAGCCGGTAGGCGTGTGTACGTATACAAATATAACCTACAGGCCGACGGCAGAGTCCTCGGGAAAAGGTTGCGGATCGCGCCCACGCGAGCTTTTCCCCCTTCGCGTCCTGATTTGTCTAACGCTCTTGACCCTCGTGCGTATGTATATATATCCACTTCTGGTATACGCTAATGGGGATGTACGGTCTAAAGTATACATACATATTTAGAGGTAGGTATATATGCGCACGTGGGTGCCGCTCAAACGTATATTGTTCCGTGCACCTTACGCTTACCCACCTACCGCGCGCTTGTCCCCGGGATCTATCGGGAGTTTGTCCCTTTTTTCACTCGCTTCGCCGGATGACAACGAGCGCAGATTATTCCATCCCTTGGCTCGATTTCTAATCTAAACTAAGTATCCGACGCAAAAAGTCGCGTCAGCAACACCGCGAGCTCGCACAAAAGATCATAAACAATCACCGTTCAACATCGCACACCGCATTGAATGTATCAATCACTCGATTCTCTCTCTCTCTCTCGTGATTATACCAGCGTGAAATCATCAGTATACGCCGCGATACACGCATCAATGACAGACGTGTACGCGTCAACGCAGCAGAGAGAGGTAAGTATATCCCTCTCGGGTATTAGCGAGCGATAAAGGTCGGTATAATTACGAAAACAGGTGGCTGACGCTCGCGCGCAATTTACGGCGGTATATTGTGCTGCCGTTGTCGAGGAGAGGTGCTCCCCGTGGACGTACAATGTGTGCGTGTATCGCAATGCCATTATCCCACCTATGATAATAATAATAATAATAATCATCGAGAGACGGACGATCCCTTGCAGCCTGTGCCAGATGACTAACGGTTACGATACACATACATCCCGTGCTCGCAATAGCGCGCGTGCCCGATTAATTATCCCTGCGTTTGAGAGCTGTACAAAGTTGGGCCTTGCGTATTGTGTGCATGACGTTCCTATGTGTACAATGTGCGCGAGGTTAGTTCAGCTATTCGTTTTAATTGATACGTATACGTATTGTGTATGGCTATAGGATGGTTTATAGTTTGCGGGTAATTCGCTCAAAAGTACCGAATGTACAACGTGTACGCACTTGTCGCTCCTTAGTACCTATACTGTACAACACAATCCCACAGTTGTTTTTTTTTTTTCTTTGCGTCGTCTTATCTAGTATTTCGGCTCTAAAACACGTGTATACCTTTTACACCTGCACATACCGGTGTAGCAAAGACGTTAAATCAGCGCGCCACCTAAAGCGTGCATAGGCGCACGTATTCAAAGTAAGAGAATAAATCAAGACCGACGAGCTCTTAACTTGGGATGTATACGTATGTGATGTAATGTATTTACCCGCGATAATATTTCCAATGCCCCGAGACTAGCTCTGCAGGTCCAAAGGTGTAAAAGTATAGCCGAGTTATTATACTTTATACAACTATAACCACAGATTTTTTTTTTTTTTCGTTTCCCTACAATTGTTATTGGCGATAGTGTGGAGTGATTGCCCATTGTCCGGTATAAATATAAACTCATTGCTGTCGTAAGACAAATATAAATTTCGAGAGATTCCTCGAACTACTGCAAATCCTCACGATGCCGGATGTAGAAAATTATTTTACGTTATGTATCACGATGTCGTTTCGATTTCATGTACCGATCCCTGGGCGCGAGAAAACACGGCCGTGCGTGGGCGTCGCGTTCGAAAAATGTATGAACTCCACTTGCGGAGAGAATCAGTCAGCTGGAACAAAGTACATTGGCTCTGGTGCTCGGCACTTGATTGATAATAAAAAAAAAAAAAAAAAAACTATGAGGGTGAGACTAAAGAAACCATTATGCGCAGCGTTTTCTTTGTTTCGAGCCAAGTATCTTTTCTCTCTTCATTAGCTCGATTATTGAGCAAGCGAGGATAAATTTATTACCCTACAACAGTGCATGGATTAAAAACACTTTTTTTTTTCGACAATCAAAATCCCACGCTCATCACCGTATCCCGTGAAACCGATTGGCAAATGAATAAATGAAAAAAAAAAAACGAATCCCCCGATAGATCAGCCGAGCGAAAACCTTCTCCCTCGGCCGGAGCGCACAAGTGTACAAAATGCCATGATTCACGCATTCCATCCCCCTTCCCCCGCTTAATCCTCCCTCGACTGCGCTGCAATAACAGATCATCGTACATTATGAAGTTATTACTGCTTTGCCTCGACCTCCCCAACCATCGTAATTTCCAGCCATCCCAAAGACAAATCACTCCGGCTTGTGGTTTATGCGTTTTCGTGTGTGTGTGTATACGGCCACGTCGAAGGGTTACACACGAGAGGTTGAATCAGTTCAAAACCCTAAACCACCAGCACACGTTTGCAATCGCAAATAATTATATTTATCTCCACTATAAGTTTGGATTTGAAGCTTGTAAAGTGTTGAAATTAATTTTCCGTGCGAAAAATCGGCGCGCGCGCATGATGGCCTTTACACGAAATTGATAACAAAGTTGCACGCATGAGCGGCCGGTTTACGAGTGTATCGAGCGACGTAACAATGCGAGCGTTCAAAAAGACAAGCGGGAGATATTAAGGTCAGAGAAAAATGAAATCTTAAAGAGACAGAGAGATAAGGCGCGCGTATGCAACGAGAGGAGCGGATAAAAAATTATCAAGCCAAACGAGAGAGCCGCGGGAGGGGAAACGAATTACAAAGGCACGCCTCCTTTTTTCGGCCCTGATCTCTCGTTGAGAGAGAGTTGGACCAAATCTGAGACACGTATCGGGGAGCGGGCAGATTTCGTTTTCTGATCCCACGCAGAGAGTCGTGTGTCTTGAGTTATTATTTGTGACGTATGCGGCGTATCATTGATACGGAGAGAGGCTGCTTGTACGCTCGAGGATACCGGGTGTAACATTAATTCTTTTTAATTAAACTTTTTCGCAAGAGTCCGTCGTGATGGATCATTGGGCAGCGTGGTGGTGATTTTTCACGTCTCAAACACATTTCCGAGACTTTAACAACTAAGAGGATACAAAAGTTTGTTTGATTACAAATTTTTTCTTTTTTCCTTTCTTTCTTTTTTTTCGATTAAAACGAATCAATTACGTAAACAAAATTGTCAATTAAGCAGACACGTAACAACGTGTTCATGGATCACGTGGTTTTTTTCTTTATAATTTGTACATGAAAAATTTCATTTACCAACAGTACTCTAAACTTGTATCTAAAACAACTGATGACCTACAATTGCACGTAGCAATACTTCAAATAAGCTAGCTTTCGCCTTCATAATGAAAAAAATATATTTTAAGCAGAAAAAGAATACCGTGATGACATCCAACGAGTAATTTTGTTCAACACAGAAATAAATTTGTCATGTTTACATGTTATTCCTGTTCTTTTCAACCCATTTTTTAAATTAATTCGTGGTTCGCACTCTGCAAGCACCACTAAACCCGATGACTGCGAAATTCACGTTCACTTACCATCTAAGCTACGCCAGCTGACACCTGACCATTAAATAACAACCATTTTTTATCAACGTAGTCCAAGTCCAATCACTCGAACTATTATACTACATTCAATACATAGGCAAGCTTACAAAACAAATTCGTTCTAGATTTTTTGTTTCGTGTAAAAAAAAAGTACCCAAAGCATGCAAGACAGAAACTTTCTCTTTGCATATTTCCCGTGGCCTTACGACTTCTTATTTTTTTCTTTCTGTATTCATCGTCTGGTAACACAAGCACACGCTGGTATCCTTTCAGGAAGGTGCACCCATCCACCCGAAAACTCGCTCCCGGTTGCTGGGCCGAAGCGACGGTACGAGTATAGTAACTCGAAAAAGAAATCTCGATCGCTAAAGTCGAGCAAGCCAATGAATCATCCAAAGGAGCGAGCGAGACAAGTAGTTGAATCAATTTCGGGAGCCGGTGACCGGTTCTCCGGCAGGACTCATTGTGTGGGTCTTCGTACACGCGCGCGCAGTAAAAAAATTTTCGCCGTGATGAATCGCAGTGCGGGTATGCTTTTTTTTTCTTATTATTTTTTATTACACCGAGAACTGCCGATGGAATGTGTCAAAGAGCTGCGTCTTCGCTTTGCAGTTTTTGGCTGATGGGTTTTCGTGTTGTGGGTTTCGAAAATGTGGCGTGCCATCAGCTTTAAGGTTATGATTATCAATCGCGAGCTGTCGACGCTGGGTAATGTTATTCATTAAACTGCTCGAGATTCCCGTGCGGTAAAAATTCCCCTTTCAATTTATGATAATTCAACGAAATTTGTGTTATTTGGCACACCGTTTTTTTTATGCGCTTTCATTTAACTTACGTTTTTGTCTGTCAACATCAGCATTGATGGATTGTTGTAATAGATTTTTAGTCTGCTTCTAGATTAGTTTAAAACTTTTTTTTTTTCATACAAAATGTTTATTATAAATGACAGTGTAACATAGCATAAATATATTAAGTTTTGAAAATTAGATGTTTTAGATGTGGATCAGACTAACTCTAACGATGGCTCGTCTTACCTAACTAATCTGTTACTACTTGATTTTGGGCAGACGATGAACACGTCGTATCTTATTACTCGTCTGTTTCGTCTTGACTTTAGATGGACAATAAACTTGCCTGACCTCACTCGTCTGTTTCTACTTCATTTTGGACAAACAATAAACGCATCACATCTTACTCGTCTGTTTCTACTTGACTTTGGACATACAATAAACTTGTCTTACTTGACTCGTCTGTTACTACTTCATTTTAGTCTGACTGACGATAAGCACGTCTTATTTTACTAGTCTGTTTCTACTTGACTTTGGACAAACAATAAACTTGTCTTACTTCACTCGTCTGTTACTACTTCATTTTAGACAGACTGACGATAAACACGTCTTATCTTACTAGTCTGTTTCTACTTGATTTTGGACCGACAAACTCGTCTTACTTCACTCATCTGTTTCTACTTGAACTAAGACATACAATAAATTCGTTTTATTTCACTCGTCTGTTACTACTTGATTTTGAGTGGATGATAAATGCGTCATATCTTACTCGTCTGTTTCTGCTTGACTTTGGATCGACGATAAACGCTTTATATCTTACTCGTCTGTTTCTACTTGACTTTGGACAAACGATAAACTCGTCTTACTTCACTCGTCTGTTACTACTTTATTTTAGACAGGCTGATGATAAACATGTCTTATCTTACTAGTCTGTTTCTACTTGACTGTAGGTGGACGATACATGCGTCTGATCTTACTCGTCTGTTACTACTATATTTTGGAAATATAGTCAACTCATCTTACTTCACTCGTCTGTTACTACTTTATTTTAGACAGACTGATGATAAACAAACAAGTCTTGTCTTACTAGTCTGTTTCTACTTGACTGTAGGTATAAACGCGTCTTATCTTGCTCCTCTGTTTCTACTTAATTTTGGAGAGACGGTAAATCCCTTAGGTGACAAGTCAAATAAGTATGTCATAAACTGCTTAGAACAGCCATAGATCAAAATTGTAATGTAAAAGTTAATAATATATAACGTAATGTAAAAAAAAAGTGGAGAAAAATATTCGTTCATTGATGTGTGCTTTGACAAAAAAAGAGTTTGGCGATTCATACAACTTTTATCAATCATGAATATTACTTTTTAGATCATTAAAAAAAGCGCATATTATTATAATCGTTTAATTTATTTACAAATTTTAAACATACAATGTCACAGCATATACTCAACACACAATTTATATTACAAAAGCTAATTAGTCAGCAAGGGCCGCGCAACGATCTAGAAATGGGTGTACAATACAGTATCAGGTGACAAAGATGGAAGGAGCCCCTCTCGTCACACCATAAACTTTCTTCGCAAACGAGCCGTCCCGTCCACAATAGTCGTTTACGTACACAACCGCGGCAAGTAATAATGTCCCATGGCTGGTAGTATCTATCTCATAACGAATGAAAAGCCACGATTGCGCAAATAAGAGAACCAACTCGCGCCTTTCGGTACCAATAAATCCCAAACGCGTAGGTTGGTAGCCAAGACGACGCGGTGCGCCTCAAAGACCGTACGTGTATACTTATATACCTGCGGGTCCGGCTATCTTACTCTCACTATAACTCTCCTTCTCGAGGAAGAATAGGTGGCGCGTGGGCGCTGCCTCAACCCTGCTATACGCCTGTATTTGTATATATACATAACACAACAACTTGGCTAAACGATTTTTCAGCGCTAATCGCTCTATTTATCATCGGCTTCGCGCCTTCGACTATACTCGTGTATATATATATATATATATATATACAGTACAAACTCCCTCTCGGCACCGACGAGGTCACTACTTACTTCTTCTCCCTTTGCATAGAAATGCTAAGCCCACCGATATGCCCCTCTCTCTGCGGCAGCTCCACGCCAGCCGGAAGAAAGAGTGCTCGTATACATACAGACACGTCCACGGAGGAGCTAATAATTTCGAGCCCGCGCTAGTGCCAAGATCTTTTCTCACTCCCTTTCCCATCCCTTGACAGTCACTCTTTGATGTTGCGGTTTTTATGGGCTCGTTGTGTTTATCGTACCTATTGTACTTGGGCACACTTTATCGGCAGCACAATAAAAATAAATGGACAAGTATATCGAGTGTCATTTATTTATTGATTGTTTTTTTTTTTTTTTTTTTTTTTTTTNCCCAAGTGCTAAGTGCCCATATTGGTGCCCTTATTAAAAGGAGCCGGACGTAAAGCACTATAATAAAAAAAATAAAAAATATATACACCACCCCGCCTCGCAATCAAAGCACAACACGACACACTCTAGAGCCGTACAATGTATGCGACCACCCACGTTCTACTCGCTCGAGATGTATGGCTCTACTCTCGGGCCATACATACGTATATTTACGCATGAGCTGTCGCGTCGAAGTTGAAAAATTTCCCCGCGTCCATTACACTTTGTAGTTTCGATCGATGCTTTTGAAATGTATACGTACCCAAGTAACCCATGAATCGAGGTGCGTGTATTTTACGCGCACGCGTTATGATACGCACAATAATCCTTTCATCCCGATGAGGATAAACTTTCCTTTTCACCTCGACGGTCTTTACTTCATGTGAGTTTTCGTACAGTAAAACTCTTAATAAGTCTGTATGAACGCGCACTTTGTTGTATCGATCAAAAAAATGAAGTACAACGGATTATTTTATAAAAAATTGAGTCGTAACGTTCTTAGAAGACTACACGTTGATTGTAGGTAGGTATGAGAAGAAGTAAGAGAGAACATGTATAGTAAGGTTTTCGTATATAATTGGAGGCCGGCTCTTGCTCTTGTCACACACTTCGCGTTGATTGAGAACATCAGCTTTTTTTAATTAGCACTATTTTTTTTTTTTTTGCCGACAACAGGAGCAGCCTGCACATGGTCAGTGCCAAGTTGTTTTAATCCAAAAAGTAAAAGTAAATACAAAGTTATTCAAGAAAAATCAACATTGAATTAATTGTATCTCGGTATGGGATAATTTATATACACGGTAATTCCGATAAACAAAGAAGTAGGTATAATATATACACGCGACACGAGACGTTTGCAAGTTTGTATGTATACAGTGTACATACATTATCATTAAAATTAAAGCAGAGACAGCGAATCCGCTAAAAATGGGAAAATATTCCCATAAATATGTACCCGGTGAATGGGAGGGCTAAATAAGAATCTCACGCAGTCTTCTTCCTACATGGGCGTTTTTTGCTGCCTGCGATCGTCTCGTTCTTGCATGCACGCGCACTTCCATTCAAATGTCCCGACATCGAGGCGGTAGCGTTTTCACGGGCACAAAAGAATAAGGAGGAGACGAAGAAGGGCATTATATACACATACTTTTTTCCGAGACGCCGGGTTGCTTGAATTAATTATTTTGCATAACTTGACGTATTGCAACAATTAACGCTTCCTCGTTCCGTTCGGAGTAATTATACAGTACATACACCTTATTCTTATGCGGCTCTATACCATCACCATAAACTCGAAAATATTTTCAATTTGCTCACCTCTCTCTCAAAAAAAAAAAAAAAAAACAAAAACAAAAAAAAAAGAACTCGTGTGAAATATACGTACTTGTACGATGGTTCATAACACCTACACTTGGTACACAGCCGCGCGCGTGCAACGTCACGGTAAGGGAAGAAGCGTAATTGCATCGCGAAACGCGAACTTTCGTTATTTAACGTTTGATTCAACAAGCGCGCGAATGTAATCATCTTCGTGCGCGCGCAATATCTATAACGTATGTATGCAGGCACATATCACTACTTGTAGTGAAGTGCGGTGTAATGTGCCGTGGACGCGTTCAATAACCGAGCTGCCAGCTGATGCGAGATCATCTTGTCGTATTTTCCGTGTATGCAGTTAAAATTAATATTATATATAAATAGGCATGCATTTTTCTTTTTTTTTTTTTTTTTTTCTTATTATTATTATTATTTTTTTTTTTTTCGTGGAGTTTGATGGCTTGTTAACGTCCACGAGACTTGTTGGAAATGTTTTTACGTTCCATATCTTTGAGACGAGCCCGTGATGGTAATTTAATAAGCTCCGTCGTTTTCGCTCTTTGAAATATTAATCAACGAAATCTGATAGTCCCATTGCCATTGCGAAATAAGGAAAAAAAAAAAATCACTTCGATTGACTTCGATGTTACTTAAGGTGCTTTGTACAAGACCGCCTTTTCATTATTTCAGTCTATTTTTTTTTTTTTTTCGTACAGTCCTTTAGCGGGCCATATCAGAGCGATCCCGAACAGCCCAATGGCAGGGTATCTGCTGCGAAAACGCACACGAAAAGCAAAGAAAAAAACAAAATAAAATAAAAGAATGAAGACGACGGGGGCAGGTATATGCTGGGTCCGCGCGAGTTTATCAGTGGCTCTACATCTTATTTTACGTGCGGCTGTGTGGCTTCTCAGACGCGCTGACATTTCTATGCGCGAGCTATGACGTCGGCGGTGGCGTTGCAGCCTCCCTCTTTCATCCTCTTGCCCCCCCCTCCTCCTCCCTTTTTCTTCTTGCCTGCTCTGACTTACTAGACGCAAATTGACCGTGTTTACCCCACTCGGTACGTATGTATTTGCGGGTTTGTACCTGTACACAAGTGTATATACATACAGGACGGGGGTTGGTTGCATCTCGCGAGTGGTGTGCACGCGTATACGTGGGAACGCGTCGCGCCTGCCAATGTGTGGACTATATGCATCGAAATCCCATAATCGGCGACTCGAGTGTATGCACGAATGATACGCGGAAGGACAAAAAAAAAGATGCCCACAAGTTTTTTTTTTTCTGCAATGGAGGACAGTGCGCGGGTACGTGTATTTGTGACTTTTTTTTTTCTTTCATTTTTATTGGTCGAAATATTAAAAGCACCGCCGCGAAGGCCCACGGGATCCGAGGGGGATGCAAATACGCGTGGGACTGGCTGTACTTACGTGCGTATGCACTTGCCTATTGCTCCGCATGGCGTTCGAGAGTGATCTCGATAAGCGAAGGCCGAACGGTATTTTATGATTTCATTGAGAGGGAAAGGAGGTGCGATACGCGCAAACACTTATGAATTTTAATATTTCGAGGTTTCCTGTGAGAACGCAAATCCCTCGATTTTCCGTAGCAAGGACTTTTTGAATTCGAAATGTTGGGTTTGGCCAATCCATACTCGTGTGTTGGCCGGACGTCGGGGTTCACACGTAGATTTAAGTGCTTGATTTTTGTTTATTTGTTTTAGGTTCACCCGATAGACAAAATAGTCAATTTGCAATGTATCGGTAAAACTTTGAAATATTTTGAGTAAAAAATGTACGTAATTGTACATTATAGTCGGGTGCATGCATACCAACGCTGGTATTCAAGTTCAATAACCTAAAAAAAAAAAAAAAAAAAAAAAAGTAGGAATTAACAAGGGAGTTGGAGGAAGGGGGAGGAGATCGTATAGAAAGGAGCAAAAAGTCGGCAGCAAGGAGAGAGATGACAGATTCGAGGGCAAGATCTTGGCTGTCGCGGCGCGGCGCGCGCGACCGTATTTCCCAGCTTGACGTTACAATGACCGAGACGCACCTGTATGGCCGAGTCGAGCAAATGTGGCTGTGTAATTGGAAGGGTTGGGGAGGGGGCTACCCTCTTCCATCGTTTCTTTTCTGTTTTTTTTTTCTCTCGTTTCCCTACGTCAAATGCATTGAAATCATTTTGTTTTGCCTTTCATTTTATCGTGTAGCCTCGTGTTTTCGTTTCTTTTCATGCATTATTTGGATGCATTAAAATTCCATGCGGCCCATTTTTTTTTTATTTCCGCAACTTTTATTTCTTCTTTTATACAAATTATTTTATCGTCATTGGGTTAAAAAACGGACTAGTCACTTTTGATAGCTCAGTTTATTCATCATACATATATGGTCATTTCGACGGGCGTTGGGACACTTTTACATACGTCTGATTTCGCATGACTTGGTTTCGTAACAGTTTTTAGTCTAGTATCAGATGCTCTTCCAACTGAGCTATGCCAACCGAAATCTAGTTTAGGACTTTTATGATCTTTTTTACCATAAAAAAAGTCGAATTTATTAGAATTCGCGAGATTGATTATGTACCATACAAACCTATGAAAATCGATCAATCGAATGTAATTTAGTTAGTGCAGTGCTTCATCTTGTGGCTGCGTACAAATTTAAGCAAAAATAATAAATTTGACGATTTATTTTTTACTATAATTCAGTACTGAATCAATTAAACCTCAACAGAAAATAATATTTGTCATTATAAAATAAGAGATCACTTAATACGAGCTATATCGTTATTGTCGACATATTATGTTAAAAAAAAAGGCGCTTTTGCGTTGCTGTTTTGTTACACACTCAGTATCTTGAAACATAAAATACCTTTAGGGTAAGAGTCCTACGGTCTACCGAGTAAACTACGCCAGTCGACATTTTACTCCAACAACAATAATTTTTTTATTTAAAAAGCCAATTTGTTTGAATTAGTACACGTACACTCATACACTATAGACATATTACCTGCATCATACACAAACGCATACAACTTAAACCTGCAATCGCGAGTAGGTGTACCATTGCGAAACCGTAATAGCTTATATGTACAAACACACGTGGTACGCAAGTATGGGTGTACTATTTTGTAAACACAGTCGTTTATTCATTTTATCGAGTTATCGTTCGATAATCCGGCTGGTATACAATTTATCCTTAATGGCCAAATTATATCAACCGTACAAGGAAGAAATTAATAGGCAGAGAAATATCCCTGTGCTCGAGAATTTTTACACTTTTCTTGCAACTGCGTACGCGCTACATATGTTTCTTGGGAGCTAAACTTACATGCATATACTTACCATGATAACATGTTCCACTCTTTTTTTGTCGATGCTTTCATTGCGGAACTCCTGTATTATAATAAATTGTAGCTACGTCGTGTGGTATTCGTAAACATTGAGAAATCGATACACTCGACAGATTTATTGAAATAAAACTTAAGATACTCATCGTAGGATGATGTAACATATAGAAAAAAAAAAAAAAAAAAAAAGCTCTATAAACGTTAGTACTGCATTCATGTAGTTCACTAAACAAAAACTTGAAAAATGAATAGAAAAAAAAAAAAAAAAATTCAGTACAAAGTTTCACGGTGTACTCTTTAATCTATCAAATCACTTATACCAGCATTGCTTTGTCTACCCCCGATCTTCAGCTGCACTTGTTCTATATACAATCAAGAGATGGAAAAAAAAAATTGACCAAAGTTTCAATAACTTCAATTCCTTAAATCACATGAAACCACGCATCAACACAAAAATCCGTACCACAACTTCCCACCCATAGATGCAGGAAAAAAGTAGACTACTTGCTCATTCATCGCAGTCGTATCCAAAGCTTAGAAAAAAAAAAAAAAAAAAAAACAGAAGCTTGCACCACGTAACCCACGCGTGTAATTACACAACCCCAGCGCTTACCTTACACCACTGACAAAAGCAGGCTCTTAGGCCAATGCTCGTCCATTATTCAATTAAAGCGCCATGAAAAAACAGGTTGTGTGTTGTTAATATAATGTATACATGTATACACGTATACATCTATTATAAAATCACGCACGCGCCGACTAATTACATTGTGCGCTGTACACACCTTCTCCCTCCTTGCTCCAAATCCAAAGACGATGAAAAAAAAAAAAAAAGTATCGAGTGAACCTCCGAAACATAAGCCGCGCACTTGCGAAAGAGGTAATCTCCCTTGCACGTGTATGCGTATACATATAGGTACTAGACACAGAGAGGCCGAAAACGCGAGTAAAGGCATAATCGCTCGTTGCGCGGCTCACGCCGCCGACATTGTTCCTAATTACCCGGTCTGCTGCCGCGGAGTCTAAAATTCGCGCTCTCTTATTATACACACTTAACAGCACCGGCAGTGATTTATGCGCGTTTTCGCAATCCAGTTCTCCCTCCTCTCCCCCCCCCCCCTAAACCTCCTCCCGGTTCTACTGTTTTAAGTAATTAACAAGGCCTTTTCGTTCATACATGTTAAGGGTATAATCGCCACGAGAGCTCTCGTATTCCACCCCGAGGACGATATACGTGGGTATTATGTGTGTATCCTACATGTGATACACGTAATTATGTAAAAGCTCTTGCTCACACGTATACCAATACATGTAAGTACAAACAAGCGTGTAATCTATATTTACGTGTATATTAAGTATACACATCGGTGTATGCGTAAGCGCGGTAGCTCGAGGGGTTACCCATACGTTTATATATATTCATATAAATATATATATGGATGCATGCTTAGTACAAATACGGAGATAGAGAGAGATGCCGTCCCCTGATAAATCAAATAACAACTAGTCGGGAGACCGCCGGGCCGGTCGGCTTAATCTAGATAATCTATATAGCTACGCCATATAGACACGAATCGGTATACCTGCGGAGTACATATTGTATACACATAGGTACCGATCGCAGCTGTAAGGTCTATGTATATATACATGTAGCGCAAAAGTGAGATAATCAATATATATAGGTGTACCCATAACCGGTAATCTTCGTCCCGACTCGCAGTGCTGCGGTTTGTATAATACGTACACAGGTGTATACCGATCCGTGACGTAGACGAGACTTTGCTCTATTTTTCGCGGCTACGACTGGTTCGCGCAAATGGTGCCTAATAGCTGTCAACGCATTTATTGCCTAGGTATGCGTATAGTAACGAGGGCAGTGGAGGTATCGATCAAAACCAGAATCGACTCGGTGAAAATTCCGCCCCCAGGCTCGTCTATATTTTAGCAACATCTGCGCGCTCTCACATACGATTAGCGGTTTTTTTTTTTTTTTTTTTTTTTTTTTTTTCAGCACTCCTGTAAACCACGCGAGGAAACAGTTCGCACAGATTATTACGTAGTACCTCTATCCCTCGGGAACGGGGTACACCCCTAGTGCTCTACATTTTTTTCAATTATCGCCTTTTGGATAATCAATATCCCAAATCGTGGGCTCCGCGCTCGATCATTACAAGCGCGGGTTTAGCTTACGCGCGACGTTAATTGATTTCTCGGACTCGTAAATTTGGCAAGGGAGATTACGTACCGAGGTTTAGGTACGTTGTGCAATGCGTACTTGGATTGATTGTAGGTGAGCTCTCTTTTTTTTTTTTTTTTTTTTTTTTATGTACCGCAACACGCGTTTTGCGTGGGGAAAAAAGTACAGAGACGTAACTTGCCCCGTCTCTCGAGTCAAGAAAAAGGGCATATCCTCTTATCACCGGCAATACGTTACCCAAGCTCGCTATCAGCATCCATTATCAATTCAATTTCTCAAAGCACACAGTCGCAACGCAGTATCAAAGGGTATCCCTTTCTCTTGGTCCTGCACGGATGGGCACCAAGTATTGCTCCATCGAAAGAAACATTACCATCTCGCCCGCCTGTCTTGATAAATTTAATTAATCCCCCATTACTTCGTCATTCGCGCGATTATCTTAATGAAACGGCCCTCTCTCTTTCTCGCATTCCGATTTCGCCTGGCTTAATAAAGAGAGACCTTATCTGACCGACTGTTGCCCGTACCCTGTGTAACATACTCACGCTTCCTCTCGTGGATGCGCGAAGAAAATTGAACGTCCCGTGCGGCTAAACGCTCGTTTTTCACGCCGAGTTAATTAATTTTTTCTCGCCCCCTATATGTACGCGATGGATTTCCCCCCTGTATATGGCTCTCGCGTATACCGATTGTATTATACGTTGCGCGTGTATACGTTTTCATTTTGGCACGACGCGCCCAATGATCGACGTGTTTTTCGTACTTCCGACCGCTCGTTTAAGGGAATTGCGTGTTTATCATAATATTATACGAGCGTTTTCGCAAAGTATATATATATATATATATATATATACACGAGTATAGTCGAAGGCGCGAAGCCGATGATAAATAGAGCGATTAGCGCTGAAAAATCGTTTAGCCAAGTTGTTGTGTTATGTATATATACAAATACAGGCGTATAGCAGGGTTGAGGCAGCGCCNTATATATATATGCGCGCGCGCGCGGGTTAGTACTTGGCATTATGTAAATTTTTCCGTTTATTATCGTCACGGGCTAACTAGGTACGCCTGCCCGTGGCTGTTCACACGTGCGGCCCGTGATTACCCCTTCTCCGCAGCTCGTTTGCAACGCACCTTTTCAATACGATGACGGGGGGGGGGGGTGGTTATTTACGAGCGAGTGTCGAGAGATCGATCGTACAATTTTAAATAATCAACCATTTTGGCTCATTGTGCAAATTTAGTGTAATCCGTGTCGTTTATTGGTTGATATACTTATAATTTACTAAGCCACTTGGGACACTTTATTATTTATTATAAAAAATATTTTTGTGCACGTTTTTGCTCAACTTACATTGTCTATTATGACAGAAATTTTTATTATGAATGACAATGTGAATGTATCACTTGATACTTGAAAATTACATGGTTCCACTCGAGTCACTTATCCGTCTGACGATGGCTCGTCTTACCTTACTCGTCTGTTTCTACTTGACATTGTACAGTTGATTTTTAACTCTCAGGTTATACGCGAGTCAAATACACTGTTGGACTGTTTCGTTTAATAATTGTAGGTCAGTCATGCAAATGATGGAAAATTACTTTTCATTTTTTAATTCATAATAAATAAGAGCGTGTTTTTATAATATTTGTATAATACATGCAAAATCCGTTCATGAGCAGTAAAAAAACAAAATTACATCTTGGACAATATTTTGTTAGGAAGAGATCCCCAAAACATAGCTAGCTAATAGCGTGCGTACACACATATTGCATCTCTTGACCGACCTTGTGTGTAAAAGTGTTCAGTGCACGAGCGCGGGAAGGTATCGAGTGACCAGTAATTTGGGGTTGAGAGCATCTACGCGTGGTACAACACACAAAAGCCCATGGCACTAAGGCGGTCAGGAAGATAAAGAGAGAAACGTACACCACCACGCTCGAGCTGCGCGTAAAACTCGTCCGCAAAGACTCTGTAAACACATCGCACACAGGCCCCATGTACATACTTACCTGTCGATTCTCGTAGCGGGCAAAACTACGCAGCACATTTCATACAAATTCTCACTCTTTCACGCGTGAGAATAATTTTACGAGCTCACGATATTTTGGTCGCGCAAGAGGGGAAACAAAAAAAAACCCCCAACCAAAAGCTACGCAGTAATCTTACTGTACGCGAAAACAAACAATAAACTTGTTGTGTGTGCATGCGTATACGGAGAAAAATTCCGCGAGGGTGAAAATTTTCCGCGAAAAGCCCTCGTATCTTTATACTCGTGGCTTGTGCAATTAAAGTGCCGTTAGACAAACACACACGTCATATATATACGTATAGTAGTGTGCACGTAAGTACGTACTGTTGCATACCCGACAAAAGTGGAACAATGGACTCTGGGGGAGATAGATGTAGGATATAATTGACGCTTTTGCCTCGCGTGCATGTATACACACACACCGTGCGCGTATACACGTGTAATTACTTTGGTGGTACTCGCTTTTCGCGAGGTTTGACTATACGGAATGCCGGGACGCGCATTGTTTTTTGATATAATTTCATCGATACGTGGCTGCCGATAAGCCGATCGTTTGGTAAAAATGGCCCCCTGTACCCGTGAAAACAAAAAACGCGGCTCTATAATTTGGGGCGCGATTGATGGTTTATTTAGATACACTTCTCTCCCAAGCTCGCATTATTGGCGATGAAGGAAAAAAAAAAAAAAAAAAAAAAAAAAAGACCCTCGCTCAGCGGGTTATTATTGATTTATTACCGCGTCTTTACCCGCGGATCGAATTGAAACCCCGACAGATTACGCGCGCTCGTAAATTCTCACATGATTGTATCCATCATCGGCTCTTAAACGCGTGGAGGGAGGAGAAATAACAAAAAAAAAAACAAAAAAAACAAAACAAAAAAAAACGATACCATCCACTTAAGTGTATGTATAGATGCACAGAGTTAACGCGCTGTAGGGTATGCAATTTGCATAGCAATCTCACGCGTATCTCTTCCCTCGAACGTATCTGCAGTATTTTACCCGAAAACCGAAATTCCTTCTCACCTGTACCTATATACATATAACGAGGGGAAGCAAAAAAAAACAGCAACCCCACGCGATAGAGACAAACACACACACGTACAGTTTGTCTCTCAACGAAATCACGCGGGGCCGTACAATTCGCACGGGAAGCGCCTAGGCATATCGAATTCCTCGCAACGGCGGTGGTGCAGGCCGGCGTTTCTCTTAAACAGGCACCCAACAACGAGCCGAGGCCTCCTCGCCGATCGTGTTTCCGCGTGTGAGGGGCGCACGCACCACGACGTGTTTTAATTGGCCAGCGCGGCAGATTCACAGACGGCACGCGTCGAGAGATTTCGTATACCTTGTACAGACTCACCCATCAGGGACCGTAGGTATACACACGTGTGTACTACAAGGAAGCGAATCGGCCCAAGGTTACGAGGGTTGCTTCAGGTGGATTTCTCCCCGCACGACCCGAGAGTGTGATAAGCGATTTTCTCTCTTTCCTATCCACCGGCGCTCGTCCTTCTCGACGTCGAGCCTCTAAGTAATTGAAAAACGCACGCGTTGTGCGCATCCCCCGGATAAAAGGGGAGTGTGTGGTAAATTTTCTCGCACGGCTAATTGAAAGGGGAATACACCACGTGTGTATGCCTACGTGTGTCGCTTCGCGCGCGCGTATAATTTAACCGGCCGCGCAAAACAGAGCTCGTAAAGCGAGAGAGATGAGATTCGTGTCGAGATAAAAACCCAGCCGGCTCCGTCGCGTATAATAGTACCTGTTTATAATATGTGTACGCGGTGCAAATAAGCCCGCGATCGCGAGAGGAGCCGAAAAATCGAAAATTGCCCGTCCCGCGCTCCCTTTTTTAATATGTATGTGTAATAATGCGTATATACGTACATATATAAGCACCATCGCAATATATGGCGCATCGACGTCGGTGTTCCCAATATGTCCCTCCACCTCCTCCTTATTCGGGAGCATTATTATCTTCGGTGCGAAATTCGTGTACGCACGTCACGTACCTATATGCCAGAAAAAACGGGACATGCGTACATGTATGTACGTATACTTACCTGGGCTCGCGTGTCGGCGCGTCGTTTGCGTTGGTACTCGAGTGTGTCTAAAAATAAAAATGCCTCACTTGTACAAAACACCGCGAGTATTTCGAGAGGACGAGGGAAGGGATGTACAATCAGTAGCTCACACACGGGCGTGCAAGTGGGTGATAAAGAGTCGTTTGCGCGCCTGTAAAGACACCCCTTTTCTTTTTTCGGGATCGCGTGCTGATTTTCGGGGCTATAATATGTGTGCACGCGTGTGCTCAGATCCTGCGTCGAGAAGGGAAACGAGATTTTTTTTTTTTTTTTTGTAAAAAGTCGCCGTTTATCGATGTGATTACAGACGGTGCGCGGGATCTTTTTTTTTTATTTTTTATTGGAAATTGGTTTTTTCGAGGCTTGGTATAAGAAGGTCCGTAACGATCGGTGTTGCGGTGCCGTTTCCGCGTATTCAATTACATACGTTTACCGGGTTTACGGGGACAATGAGGTGCATGGGCCCGTTTTTTTGGGTGCGGTAGGAATTATTAATTACGTTTAAAATATAACGATTGCGCCGGGAAAGTTGGAAACTGTATTTTTTTGGAAAGTGCACAACTTGTCGTTGCTATGAGTATTTTTACCATTAAAAAGTCTTACAGTTGGTGCACGATCAGTGGTGCGATACAGGCTGAACTCGGCACAGTTTGTTGTTGGACAAACGAAATAGTGTTTTTTTTTTTTCACTAAAACATTAAGATGATATTTATTAAACGTCATAAATTAATGCAATTGAGCCCAAAAACAATTAAACAAAAAAATCAATGTAGGGGTGAAGGAAAGGTTTACAGCAATATAAAACCCTCAAAATCGTACGAGTGCATCCACTCGCTTATACTCTAAGGCGGTCAGATCACTATACCGAATGCGAATCTTGTCCGTAGCGTAATATCCTTCCTCACTCACTCGCACCAGCTCAAAAAATTAAAAAGAAAAAAAAAACCCTTCCGCTTTAAAGATCGAGTATAGGTATACGTGCACATACATATATGCAAGGAGAGCAGCGATGCACGCCACTTTAAAGCTTAAGCTTTCGCTTATAGCCACACGTGTAAGTATACACATATACACGTACGAGCGAATGCAAAAGGAAGCGATGATGCATTATACGCGCGCGAATGATTCGGACAGGAGGAAAAATTTGATGCAGCCGTGATGAACGAGCAGACGTGTGCTGCGGCGAGCGAGCTTGCACCGAGACCCGGTACACACACGTACCCCATATATATACGCATATAGGTATATATATGTGCGATTTTCAATCTTCTAATTGGGTGTTTGCTAGTGGACGATGATGAAGAATTGTACTGCCTCGGCTCTTACGTGAGCCTTACATGTTTTTTCCTTCTTCTTTTTTTCTTCCTAGGGATGAAAAACTACGTGCACTTTCTCACCGCGTCATACACATTATCACAAGCATATAATATCCACTATCGTGCATACGTATGATGTACACTTTTGTTCCCCTTTTCCCGAGGATTTCGCGCGCTCGCTTAATTAGACGGAATCACATTTCTCTAACGTACATACACGTGTTGCCAGAGTCCGAATGTTACATACACTTGGCCTTTTGGCGAAACGCGTTGATTCCTTTATTACCATCGCGATATGGGAACCCGATGTTTACGACGTGCACATCAAAAAAAAAAAAAAAAAAAAAAAAAAAGAGAGTCCGCGTCTAAAATCTCGTTAACGGCTTGTTTAACAGCTCGTGCAGGGCCCAAAGTTTGAATTTCCACACTTAGCCTTGTATACACACACATCAAAAGCAAATATATATAGTACATGTATACGCGTGGACACGAGCGCGTGTTTATTTCCCCATCTCCTCGGCAAGAGCGGCGTTAAAATCAATCGCTTCCACTTTGCGAATTAAGATATCCTAATGATAGCATCCCCAGCGAGCTGGAGTTGTGGAGGGGTTGGGGGGCACCCTATCGCTCCCCGGCATCGCGATGGCTAATTACGCCCGTGGTATAAATATCTCGCTCTCGCGGATGGAGATATAAATATCAGCGGGGTCTCGAATTTCCAGCCCCAGAGAGAGAGAGAGGATGAGTAAAATTCTATTACCCCCCCACCCCCCAACCCAATACACACATAAAATGCGCACTCTCTTTCGGTAATTCAATTCGCACTCCTCCATCATCTTCCAATCGGCCCGAAATATCTCTCGCGCTCGCCGAGTTGCTTTCTAATTAACCGTGTACGCTCTTTCCCTTCAAACGCACACACATACGCAGCCTCGTTTTATTTTCATCCTCGTATACATACGAGAGAGAGCGAGCCCTTTCCATCAGCGTGTGTGCACTTAATCCCAAAGCCCTTGCACATATATATTTTATGGGGATTAAATCGCTGCGTGTATATATATATATATATGTATATATACACAGTTGTGTATTTATGAAGCCCGGCACGCACGCGGGTTAAGAAAATTACGGACAACACGAGCTGTCTTTGGTTGTAGCTGGGCCGTTTGTGTCTTTTGTTTTTGCGCGAGGTTTGCCTTCGAGGTCAGGAAGATGCGCCGTGATTGAGATGTAACTGCTTGGGCTGAACGGGTGTGTGTCGCGTGGGCGTGATTTTTGGCGATCGGACCAGACTTGCCTTCGCTTTTTCGATTGTTTTGCGCGTGGTGAGATCGGGATACATGAGATACATAAGAAAGAAATAAAGACAGACTCTTTTCTTTTTTTTTTAATTATTTTTCAGGTCTTTCGCCTTTCAGTTTTGTATACATAAATATATTAGGATATGTGTCCTACGTTTTCGTGTGCGTAAAATATATCCTCATGTTTTGGATTTTTTTTCTTCCCTTTTTCATCAAATTATCAACTCTTTAATTTATTATACCTATGTGTTATTCCTGATGTGTTTGTATCTATTTTCCGATTTAGTACACGTGTCAGGACTTTTTAGTTTCCGAGTCACTGCTTTATTAACTATTTCTATTTATGTTCAACCTAATGTTAATCAATCTTAATTACCAATAATATAACCCCTTTTTCCATTCACTACGTACAGCGTGATATCAAATTTTAAGCATTTTTTTCAATCAATCAATTTATTTTGCTTTGAAATGGTAAAAATTCTTTATTCGGTATGTATGAATATCCCATCAGACGATTATTCAATTGAGAGCACCTCCAAACGAAATCGTTATCGAAACAATGTTTCTTCAACGAGGCAACATGGCCCAACACAAATTTCATAACAAGTACACATCTGACTGCATCACCTTTCGATTCGTTTCGGCTGCACTGCGACCGTGTACCTATACATGCTTCGACGTTAAGTAGTTCGCCGTGTTTCAAACCACTTTACAACCAAAGCGAAAACACAGTACCTACGTGGGCGCACGTATCGCACGTACAAGCATATACACCCGCTCTCTCTCTCTCTCTCTCTGGCTGCACTATATGATACGTTCGTAACAAACATCCGTTTAATTAGCCATCCAACTCCCGGCGAGCGCGCCTAGGAGATCGCAAGGGGTAACAAAAAAAAAGGAGAATCAAATTTATATACTCCGTTGTTGCTCGTTACACATCCACACACATAAATACAATCGGCCGAGATAAAACGCGCGTGTACACGCTCCCGCGATGACTTTCTGGAAAATGCGCTTCTCAGAGATCGGCATCGCACCGATGTCGCTTACGCAACGACGCCTACGATGTTGGCTCGGTAGTTGTTTGCTCGCGGGGGGGAGGGGGGGAAGTCGGAGTACACAGCTCTAGCTCGAAGGAACACGACTGGGCTGCACACATTTTTATGTTAAAACTCAAATGTGTATTGTACAGTGCCGATCTTTTTCTACCATCTTTGACTCGATTCTCTTGGAAATCGTTACGATGTGCTCGGCACATTTTGTCAAAATCGAGCTGATTTAATATTCCCGGTGGATAAAGGTTTTCGTGAAAGTGTATCACGTGTTACGCAAACGCGGCCTCTGCACCAAAAGTGCATACATGTACCGCGACGAGCAAACGATTATTTACGATCGGGAGAGGGAGTCGCGCCAAAAAGAAAAAAAAAAAAAAAAAAAAAAAAGACCCTCNACACGACACATCAAACTTGGTGATTTCATCGAAACGCACTTGAATTTTTCCTCAACGGAATGAGCAAGCGTTCCACTTACATACGTAAGGATGTACATGGTATCAGGACCCAATTTTTATTTTTTCCATGCACCTGTTCAGTAAATAAAAAAAAAAAACAAAAAAAAAAACAAAAAAAAAAAAAAAAAAAAAAAAAAAACAGGACAACAAAGAGCCTTCGCTCTCCTCTACTTTTTTTGTTCTTAACCCCTTTTGGCATTGGATAACTCATCATCTTTGCCACACTTTCGCGTACAAGAAGCAACGCAAAATCCCGTTGACGCGAACTTCAATTAAAGCGCGACCGCGCGAGTACAAGGCTCCGTACGTGAAAATTACAAAAAATATCGTAAATCTCGATCTGGGCCGCAACACCTTTGGCCCTTGCGCCGAAGAAAAAAAAAAAAGAGAGAGTCTCGCCGGTGTGCGTTGGGGGATAAGAATCGCTCGCTCTCCTTTAATTCGGGCTTAACGGTGAAATTATCGACTCGTATAAGCGCGCGCGCGCCCACGCTTATTTTTACATCGCTAAAAAATACCACGCCGGCTGATCACTGTACGGAGAAACGAGGTGAAGGTGCGATCGGAGTTTTTTTCATTGTTCCCTTTGGATCCAAGATGTGATTCAATTGATTCGCTAAACTCTCGGATAAAGAGGAAGAAGCGGAAAAATGTTCCATCGAGGCATACGTGCAAAGAGAGAGGTATCCCGAGGAATCTCAAAAGTATCCCGGCACAAAAATAAGAGGGACGATGGGAGATATCACCGAAGCCGGGGCGAGTCGATGGGCCTTTCTTTTTTTTTTCCCCCCTCCCCCATCGCTCCCGCACACATGTATATATACCGTAGCACGCCTTCATTGTCTCTCCGGCGAGTGCGCGCAGATGTCTATACGCCCCCATCAACTTCGCAATGTCCGGCACACCTTGTGCATGCCCCGCGCCACGCTGCCTTTATAACGCCACACCGCAGGCGCATATATACATGTACACACAGTCAAAGTTAACCCGGATATTTTAGCGTCGCTCTCCTCCGAGCGTTTGTTTCCCTTTGTCTATAAGGTGGGATAAAAATATCATGTACGACGGCCGTGCGGGGGAGTATAGGTGTACGAGGGCACCGAGGGTCCGTTTGGATTCGCCTCCTCCTTCACGCTTGCAATATGGGTATTATTATATAGTTGCCGTTGTTGTACATGGGCTTGTGCAATGAATCCTCGGTGTGTTTCTCATTGTGAGCCAGCCGTGAAATTTTACGTGGTGTGCTTTTTGGTTTATCGTTGGGAAACGTTTAGCGATTACTTCACGGGGATACATACAGAGGTTTTTTCAATCGTTCCTGTCAACGAGTGTTGTCTTGTTGATGCGCTCGAGGTTCTCCTTCACGATGATCATGTACGCGCGGTACGTTAAACAGGAGAATAATTGCGAATAAAGTGCTTTATTCGTTAGCAACTCCAAAGATGATGACTATCATCATTTAGAAGTTTTTACCAACAATGTGGAAATTTACTGTAAAATTTTTTAGTTGACTCATCCTTGATCCAAAAAAAAAACAGACGTATAATACGATAGGTCGTACATTATACTCAAAGGTAATAAAATATAAACGTCATTTGAGTTTTTTGATTTAGTATCGGTCGACCATCAACTGGTAAAAAAGTGTACGTATATATAATTGAGGTGAATACATTTTTTTCTGCGCATGGACTTTCATGATTCGATGGAAATATGTTTTTGGAAGAAAACAAAAAAATATTAAATTTCAATAATAAAGGCGCGAGTGTACTTTTCTTACGTTTTATATACCGATGAGAGTAAACTAAAAAACAATGAAAACTGTAAGACACGTATTAGACACTGAACAAATGGCATTGATTTCAGTAATGATAATTTTCAGCAACAAAGTTCCCAATCGTGGGGTTATTGATAGCCGGAATCAAGCGAGTACACACACAGTCATCGTCCTCTCGGTAATTAAATGTACCATCGAAAATCGTCATGCCTGATACTCTCGTGCACTCCTACGCTCACCCATTGGATGTATACATGTACCGCGCATAAAACTCGTGAGCGCATCAATTTTCCCTTTCTCTCTTCCAATGCGGTGAATAATAATTACCAATCAGTCACTCAGCCGTCGATCAGCGGCGGTGTAATGGAACACCTGTCAAGCTGCCTCTTTTGCTACCATGCCCATTTTTGTGATTCATGCCGCGCGTTTTATCAAACGATACGTGCGCAGCGAGAAAGGATTTGAAACGTATTTTGCAATGTGATCATTAATTGGACATTTATTGCATTTTTTTTTTTTTTTTTTTTTTTTTTTTTNCCCTTTGATAAACCACCCATACCTCGCGTGTTTTCCCAAGCCCGGCACGAATAAGCGTCGTCCTCTGCTAAATTCACGCCGCGCCTCGATAGAACAGCGAACAATGATACACCCGCGCCGAGGCGGCGAGCGCATAGGGATACTATTTTTCTCTCCCCCCCCCCCCCATCGGTCGACGGGCGGCGACATTTTTTTTTTTTTTTTTTTTTTTTTTTTTTTTTTTTTTTTTTTTTTTGATGGTGTTCCATTGGAGCGTGATCGACAAGTATACATAATACGTTTTTTACGAAATATTTATAAACTATTCGTGATTTATATCACGGTAATATATTACAATCAATGGATGGCAGTTTATATTACAATGTCTCGGATCAACGCACAAACAAATAAAACCTAGTGCGTTGAATTATTAAGTTATTCTACGTATACCACATTAAACGTAACATCGATCGATTCTTGCAACAACTTTGTTTGTGAATATATATATTCATCTATTTTTTTCTACAACACTACATTCTCAAGTTCACAAAAAAAAGCGCGCACTCGATCGGTTCTTCCGTCGATGAACCATATTCGAATGCTCACACACTGTAAATCCAAGTGTGTATAGAAATGATGCACACACGTGACATCTCTTCACACATTTAACACACTCAACAAAATTTTTCCTCCCAAGGATCTACTGAAAAAAAAAAAAAAAAAAAAACGAGCTTCAGTGATCAGAGTCCCTTCTTCACGCACGACACCCCGTCGGCAGTAAGGACCTCGCTGAAGCTGCACTTGCACACGCGCCGGAGCCCCGTGCCGTTCTCCGTCGGCACGGCGAAGCAGTACTTGTCGCAGCCGCCCCGCTCGTCGTCCCTGCACGGGTGGTCGTTCCTGGTTTTTTGCGCCACCTGGGTGTAAGCGAGGATCTCGGTGATGGGCGCCGCCTCGTTGTCGTTCACCA
The DNA here is from genome assembly GCF_000648655.2 of Copidosoma floridanum. The sequence continues at coordinate 60,133 of NW_019379508.1, read as the reverse complement.
GCTCGAAGCTCGGGTCCTTGGCCCCCGTGGCCTTTTTCACGCGCCTGATCGCGTTAGCGTCGATGGCCCTGTAGTACACGTGGTCCTCGTCGACGGCCAAGGCGCGCGCCGCTGGATCCAACTGGCCCGGGTAGATCTTGATCGCCCCGATGCTCCGCACCTCCGAGCCGTCGAGGCCCGAGTGCTGGATCTTCTCGAGGCCGGGCACGCACCAGTAGAGCCGGTCCGCGTACACGTCGACCAGGAGACTGGCTATGTAGTAGCGCGACTCGGAGCTCGCGCGGTTCAACTCCCGGATGTTGGTGCCGTCGAGGTGGGCTCGGTATATCCTGCTGCGCGCGCCGTACCAAAAGCTCGTCTCCGCGAAGAATAGGTAACCCCGGTTCGGGTGGACGGCGTGGCTGGTCAGCCGGGAGCGCTCGGTGAGGATGACCGCGGGGTACCAGGGCCTCCCGGCGTTCACCGCCACCATGAGGTTGCGCGAGCTGCCCATTATAACGTACAGGTTCTTGGAGATCCAGTCGAAAGCCACGTCCCGGAAGTCGTCGTCCTGCTCGAGGACGCGCTCCCAGTGGCTGTCGTTGAGCTCGACGCGGTAGAAGCGCGAGTGGTCGACGTTGGCCACCTTCGCCCAGTAGATGATGGTCTTGGCCCCGTGGTCGAGGCTAAGGCCCCCGAGCACCGTCTCGGGCCTTATGTCGTCCGCGTACTTGTGGTCCGAGTGGTAGTTCAGCGTCGAGTTGTCCTCGTGCGAGTTGATCCGGCACAGTCCCGGCTGGTTTTTCGTTATCACAAGGAAGTTCGGCTTGTCCTCAACGTGTTTCTTGTCTGCGGGGATTTAACGTTTTTCACCATTAATTTTCCGATGCAAGCGCGTTTAATTTTTTATGCGCAATTTTTCTTTTTCTTTTTTTTTTTTCTTTTTATACTGAAATTTAATAGTACTACAACAATTCCAACACTGTGACGTAGCTAGCATGGTATAAGTGTTAGAGACGCATATCAAAATTTGGGTATCACCTTCGTATTCAAGGTTCAAACCCCAGTTTTTATCTCAAAGAAAGGATATTGTTTTAACAGTAATGATTCAAATGCTGACTTAAACGCAAATAGATACAAGTATCTCAGCGGAAGCGGCGCTGGTGCAGTACATTTTTTTTGTTTTCATTATACGTAACCCACGAAAAACCTTAAAAACAAAAACAAATAATATAAACCTTCGGTTAGACAATGATGCAATTATCGTTAAAAAACTCGAACAGTATTGAACAGTATTTTCGAAAATACCATCATTAATATATTACCAAAAAATTTTTGAGTGCTTATGAGATACTATTGCTTCTCATGATATATTTGCAGAAAAGAAAAATTAAAAAAAAAAAAAAAAATTCCCAGTCGCAAGAATGAAAATTTTTAACATCTCAAATCAAAGTAATATTGTTGGAAATTTTTGCTGAAAAAAAATTTTCTGTGCCTACGTTATTCCTGTACATTAAATAGGTATACCAAATCGAATCGAAATATGAAAAAAAAAATTAAATTGTTATTCAGAGAAGTGAGTCTTGTTGAAAAAATATACCACATGCAGACAAATAAAAAACACCTACACGAATCAGTGTGGGATATATCAAGTCGTTAATTAACGTTTTGGTTAATACCTTTGTATCAGTGAATCAATCCCATTTGAAAATATTTCATGGTATAAATTTTTAGTTAACCATGTTACGCTTAACTTTTCTTATACTTTATTTAGCACGACAATTATTGTAACTTATTCGTAAAAAATCAAAATTGGACGAAAATTCATGGATGCTTAATGAAGTTAAATTATTAATTTCAAACTACATCAGTTTCCCAACATTCTTTAATCAAGTCGTACGTCGAGGGAACCACCCAAAGGAATTTCCATTGATATCGTAATTCTAGAAAGTGCGACGGATTACGCAGTTACGTCGAATATTTTGCAATAAGCAATAACGTTTCTACAGCGCCAACTTCTTTTTTTTTTTTTTTTTTTTTTTTTTTTTTTTTTTTTTTTTTTTTTTTTTTTTTTCAACGCAAATATGTTATCGCTTTGTTATGACGTGCCTCGTACTGTACGTATGGGTACAGTGCCCGGCATGCGTAAACATGTGTACTACATTTGAATGAGCAAGTAAACGATATTTTACATAAAAACGTTTGAAGAAGCTTCTTTTGCTTACGTATTCATTGGGTATGATTTTTTATTCACACCATTTTTCAAGATGAACATGATGTTTGTACTTTTTCATGAGCAAAACATGTTTTCACAGAGAAATGGAACCTATAGGAGTATAAAAAATGATTCGAGACAAAAAAAACTTTTTTAAACACATGAATATCACTGAATAATGCTCGTATACGTACAACAGTAGGTATGCCAATAGATTGGGTATAACAACATTAACAATACACAATGATGATGAAATCGTACGTAACAAAAGAGGACACACCTGCCTGGTATACATGAATCGTGCACTATAATTTGTTAAATCAATGTTCTTCTCTTGCAAATTCATCTTTCAAAAACACAATGTAAATAAAAAAAAAAAAAAGGTATCAACTATTTTTAATCCCGGAGGAAAGGCAATTTGTACAACTTGTCATGGCTTTGCGTACCATTTCGCTCGAACATTGTGGTTATAATTATCCCATTACTCATTTTGCCGCGTGTGCGTGACCAGTCAACGGAAAGAGAGATCGGGGACTCGAAAACCCAGTGCCTCTGCGCTAACCGAGCCCTTCTCTCTCTCTCTCTACCAATCGACCCGCGCAAACGGCTAGACGCGACGCGATTAAACCAAGAAAACAAGTAACGAAAGCTCCCACACTCAGCGTTGAACTTACACTTGAGCGCGCACCCCTCCGCATCCACGGGCACTCCGAATTCACAGACCACGACGACGACTAGCACAGCGATGCATCCGTACTTGAATTTCATCTCTTGGCAGCGTCCAAGCTAGCAAAGGGCCGAAGACAAATTGAGCTCGCGCTTCGGACGCCTCGTTGACTGTCTGGGCTCTCCCGTATCGGCGGCCGGGGTTATCGTGCGCTTGACTTCGCAGCGATACCGCGACAACGTAATACGTACATGTGTATACACTTGGCGATGTTTTCACAAGCGGCTTTGGGGGTCTCTCGCGCTTTTTTTTTTTTTTTTTTATTTTAACACTATTTTTCCTCCCAAATTTTTTTATCACTTGCGAAAATTGCGCGCGTCGTCGGTCCGAACCAGACAGCTTCCTTTGTTTGGTCGGCGAGCGAATGCAGCGTCTTATCCGGCGGGCGATAGCGCGCACGTAACTGCGGCGAGTCCCCGATAAAAAATACGCACACCCGCTCGGTTTATTTATAGGAGTGAAATCTACCGACGAGCGCGCCAGTGTAATTCATCTTCGCTTACCGCGGAAACGGTGCTTCTAAAATAGTCCGCCACTTTTGTACGATTAATCGTATTTTTGACGACAAAGTTATTGGGGAGTTTGAAATGAATATCAAACGATCGGTTTGGCCCGCGAGTCTTGGACTTTGGAGTCAAAGGTGCGACGATAAAATTGGAGCAACGCGCAAAAATTTTTCTTAAATATTGTTTATTACGCAAATTAACGTACTCTGGTCAAATTTCAGATCATCGAAGCATTTTGTAAATCGCTAGAGCCCCACACATTGAAATAAGCAATTATCTTTTGATTGAATCCGATCCATATATTTTGAGATTTAAATGCAGTCGCGCGAGCGTTTTTTATTATGTCACTCAGCTTCTTTTTTATTGTTTTGATGAAATTTCCAAGGAGAATACATCGGTCATACTCGATAAACAATTTTCCAAAGTTTTATCAGTATTCTGCCAACAATCATTTCACGTATACGAATAACCACCGTAATTGCGGAGACGCGACGTGCGCAACGAGAAATTCCAAAAGCGCGAGCACACCCTCCACACGTGTACTCCAAGAAATACCTTTCGTAATAGAAAAGAGGCCCGAAAAAAAAAAAAAAAAAAAAAAGCTAGAGAAGAAAGATAGTTGAGTGCGAAAAGGGGGTATATACAGCCGCGCAGTAGCATCGGCATGTCGGAACAATAAATTTACATAGCGATGTAATCGGCCGGGAAACAAGTGGCCGAACAAGAGAAGATGCGCTATCGTGGGAGTAGGGGAGAGGACACCTCGTTGGTCACGCGCAATATGCGCCAGCCGTGCTAACGAGCCCTCGTGTGTATATATACGTATGGATATATACCCGTGCGGTGGCGGCAGGGAGAAGAGACCGCGGTTACGATGTCGCCCGCGGGCCGATTATCATCGGGGCGGCTTCCCCCTAGAACCGAGCTTCCGATGCCATGGTGCTGGTGGTGGTGGTGGATTTATCTCTCTGTTGCGCGAGGATTATTGAAATCATCTCGTTAGCGCGACTGTATGGACGGTCGGCGACGCCCCACACTCCCCAATCCGTGACATTTTCTTCGCGACCCCCGCATGAATAACAATTTTTTTTTTTTTTTTCAATGATTTCATTGTTATTTGTTTGACTTGAGATTACAAATACAACTCGCTTGGTTGTAAAATACTGTTCGCAAACCAATAACCAAATTTACTTTTTGTTTTTACATGAATAAAGTTAAGAACCATTTGCTCTCGTTCCCGATGGATTTGCCCAGATTTTCATTGCTTCAATATTGATACCAGGTACTATTTGATTAGGTTTCCATTTACAATACATGACATTTGGTGATTTCGTATTGATTACGATTTTCTGACCAGTTGTGTGTCATGCAAATGGCCATCGCGAAGTATATCATGCGAACGAGATAATTTCAATAAAGCTCTCCGGCCTCGTTTCTATTACATAATAATCCCCATTTTAAACCGACTTGAAATTACAAACGCGGAACAGCGCGCTTCGCTTATATATACAATTACAATCAATTTTCGAAAATTCAGAGTTCATCCCTCGCCCCACTTACACTCCCCTACCGATGTTTACGGCGAGTAATTACACTCGCTCTCGATGCAAAAGTCGAAAGAGGTAAGGGGGAAAAAAAAGGAAATTAAAGGCTGGCGCTTCGTTAAAATTACACGGGCAATTACACCCGGGCGCTCGGAGGCTATATGCGCCGAATTTTCAAAAATCCCGGGAGAAAGGACGCGCCGCGCGTTGTTCCTTTTCGAAACCGAAAGGGTGAGGACGGCCATTATTTTCCCGCTTGTGTGAGTACACGTTACACGGTGCACTTGGCGCAAACCGGTCCCTCGGCGATAAATTACCCATACGCTGAATATTCAGCTGTATACATATATATANGATACAGGATACCCTACGTTGTGTATACGCGTGGGCGATGTATGTGTGTGTGTGTGTGTGTGTGTCAACGCGTCGTCGTTAACATGTACGAGGCTTGCACTTACAATACACGTATATATGTATTGTAAAATCATGTGACGTGCGGAGTCTCTCTCTCTCTATATATATATATATAAGTGTATGGTTTATTAGTCCGCGTATACAAGAGCCCGGGATTTGCTCGCTTGTTGCGCAACATATACTCTCCTTATGGGAGCTTGGTAACAATTATTAGGCGGTATACGCGCATCGCTAATGTGCAGGGCACGCGTACGCGGAACAAAATCTATATCATACACTTACTCGCCGATTCTCGAACGAATCACGACGATTTTATTAGCTCAGCTGAGTTATATGCCGAATCAAAAAATGCGTTTCCCAAACGATGGGCTTGTAATGAAATTACACTTAATTATATACACGAATCAAAAGGTCGTCGATTATTCCGCATGGGCTGCGTCCGCGATGAATGAACAACAAGGGTCGCGCGCGCAAGTATTATCATCCCCCTTTTTAGTATAGTTGCATAATCCGCTGGGAAATTCTGCGGCTGTAGTGGTATGGGTGTACACTTGACTGCAGCCGAGACTCCGAGGGGGTAAATTCATGACGGTCAAAACATTACAGGTGTGTATATATATATATATATATATATATAGGCACTCACCTACAGTCTCACCCGAGAGGTGACCGTGGACACGTGTTTAGGTTCATCATCAATGTCGTCTACACCCCGAATCGCATCCACGCGCGTAATTTTATCATTCGATTCTAATTATTTCCCTCCAAAAACAGTTAAATAAATCCACCCTTTGATAAACCACCCATACCTCGCGTGTTTTCCCAAGCCCGGCACGAATAAGCGTCGTCCTCTGCTAAATTCACGCCGCGCCTCGATAGAACAGCGAACAATGATACACCCGCGCCGAGGCGGCGAGCGCATAGGGATACTATTTTTCTCCCCCCCCCCCCCCCGGACGCTCGAGATGCTATCTGTTTTATTATCGCGACCGGGAGAGAGATGCCGCGGATTCCGGTATCGCGGACACGTTTGTGCGCGGCACCGAGTGGCCGTGTTATCTCGGTACAAGGGAGTTGGTTGGGATAAAAGGGCAAGAGCGTATAATAGTTTTACGCGCTGTAGCTTTTATTATGCGTCTGCGGGTTTTTTTTTTTTTTTTTTTTTTTTTTTGTTCGGAGCTAGTCGGACCAACTAGGTCGGGTAAATTTGTTTGTGCCACACGATGATTCAATTGGTGTAGATGGTCAAACTATATTTGACCTGTTTTGTCAAATCGAAAAGCTTTTAACGGAAACAATATTGTTGCGCAAATGCTGTATCGAATGTAAAACATCGTGTCACAAATTTAACAATTTTGGAATAAAAGAATTTATTAACAGGGCATCTTAAAACCCGAGCTATTTTAACATACCTCGGTGTGTATACAGTGTAGGGTATATATGCGTGTATATGGTTATCTTTCGCTCGTCATGTAGTTCTTTTGCTATGAATAATATGCCCAGGAATTACTGTTGATGCCTCATCGTAAAGTTTTATTCGGAATATCACGTTGGTGAATAAATAACTCGCGCGAAAGTCCTTTTTGAAATTTATTTTACAGACCTTGCGCGCGTAAAGATTAAATTAGCCCGCGTTGAATGGAGATGTTGATTTTGCAGCTGTATCTACATCTGATGACGGGAAAGTATACAAATTAACGTTCGCTTTACGATTGGCGATGAAAATTTTTTCAACTCGACCGGCTGTTCTACACGACACATCAAACTTGGTGATTTCATCGAAACGCACTTGAATTTTTCCTCAACGGAATGAGCAAGCGTTCCACTTACATACGTAAGGATGTACATGGTATCAGGACCCAATTTTTATTTTTTCCATGCACCTGTTCAGTAAATAAAAAAAAAAAAAAAAAAAAAAAACAAAAAAAAAAAAAAAAAAAAAAAAAAAAAAAAAAAAAACAGGACAACAAAGAGCCTTCGCTCTCCTCTACTTTTTTTGTTCTTAACCCCTTTTGGCATTGGATAANGCGGAGCCAAGTTGCGATACAAACGGCTCTCATGCTTTTACTTTTTTTTTTTTTTCGCACTGTCTTACTTATTACATAAATCGATGGCACTTTGAGAAAAAAAAAAAAAAAAAAAAAAAAAAAAAAAAAAAAAACAAAAAAAAAAAATATCCGTCACCAATATCGATCCAAATCCCTACAGATTCCAGCCGATAATAATCGGGTGGAGCATGCATCTCTGGCTGAATTTATCGCTATCATCGAATCAGCCCGGCCTCACATCGAAACACATAATAGAAAATCTTGGACGTTCCCCTCGAATATGATCCCCATGAGCCGCCCTCCCTTCTCTTACATTCATACGCGTATACGATAAAGCTTCCTATTATGCAACACATAAATATCTATTTACAAGGTATAGGTGGGTAAAGGGAGGTGCAGTGTGCGAGTGTGTTTGCCTACAAATATTCGCTTACCCGCAGAGAAGAAGAAGAAGAAGAAGAAGGAAGGAGGTGGAAGAAGGTGGAATCCTCTCTCTGATGGCTGCAGCGGCGGCGGCGCGTTTTATATAACTTCGGGGGGCGATTTATCGGCGACTCAAACTCAACTATTTCCATGTCGCGCCGCCGGGGCTATATATATATATGGGTACAACACACCACAGGGGCGGGTGCATCAAGCGATACGACGACAAGCTCTTCTCCTTCCGAGGATGTACGTAGCTATATGTGTACCTTTTATTCTCTATAGATGTATAAATTTTACCTTGGTGCCCGTGCATGGCCGTCACATACCGACCCTTGACCCCCCTCTCATATATGTATACACACTTACCTTCTCTATTTTCTTCGTTTCTTTGTATCTACGTGTGCTCATGGTATAGGTATGGGGAAATGCACGTGCACTGACAGCCTCCCCCTCGTTCCGCTCTATACGCTTACTTTACTTTGGGAAAATATATTTGTATATTATATGTATAAGTGGGAAATAGTGTACGAAGAGAGTACTCCGCACAAATGGTATACTTATATACTTGCGCACTGGAGCTCTCTCGATACAGGTCAACCAGGAAATGGGATAAACCTTTTTTGAGAATTTTTATTAAAACAAAAAGAAAAAGGTTTTTTTTTTTTTTTTTTTTATCAGGAGCCTCTTGGTAAATTTACTTGCCCAAGTGATTTACAGATCGTTACGGTGAACTAATCGATAACGTATACCTTGAAAACCAAGGAAATGGTTTTCAAATCATTTGTTCACATCAAGTTCGCCGTTCCACATGTCAGATGAATCTACGCCGTGTGTTTTTTCGGGGGGTAGGCTGCCCCGTTTTTCCGATGAATTTTCTCGACTCGAGTGAGCGAGAAACAGGTATAGGGATACACAGGCACACACGTACACGGGTACTTACCCGTAACAGCTGTACCGCAACACTTTCGCGTGGCACCAAACCAAAATACCTTGCGAAACTCTGCGTTGGTATATTAAAGCACCGGCTGTGTGTTTTATACCGGGCGCACGTATATTTCAGATGCAAATGGCCCATACGCGCGAGACCGCGAGCGATCACGATCGCTCCCTTTCGTCAATCAAGTCAAGGCGAGACACGTATATACATACCTACTATCCTGCACAAATCTGTGTTTGGATATATATATATATATTTACACAGTGCTGCTCCCCGACGTATACCAATACGTATATTGTATGCTCCTTTCTCTCGCCTTTTTTTTTTTGGTCTACTTACATTTTCGTCTATTGCGAGTGCCATTTTTTTTCTAAGCGCATTTTTGCGCGCGCGTTTGATCGGTAAGCGTGCGAGTGCTATTTTTCACAACTGCGATCGGTAATTGTATGTATGAAAAAGAAGCAGTGTAAAAAATATGTACTACCGGTACAAGGAGTGATATCTTCAACATCATTAATATAAATAGTAAACGTAGAATAGAAGAAAAAAAACCTCACCCAAGAGAGCAAACGTCACCAAATTTCTCAAGATTTTTTCCACTTTTAATCCAGTACAGTCAAACACACACACACAACGCGCCCGGCATTTCGAAAAAGGCAACAAATCGTGCCCGGAGTTCTATAGCAGAAGTAAAGCACTAGCTGACGTTAGCTCACACTATATATAAAACACCAAAAAAGATGGATAAGCAACAGGTCGCGCAATCGGCACGCCGCGACGAAAACGGATCGCTTGCATCGCGCAAAGTGTGGTGTATACACCTACACAACACAGTCACACACGTACACTTGGGTATAGTAGGTGGTGTTTAATATTTGCCAGCATGCATCTACGTTGCAACGGAATTTCAAGCCTACCCTGCATACGTGTATATAAAAGTGTCATCAGGCGTTTTGTTGCTCAATTTGAAGAAATCGTTGTCACCTGAATGTTGTAAAGGATACATACCTGCTTGTGCTGTCACATGTTGCATAGCTTATGGGGTATGATTTACGAGCTTTAACAACTTGGTTTTTTTATGCTTTTGTATTTTATAAAGATAAATGTGACCAGCAAATGATGGAATGTTATAGCCGTAACGATTTTTTTTTTTTTTTTTTGAAATTATTCAAATTAATCTGAATTTTTTTCAAGTTACAAACTTTTGTATCCGACCCAGTTCCCATCATCTCTAAAAGAAAAATAATTGATTTGATGTGGGTTAGTTTTTTAAAAATAAATTACAATGATGGTGACGTTAATAAAATCGTGTTGTAAAACTATACGTCAACGAGGTTACCATGCAATGAGGTTGTGCAATAGTTTTATTGTAGGTGTCAGTCAGATATAAATTTTAGAAAAACTTCTTTAGAATGAAAATTATTTCACGTTGATGAATCACAGCATTCAAAAGACAATTATACGATGAAAATTTTATATATTAAATATAGTTTCTCTCGAATGTATCCATAATAGCTGATTGATTACTTTTATGGAACGAGTCGTGCTATTTTTGGCTTAAAGAAAATACAATTTTCATACGGAGCCGAAATTTCCCCTCAAGTCGAAATATCGTTGATGATTTATTTATGGACTCCTAATATTAATAACCACATTGAATTATCGATAAACTATAAATGTGCTTCGAAGTCAAGAACAGAGACTTCGAAAAGTAGCAAACATGTTGCTAAACAAAATATAAAAAACTGTAACGTGTATTCAGCGGGTGAATGCAAACACATGTGGATGAAAACGTACCAACCAACTTGAGATTTATGCGAAAACAGTTTAGTGAAAAAGAGGGGGGGCGGGGGATACAGCACAGGCGGTTTTGTATTAACTATTAAATGGGGGGGAAAAAAGGCGTTTGCCAAGTGAACGGCTTCAAACGGAGCCTTGGGAGCACCATCGTGGGGTCGGCTTTTATATATCCAGACGACGTGCCATTTCTTTACATCAAGAAGTAGCAGATTTATAAATCGATAACATCAAATAAGTCTGCACGTAGCTATACACCACACAACAACGAGAGCAGCAGCACATACGAAATATATCTGCGGAGCCAAGTTGCGATACAAACGGCTCTCATGCTTTTACTTTTTTTTTTTTTTCGCACTGTCTTACTTATTACATAAATCGATGGCACTTTGAGAAAAACTTTTTGTGCAATACATATACATCTTTTGAAATAATACCATGATTACGTTATTTTTATTCAGTACAAAAAAAAATTGGTAGTTGCTTAAATGAAGTTTCATTAAATTAAAATCACTCAAAAATTAGCGCAAACAGGCGTTTTAATTCAAAGTTGCGAGATGAATTTAAAAATTTATAAGCAAACCGTCTGTGCGTATGATAAAAATAAACGCGATCAAAATAGGTACTCGAGTGCGTTCAATAGTATTGGCCCAGATGGTTCTCGCGATCGATGAAGTGCTGTAAGATTTTTTGTATATATTTTATTTCCTTAACTTTTGAAAGTGAAAAATCAAGAGCCTAAAAAAAAGGTGCACTAACAATTTTTATTTATAAATAAGGAAATCATTCAATTATAAATTTTTTAACTCACTCAGGCCTTTTTTAATACGCTAAAATATTTTGAATGCCTCATTTTTGTGTAGCCAGTTACCTTTGGAAGACAATGCAAATTAAAAATAGCAAAAATTGCAGTTTTAAATAAGTTTGGGAATTTTTTATTTAATAAAAAAGAAAAATGGCATAGAAATAATTTTTTGTTTAAAATTTATCGAACNGTAGAATGTGAACGTTTTCAAATTTTAATGAAAAAATATAGATGCATATTTAACTTGCGTACATATAATATACACTCCATACGCATTTCAATTTAGGCGCTGCACAAAGTTGAGTCATGCACGGTTTATCTCTCTCACTCTTGAGCGTAGTACCTCGACTCATCCAGTAGATGGTTAAGTTGCCAGAAACGGCTTACCCGATAGTGATTTAACTTTCTACGCTTATAAAAGGTAGCGTATGGGTCGGTAATGTTAAGATCATACTTCACAGGATCATTTCTGTAGTATATCTTCACAGACTCTCTACCCAAAGTAGGAGTCGATGCAACCACGATGAGGAGGTGTAGCCCTCCTTCCTGAGCGTGAGGACGACTCGGACTCCCGACTTGCTCGGGAATCCAGTCATCGATGATCGTTCACCTTTTCTACTCCGTAGAGAAGGCCTGGAAGGAAGGGCAAGCTGAGTGGCTGCCAATGAAAATAAATTAACAATAATAATATTTCGATCACCAACGATTGCATCGTTTCACTGAGCAATCCTAATTATTCGAATCAAAGAAAATTTCTTTACCCTCATTCCATTACAATTTGGTATTAATCGAAACAAATTTAGTCGATCCAAAAGACATTTCGTAGTTTCGTACATCTAAATGAGAAACTCGTAATTAAAAAAAGAAAATTTTAATTTAATAAAATATTATTTTCAATCAACTTACTCATAAAAAAATATTTAACGGAATGAGGGTAAAGAAATTTTCTTTAATTCAAAGAATTGGGTTGCTCAGTGTACAAATCGTAATTATTACCTTCGACATTAAATTATATAATAGAGTCTACAAAACCAGACATCATTCTCTTCCTCAATCAATGAGTTTAAATAAAACTCTCATGTTAACAATATTATTATGTCCAATATTATTTACATTTATAATTTTTTGAAATTACGTTGTAAACAATTGAGACTAATGATCGATTATGTAGAACAATAAAAATAGTTTTTACACATTTTTAATTAATTAATTTGACTGCGATACCAAGTGTCGTGTTTTTAATTATTAAAACTGTGCACAATAAACGAAAAACATTTAAAATAAAAATCAAATGACACAACTCGAATACGCACTTATATATCCAACACATCTGTCAAGTCGCATAATAAGCATTCAACACAGCCGCGCATGCATCTTTCGACCTCAAACAATAAACTCGAGCTCATTAATAAACAAACGTAAGTACACGATATTCCGCGTGCCCAAACACATCCGTCAAAAATAAACGTCTCAGCCCTCCCGAACTTTATTTAAAAATTTTTATTCGTTTCAAAAACCAAGCCTCCTTTCCTTCTCACCATCACGTACGTATAAGAAAAGAATAAAGATTAAAAGAGAAATCGCAACAGCTGTAGGTATAGTGCTCTCGTGGCACATAAATAACTCGCTCAATTCACGGGCGATTGTATTGTATACGCGTATCCGCCCCCTCGCAATGCACTTGATTCCAAATACAATGTGCGCGAGATGTGCCACGGCACTATATATGCCGATAATCGGTGTATTTAACTTTTTTCTCGTATACCGCACTCTATAGGTACAATGTATTGTATATACAGGTACCTCTCGTTGGTATCATAGGTTTAAAGATTCCGAGGTGCCGATGGCTCGCGCATGGGGCGTTATCTCCGAGTGAGGAACTATTTCATCGGGTTTGCGTCTAATTTTGTTTGATTTAATTTATTCATCTTTTTTTTTTTCATTTCCATCGTTAATATATAGGTATACACGTAGCCCGATGTAACGGGTCGTCAATGTGTGTAATTATTAAAAAAAAATTTTTTTTTCTAATGTTGAACTTGAAATTTTTCATTTTTGTTCCTACAATACCTCGTGTTTTTTTTTTTTCCTTTTTTTTCAAGCCAAAAATTATTTTATTGTTAAGCACAATTTTATTTTCTTGAATGAAGTGCATTATTTTTGGTGAAAAATAAGTAGTAGCTTTCCTTTCATGGACTTTTATTTTAATCTTCGGACCGCCTTTAGTAGGAACTATGGGATTACCAAGGGTATATTATATACGTATATACAAGCAGAGCAGGTACAAGGGGTCCCTTGGGCATGATGTTTGCCCTGGTGCGAAAACTAAAATTCTGGCAGTTATAATATAAAATGTATTCCCGTAAATGTGCATATTATGTTAAAGTTTATTGTAAAGTATATGATTGAAATATCTTTTCAATACCGTGATTACTTTTTATTTTTTCACATTTTACTTCATTGTTTTTTTGAAAAAAAATTTCTTAAATTTAGCACTGTGTTGTAAGTGGTAATGGAAAAAAAAAAAAAAAAAAAATTTTAACACGACAAGGCATAGATGAGGCATTCCACTTTTAGACAAGAATTATATTTCAAAAAAAAAAAAAAAGTACGTTTTTGAGATGATACGTTTTTTTGAGACGTTTCTTTTACCTTTGAATGAAAAATATAGTTCGCACCTGGTGTGCATCCAACCGGGGCAAGCACAAGTCCTGTGAGGCACCACCAGATGCTTTGTCCACTTCGTGAAAAAAACTGGGCAACAGTACACCCCGATAGTTCCTCGAACATTTGTCCCCTATTTTCGTAAAAAATGTCCACGCACATGGGAATGAAAATTACGACCCTGCAAACGAACAAGTTTCACAAAACAGCTTAATATTTACACATATACGGACAGTACCCATCGTCCGTCATAATGAACATATACGAGCACCCGCAGAACAGCTCGTATATAATAGGCATTGATGTAAGGCCTCATATATGTACCTGCATTTGGCCACGACGTGCGGATTTACTGTATACGTACCTGCATTGAGATACACATCAGTACCTATGCATATATATATATATATATATACATTGAAAGAAAGAACGTGAGTCCGATACAGCNTTTCACGGGATTCAGCAATATATATATATATATGTTGTATACGAAAAGCCGTATAGTATACAATATATATTCCTTATAATGCGATGCACACGCACTCGAAAAACACGACGACGTCGCCACGCTCTTTCCTCCCGCTCCGAGTAGTCCTTCCTCTCTTTTCTCCATAATATAATCCACCTTTGGCTATCTTTTCCTTCGCCTCGGATGCCTGTATATTATATACCTACATGCCTACTCTTCGATATTGCATCTTACGCTCATGCGCAACGTGTGACTGAAGCTCGGAAGGGAGAGTATATAAATATATACACAGAGAGCACTGCCGCGGGAGAGTTGCATAATCCGCTGGGAAATTCTGCGGCTGTAGTGGTATGGGTGTACACTTGACTGCAGCCGAGACTCCGAGGGGGTAAATTCATGCCGGTCAAAACATTACAGGTGTGTATATATATATATATCTCTACTTCTTCCTCGGCGCGAGTATATTGTGGCTTTACCGGTATTTCTACTTTCCGCGCGTTTATGCGCGATGATAACACGCGGTGGCGAGGAGAGAGACAGGGTAACGGGGTCCCTGGTGTTTATTCCCGTGCACAGTGGGGGATCTTGAATCTTTACTTCAGAAAATCTTCGAATGGACGTGAGTCACGTATTATTATGATGTGGACTAGGAGGTTAACGCGAACCCACCCCAAGTGTATCGTTTGAGTGATAATAACCTATAGCTATAAGATTTGGGTTCAACAAGCAGATAACCACCACCGGGACATTTTTTGTTTATTTGCAAGCACTGTGTTTTATGTACAAAATTCAAAGGGAGCAAAGAATTTTGTTTCCCACGAATATGTGCTCCTTTCGTGAAAAAATTATGAGTAATGCTGCTTTTTTTTTTCTTCACGGCAATTTTGAGTTGGCGACTAAGTATACCGTGCAACCTTTTTTTCCGCCACGTTTTTCCATCCGACCCAATTTACGTGCGCACAGCTATTTTTTCATCACAGGGTGTATAATATATAATGTATACACCCACGTCCCAATCGCGTATACCGCGAAGATTAAATTCATAAACCACTCCGTTACAACAGAGTGAGCCTGAAAAAAAAAAAAAAACCTCTCGTCCCTCCTCCTCCGTATGTACACACAACGCGTATATAAGATCGGGGCTGTACTCGTAGCGAATAAACTCTTCCAAAGCATCCCGCCCCTCGTCCTAGCACACGCGCGTATACCTATATGGTATAAACATTACACTCCCGCGCTCAAGCCCCGATAATGCATATATGCGCGAGGCGAGGAGGTGTCGCGGCGCCGCTCTTTTTCCTCCCGGGAGGTTCAAGGTCGGCCGCGACCCGCGCGCATACCTCCTTTTCTCTCGGAAAAGCCCCTCCCCCCCCCCCCCCCCCCCCCCCCTTTTTTCCCCGGAAAACCCCCCCCCCCCCCCCCCCCCGACGAATAGATGCACGGCCGATAGGCAGTCGAGGGACCTTTTCTTCCTTCAAGCCGTAGGGGCCGGATCGTTAATCAAACAGTTTTAATTGAATATTTTTGCATACCCAGGAGAAAAGGGGCAAAGCGTACGCGTGTCTGTATGTACGTGCGCGCGAGAGCGCGTGTAATTGAGCGGTCGGACGCTGGGGTGCTCATTGTTTTTGCACTTTGCAATTATTATTATAATGGCGCTTTGTATACTGTCGCTGATGGAATGTGGGACGAATTTTGATGCACAACCTGTACCTATGTATGTATGTATATTTTGTTGGAAAAACATAACTGACGATTAATCAATTTTCATCTTTTGTGGTGGTTTTTTTTTTTTTTTTTTTTTTGTTTGTTTTCATTCTATTCCGCGCAAAAAGCTACACGTAATTAAAATACCGCGTGTGTATGTGAAAGCCGTCCACGCTAGGGGCTAATTAATCCGTTGAGCGTACCAATATTAGCCATTCCATAAATTACAGCCAAAGGACATTCGTTTGGTTAATGCATACACCGTTACACATGTTAAACTAAGGTGAGCGCGCGCGTGACCTCTCGAATTTTTCCCAAAGTTATGGTAAAAAGTTTGCGTATGCACAGTAAAGAGTGTCAAAGTCAAGGAATGTACAGGTACCATATATATACATGCATAGCGTGACAAAAAGACCAAAGAGAAAATCTATTATGTGTGCGTGTGCACCACGCAATTAATTAGTACACGTTGCACACCTCGTTAGCTATACGTTATAATATACTTGTATGTATATAGGTACACATCACGGATGGTCGAACAAATCTTACGCAGCGCGAGCACGTGCGGCTTTTTCCCACCCTATACCTGCTGATTCTATACACGTGTTCGCTGTATATATATATATGATACTAAAATGCGATACTTACGCGGTTACTTGCTTGTTTTTCCTTTTGAAAAGAAAGAAAGAAAGAAAGAAAGGAGAAATAGGAGCAAATTCCCAAATAAAAATGACAAAAATCCCCAACATTTCAACGACGATATAATTCATTTCGATCCCTCTTGCACGCATACACGCGGCGTGGGGGCTATTAATTTGTTATAGAGCAAAATTTAATTGGCAATTAAAGTTTTTCCGCGCGGGTTTACGGTTGTCGCCGTTGTTGCCGTTTGCAGAAGGAAAAAAAAGGTTATTTCGCAAACCATCACCCGGATTAAGTGCACACTTTTAAAATTCATCGAAACCACGCGCGTTTACGATTCAGCCTGTAAATTTACGATTCGCATGTACGAACGTAACATACACACGTGTGTATATATATATATCGATGGCTCGCGCATGGGGCGTTATCTCCGAGTGAGGAACTATTTCATCGGGTTTGCGTCTAATTTTGTTTGATTTAATTTATTCATCTTTTTTTTTTTCATTTCCATCGTTAATATATAGGTATACACGTAGCCCGATGTAACGGGTCGTCAATGTGTGTAATTATTAAAAAAAAATTTTTTTTTCTAATGTTGAACTTGAAATTTTTCATTTTTGTTCCTACAATACCTCGTGTTTTTTTTTTTTCCTTTTTTTTCAAGCCAAAAATTATTTTATTGTTAAGCACAATTTTATTTTCTTGAATGAAGTGCATTATTTTTGGTGAAAAATAAGTAGTAGCTTTCCTTTCATGGACTTTTATTTTAATCTTCGGACCGCCTTTAGTAGGAACTATGGGATTACCAAGGGTATATTANATATATATATATATATATATATATATATGTGCCCACGTATAGGTATACGTATCAACATATCAGCAGCAGCACAGCATCTTCTGATTTATGTCGCCGCGGCGAATCCGGTGTACACAAACAACAACTCTTTGCCTTTCTTCTCTCTCTGCATCTGATTAGTCGCCTCCGGGAGTGCATGCACACGCACACGGTGGATTATCGGCGCTTTATACGGGGGAGGGGGAGGGGGTGGTTGTTACCTCGATAATATGCGGAAACGCGTGCGTGCGTCCCCGCGTATACTCATATATGTATACATTGAATTGGAATGAGTACATTGTATAGGTGTACGTATATATTATACGCGTCTCCCTCTTATCGAAAGAGCTTTTCGATGCCGCGGCTGTCGTGCGCTACACGCATTTGGCTACGCGTTTGGGAAGCTCTTGTCACCGTGCGCCATTGGAATCAGTACCTGTATAATATTATAAGTACACTATGCATGGATATGGAGATCTCTAAAGATGATTTGTGCGCCTGAAAAACCTTGGAAATCTTACGATCGACCGGGATCGGCTTTTCGTCCGGTGCTGGAGTCACGGTAGAGAGCGTCGATTCTCTAATAAGGTTCGGAGATGGCCAATGGGGTATTGTGCAAAGATATACCGAATATCAATCTATACTTGGAACCGCATGAAAATAAAGTCATGTAACAAAATTATGCGTTTTAGGACTTGATTCCTTCAAATTATTACCATTATTAATATTGTTATTTTTTTTTTCATTTTTTTTTATTTTATACATACCGTAGCTTTTGAAATTTCATATCTGCCAATAAAGGCGCGTATACATATATATTTGACGTATTTGTAACAAGTCCACCACTCAATAAAAATACTCTATACGTGTAAAAAAGGGTACAGTGTTAATTTAATTATGGGCTTTTAAGTCATCCAAAAGTTGACAAAATGCATTGTAACAGTATTAGCAAGGGTTTTCGAGAAATAATTAAATCAATACATAATCAAAAAGTATTGATCAACCGCAAGTCTATATGCTAAATCAAATTAATGTCGTCGACTTACAAAAACACAGCATTTTCTTTTCGAAAAAAAAAAAAAAAAAAAAAAAAAATGTATCCAGCATCGGGACTCATATACGCATCATGAGTTTACTTTACAGATTGATTAACAGAACCAGCGGCGAATCATCCATTTTGTCGAACCCGAACGATTACCGTAATTGACAAACGAGAACAAACAAAGCAAAGATAAAAAAGAGACAAAAAAAAAAGAGCAAAGAAGATCAGGCCATTGTGTCCGCGCGGACAATCGAAATCACTTAATACACTTATATATACGGCAACACTCCCAATAACAAACCGCAACCATCAGCCCTCCCTCCTCCCATCTCGGCTCGATATCCGCCATCGCCTCTCCCAAAAAAACCACGAACAAACTATCGCGCGAGCACTCCGCGCGAGAACAATCAACGTTATACCACAATGACCCCGGACTCGCCTCGGTTACCAGCCACGCAACACATCTCGATACCGCTAAAATCATTGTTCTCCCATTCGTATGCAGCATATCCTCGTATAAATCTTTTCCATAGAGAAAGACACGTTCGTACGTATAATATAATGACGGGGAGAGCACCGGCCGTGGATGGGGGGGGGGGTCGGCCACCTTGAAAGAGAGCCTCGACTGCTCCTCGCGAAAACACGCACAGGATCGTAAAACGGCAATAAATCGGGATGCGAATGCTCCGCGGGATGTATCGGTATCTCCTCTGCCACCCCCTTTTCTTTTACAATTCCGTTGCAGCACAAAAGAGTATATATATACGCGCTTCCTCTTCTTTGGCTGTGCACAAGTGTAACATATGTTACGTAAGATCCGAGGGTGCCTGCAATAAAAAAAAAAAAATAAAAAAAAAAAAGAAAAATCGGTAACTTTCAATCCCCGCACGATCGGTAGAAAGTTGTAACGATAAAAACGCGCGAGACACGTCGCGACTTCCGATTTGGCTTCTCGCAATCGAAGCCATTACGGAGCGATCCTCGAAACCGGGTATCGATATTACAAGCGGGTAAAAACCGTATATACGAAGCCTCGCGAGCGTCAATCGCGAAATCTCAGCGCATTTTCCCTATATACGATCGACCCCAAACACGCATCGCTTCAGCCAACTTTTTATATATATATATATATACCCACGTGTAAAGCAGTACCTATATATATGTACGCAGACGGAAATTTCAGGCGTCCCCTAATTACCGTATAAATTTCCCGCGGCAAAGTGGCATCGAGCTCACGGTAGCCGGATAGATCGGATCTCGCGCGTCCCCCCCTCTGCACGAGGGAGAGATCGCGCGTATGTATAAACATCGCGAGACGCGAGAGAACTGATACAGGATACCCTACGTTGTGTATACGCGTGGGCGATGTATGTGTGTGTGTGTGTGTGTGTGTCAACGCGTCGTCGTTAACATGTACGAGGCTTGCACTTACAATACACGTATATATGTATTGTAAAATCATGTGACGTGCGGAGTCTCTCTCTCTCTCAGTCCGTCTGTCTGTCTGTTTTGCATGTACATTTTTGACGATGGCGGGTGCCGATATACGTATCGTACGAAAACCCGCGTGGCTCCTTTTAATTGTTATTAAGAGAGGCGAGAAAGTCCCGGCGACGTTTACCTCGTTATTATATATGATATTGCCACGAGAGGAGAACAAAGTATGACGAAAGACTTTGGGCGCGTATGATGTTGTATCGTGTGCCATAGTGGTACGAGTCATTTGCGGGGCGATAAGTACGGCTTGCGAGGGAAACGGTGGTGGTGTCGAGTGTGGCACGGAGCTCTCTGATTAAATGCTAATCGCGGATTGTGTTCTGCAGGACACGACGTGGATACATATACATTGGGGGGGCTTTTGTCGTTCCTGACTAATTATCAGTGTCATTAAAAATGGGTACGAGTTTATTCAAATTCATTGAATTTTCATTTCAAAGGGTTTCTTGACAAATTCCATTTTTTTCACATCCTTTGCAAAATTATCATCTCAATTTTAACTATTACTCTGTAAATATTGTTTTTCACAATATCGTTATCAAAAAGAATAAATTGAAGTGTTACCCTGCACAATGCACTACACCACACTACTTAAGAAACCAACAGTTTTATTTTCTCGATCAACTGCGTATATTACGATAAACCCCGATGAATTGTTGGTTTTTGAAAAATCGAAAAGGCTGGAAATCATACACATTTCCTCCAGCACTGGCCGGTCGAAAAGTTACGACGAGCAAAGACAAACACGCCCCATTGCCTCCCGGTATTTATAAAGGCGCGTCCCGTCACCGGCGTTGCTTCGACGGGAAAACTCGAGCTCATGATAATTTATTAAATGCCCATCGTACACGATACGTACCCTTTCTGCCGTGCAATCATCCCTCCCCCCCCCCTTCCTTTCATTCCCCGAGCGCGTGCAATACCGTTCATTCCAAAAGGCTCCGAGGCCCCCCGTAACTCTCGTCGATCCCATAAATTGCCCGGGATCACAAATGAGGTATCCCCGTGTGTGCGCACACTCGCTTCTTTTCGGGTACAAAAACAAAAAAAAAAACAAAAAAATTGACACACCGTACTCCGCCGCTACTTTAAATCAATTACGAATCGGCAGTTTCCTCTTTTTTTTTGCGCTTCTCCCGTGCACTTATACCCACCTCTCTTTATGCAAATCAAAGCGATCGGCAACCGCGGTGCACATAATAGGCCTCTCCCTGCGCAATTATTATTACCAAAGCGCGTATGTGTACGTGCGTCGTCGTTGAGGCGCGACTCTCGAAATTATCGAGATAAAATCGGTAACGGTGCATACGCCAACCACCGATATAACATACTGTGGCCTGTATGTATAATATACATATACTGGTACGGCGTTGCCGAATTTTTGACCATCATCGTTATATACGGCCGCTCGAAGAGAGGCGCATCTCACGCCTAGGCAATAACAACATATATATATGTACACCTCGGGACGCTTGGGCCGTATATACGAGCGCCCTCTCCGATGATAAAAGGCCTTTGAGGGGGAGCCGTAAAAAGGACTCGTGTATACATGCATCACAGTGTACCTTACGAGCTGATAAAAATAAAATTAACCGGGATATTGTACATAAATATAGATAAGATTTGTTTCTTTCTTTTTTCTTTGTGTTACACATATTATATACACTAGAGGTATACGCGTACGCGCGTTTGATTACCCCGTTGGGGTCCAATTCGCGGGAGAGGCGTGAAATTCGATTCGCGAGTTATCGTAGCCGGAACACCGAAAGATCGTATCTCGGCGAGAGTATAGCCCCCCCTATGTATGGACGACGGACACAAAAGGCACACAAGCATCGAGTTCTCACGCGGAAAATCCGTATGTACGTAGCCTCCGTATCCCTCGACGCGTATACGCGGATAAGGACACTATACCCAGGGGGAGGAGGAGGAGGAGACGCATCGAATGCAAATGACGGACGTATCTTTGTTTCCCGGACTGTTTTATTCGGATGAATTAATTTTATAGCCGCGTATACACGGCCGGTGCGTTGTTGTCGCTGCTGCTTTTACGGCGGGGATATTTCAAATTTAGTGGGTTTCCATTATGGCTCCCCCTCGCGCATCGATGGGCTTTCGATGTACACTCCGTGGGGTAACCGTTAAACCCTCATCCTCCTCCCGCTACTTGCTCCGTGCAGCGTTCGGAGGGAGCGTGTCTTTTTGTTACCGAAGACATATATGTATTCATGGAATATATGTTGAGGAAAAAAAAAAAAAAAAAAATTTGTTAAAATAATACACACTACTTGTTACGCACTTTCACGATCCAAGCCTCGTTAAGTTGCGAAGAAAATATAATTGGAGCCATAACCACTTTATCCGCGTTCGATATGTCATTATGATTGTAATAGTATAGTGTAACCAAGTCCATGGTTTACGACAAGTTTATCTTGTCCGCGATTCTGGTGTAGGTGTGTGTACGATGTCCCGCTTACATTATCCCCGACAAGTCCAGTGATATTGGCTCCAAGTGTCATTAAACCCTTTTTGACTAGGATGCAAATTTGTACAATTGGAGCGACGGGGAGAATTGCTCAGACGGGGTGGCAAAAATCTCGGCGCCTTACCTCCAAAGTGAACGTTTCAATGATCGATGATAACCCGTGCGAACGCGCGGATATGAATAATACCCCACTCGCGGAAGTAGAGTATATGTTTCCACCAAAAAAAAAAAAGGGGGCCAAGGATTGAGCAATTTTCGCCCACCCACGGCTCGAGAGTTTCCAAGTACACGTATTATATTATACACGTCGAGTACGAGTGTACGAGGGAAAAGAGAAAGAGTGTCCCGAGCGCGGCCCCCGCGATGACATTTTATGATCTCGCGGGACGCCCACGCCCATGTGTGTATGATACACGAATATATATATATACGTGTGTGTATATGCGAGCACAGCTCCGGGGCCACGTTTGTTATTATGCGCGGTCAGTGTGTGTTTCACGTGCGTTGGGTACTTTGTGCTCTCGCGCGAAACCCCGTGCGTCCTCGTCGTCGTTTTCTTGACCATTATAATACATACATACGTATATACATACGAGTTTTTACTTTCGCGGGTGTAGTGCGCGTGCGAGAGTTTGTTATATTTTTACGCGTTTCATTTTTTTTTTTTTTTTTTTTTTTTTCCGAATCAATCGCCAGCGCGGACTTTGGATCCACAGAGGTATATATGATTCAAAGCTAACATAAAGTACGATGAAATAAAAAAAATAAAAAAATTTAAAAAACCCATCCTCGGTCAGCGCATCCGTGTACAATATAAATACGCGCGACACGGGTGGGCCGCGTCTACGGCGTAGGTGTGTATACATATATATATACCATACACGTGTGCCCTGCGCGGGTGAAAAATTTTTCCACCCGGTACGAGTCTCCACCGTGCAGCCCTCCTGCCTGTGCAACGGAGAAAAGAAAAGCGAGAGAGAGAGAGAGCTTGAGTTACACTCCGCAGATTATGACTGCGCGATAAACCAATAAAGTATATATGCGCCGTGGCGGGTGGGTGGGTGGGGGGGGGGAGGAGATGCGGGCTCGATGTACGCGCGCCGGGGACGAGAGATAGATGGACGCGCTCTCGCGGATCGGAAAAGAGGGAAGTGCGCCGCGGCAACAGGTGAGTTAGGGATCGAGAGAGTGCGCGGTGCCGCGCGCGGAGAAAAGCTTTTAATTTATGAGCCAAGCCCGTGCGTGTATATACATACATGTATATAACGTCTCCGTGTATGTACGTGTAGCTTTAATCCCGGCTGATGATTTTTCTCGACGAATGAGCGCGTCGGCAAAAGGGATGGATTTTCGTTTTTTGTGCTTTTTTTATTTTTTGTTTTTGCGAGGCGCATTAAAGTACGAGTGAAATACGCGTATAGCCGCAGATACATATAGGGGATGACCACCAAAAAACATTTATCTTTCTCTGTCCATCTCTCTGTCGCTTAGCGACACATTTCTTTACTTCATTGCACTTGGAACCTAACTAAATTCTGTTTTTCGAACCATACTATACTTATCCGACGTCCGGGTTGTGTTAATTTTCGATTGTGATTTCGACACGTTTGCCCTTTGAGTTCATCGGGGTAAAAAGCAACAAAGGAGAGATTTTCCAAATTTCCACGAAACCTTGGAAATAGTCTCCTCAAATATCCATCGAATGCTTACAAGTAATCAGTGCACAATTCAACCACATACGTATACTTACCTCGTATCTCTCGTGGACGCGCGATTAAGTGGAGTGCTATCTCCGTACGTGCAGGGCACGAAACGCGCGTCTACTCGTCTAGTGATTATCCTTCAATTATTCGATCCGAGCCGAGGGAGTATAAAGCGCGCCTATGTACGTGCCGCCAATAAATCGACGGATTAAGCCTCATCCCGCTCTTCTTACCTGGTCCGTAGAGTGTAACAGCGGTATTTAGCCTTATCAATTATCCCGTCGCGGCCCGGAGCGAGGAAGATTCATCGCTCGGAGCAGGTGTTGGAAAATCGCTCGCGGTGCTGGTGTTTCTCATTGTTTTTTTTTTTTTTGTTTTTTTTTTTGTTTTTGATCGATTACAAGCACGTGGCGCGTCCAGGGTGGTTTTCTTCTTCCGCCAGGGCTTTTACTAATAGAGCTATGACTTTGGTTCGACAAAATGTTGGAAAACTCCGATCGAGCGCTTTTTTTTTTGTTCAATTGCTTAGGGTTGAGTACCCATTTGCATGCAGGCCCTGTAATTATACTTATACAAACATATATTTTTTATCGTGAATTAAATGAAACATAATCCATCTAATCCCTTTTCCGTACACTGAGAGAAAAGAAAATTTTTATATTACTGTGCTAGAATGGTAACTTGGTGTCACTCAAATATGATGAATAAATAATTGTATAAAAAATATAAAATTATTGTTCATACAGCAAAGTTTTTTTACACAACTGACCAGTGCCAGATTATCATTTTAGCACGGTAATTATCATAATTTTTATCTCTTCGTTATACCCAAGTTATAAAATAATTAGCACCTCAAGTCAACAATTAATTGAAATAAATACCATTCTCCCAAGACTTGATCAATTCATAATAAAATAACCCGAACCCATGTATACGATGTAGCGGCGATCGGCGCACCAAAGTGAAAATATCAATTTACCTCGACTCTCTTCACCTCGCACCTAATAAATAACCCCCCTCTTAGAGGAGCAAAAATAAAAACACTCAGCTCGGAAAATCGCACTTCTCGTCTCGGATTTCGTATCCCCCCCCCCCCCGAACCTCTTATACAAGCCGATCCGATAATTGGCACCCTCGCACCCTTAAAAGTCCCCCCAACGGTCGCGTAAAAAGCCCACGGTGTACTCGCTCGAGCGTATATACAGAGCTTAGGGGCAATTTTCGCTAAACGCTCCAAGGTAGGGGAGCGCGGTTCACCTCCGGGGTCCAAATTACCGCGCAAGGCCTCGCGTAATGACCCCCACAGCGTGATTTTTCCTCTTTACGAGATTTCCGCGGATTTACGACAAGCCTGGCGCACGTATAGGATCGAATTTCGCGGACACGTATACACTTACATGTATTCGCACGGAGGAGGAGGATACCTCGTATATGTACATACGGCAGAAGCTGCTAACGGTAGGGGTGAGCATTATATGACGCCTTGTTACACGGCCATATCTAATGGCGAGGCTTTTACTCATTTTAACCAAGTTGCCGCGGTGATGTGTGCCATTTCGCGCTTATACGAAAATTTTTCTCTCCGTGTGCTTTTCGTCGCGGCTATTTTTTCGTCATCGGAGAGAGTAAACACAATACTCTGATGGCCAATGGGAATAAATCGCGGTCGTCAAATATCTCGTGAATTCCGCGAAACGCGGGTATACCAGCAAATTTTCACAGCAGCTCTACACAAGTTTGTACATATAATATAGACACAAACACACATATATAGATAACAATCCCTTGGAGTTACGACCCGCGATCTCTATCGCCATACGGGCGCTATAACCAGAATAAATAACTTGACGCGCGCTAAGCTTTGTCACCCATTATATAGTACGTATATGTGGAAAAATACACTCGAGAAAAATGTCCCTTGTATATATATATATAACATACTCTCTAGATCATCACCCCTTTCCCGGAGCCTCTGTTACCAGCCGCATTATATATCCATCAGGTGTACACGTCCGTATGCGCGTCTCCTTTTTTCCCCTGTATACTTACGTACACCCCGAGTTGAACTAGTAATTCTCTCGTTCTTTGTAAGTTTTTTTCGCGCGCGACGCGTGTCGAGGCTCCCATAACGTGCGCAATTGCTCGCTCGCCCACGTACGTCACGCGAGATGTCTGTATAACTAAAATGGTCCTTTTTGATGCAGTGTCGCCGAGCCTGCCACTGGCCGACATGGCCCGGCATCAGCACCACCACCAGGAGCCGGCGGAGCGCGCGCGTCGAAGCTCGGCCGTGGGGACGACGCCGGCGTTGGCGGCCGGGGCGAGCGCCCAGGTAAACAGCAGGCACCAGCCCAACAGCCAACAGCAGCCGGTTGTGGTGGTCAACTGCGCGGACAGCAGGCCGGCCGAGAGGAACGACGCGCTCACGAGGACGACGGCGCGCCACAGATGCCGGGAACGCCA
Source organism: Copidosoma floridanum (assembly GCF_000648655.2). The sequence goes on along the minus strand of NW_019379508.1, from coordinate 33,225 downwards.
GCCTGCGTCCATATGCTCGATAGAGCCGCCCGATCCGGTCTTTGTTTCCTCCTCCGCGGCACTGCTCGCCCTCCAAAAGATCAAGGAGGCTACCATGTGAGTGTGTTTTTTTTTTTTTTTTTTTTCCTCCTCACCTCGGTTGTTTATCCAATCGGTCATTTCCCAACGATATGAAACGCTATCGAGTCCGAGGGGCAAAAAACAACGACTCGTATCTTGGCTAACGCGGGCATGAATAATACATCGTGTCGTTACATGCGTGTATGTTTATTACGAGGCCGTGGCGCACTTGCGCGGCAAATGACCGAAGGTAAAAAAAAACGAGATGTGCGATGATAATAAAAATTTGTCGCTTTATGACGGGGGAAAAAAAGGGGAAAATCGAGGCGCGATGAATCAAGCTCTCCCGAGGCGATGATTTCTTGGACGACCGAGGTTTTTGCGAGGTATGTAGCACGGAAATCGTCCTCGCGGTGTCGAGGGACTTGCGAAGGGCCCATAAACGCGACCGATGTAGATGTTGTTTTTTTTTTTTTCTTGCCGATCTCGGACATTAGATTTTACCGATCTGTTCCGCAAATCGTCGATGGAGCCGATTTCGAGAAAAATAAGGCGCGCGTGGTGAAGGCCCACCCATGCCGGCGAATAAATTCGGGGCCCAGAAAAAAAAAAAAAAAAAAAAAAAAAGTTCGGACGTATCAAAGGGAGTTTGGGAAAGGGGGGGGGCGCAAAAATAGGGATAAAAGTTTCCGAGGTCGAGGATCGAGGGAGGAATGGAAAAAGGGGACCCGTTACCCGCGAGCTCGTAAAGTAACGCGTCGATGATATTTGTTATTAGCCGGTTTTCGCTGTGTGTACGGGCGCGAGGAGTGGTTCGCGGAAGTCCAGCTACCGTGTGCGGGGCCTTCGAAAATTTCATCCTCTCTCTCTCTTTACGAGCTCGCGCCCGACGATTTTAATGAAAGACAGAGAGAGAGAGAGAGAAAGCTGCTCGTAATGATTGGTCGTTGAGCGCGGCAGGGGCTTTTGTGATCGAAATCCAAGGGAGGCTGTGGGTTTGATTTCGGAGAGATGAATGGGATCTTTTTTCTTTTAGCCAGCCAAGGATTGTGGTTACCGTGATGTCGGGCTGTGGTTATGGGTCGCGAGAAGTAATTTTTGGGGAACTGACTTTAAGGAGTGTCAATATGTAATTACATGCGTTATACAGGAGAGTAGGGAGGTTGTTTTTCTCATTTGGAGATGTAAAGGTGTACGTGGACGTAAAAACGATACTTTTTACTACATGTATAGGTAAATGCGGGATAAAGAGTTTTTAAAAGTTTTTTTTTTGTTACTAAAGTCCCTTGATTTGTTTTTTTTTTTTTTTTTTT
>NW_019379508.1:6840-21074 GCF_000648655.2 Copidosoma floridanum | reverse complement strand
AATAAATAAAAATTATAGATGAATTTATACATATGCATATATATTTAAAATGACAAAAAAAAGAGAGAGATATATATATATACATATACATATATAAAAGCGATAATTAAGACTTTATTAATAGATAAATGCGAACTTTAAGATAGTTAAAACTCCGGTGACGGAGCTTGGGACTTAGCATGCTCAGTTAAAAAAACAAAAATTCACAAAAAAAACCATTCGTGAATGATCGTGTGATCGCGAAGGAAATATTACATGTATATAGAAGTAGAGAAACTTTAGTTGCGTTAAGTATAATTAAGTGTGTATGTACGTTATTTCTTATACGTGACGCTCAAGAGAAGTTTGCGTTTAGAGAAGGACAATCAGTCGTTGACTCTTCATGAACAATTGAAGTAAATGAAATAAAAGTATAAGAGTAAACACTGGCGAAAGGCCATTTCTATGCATCAAGTTAAAATTTATGGTCTTTAGTGTATACTTATGAAATACTTTTATCTGAATATTGCTTCTACAGGTTTAAGATCTTGTAAAGAATAATTAATCTGTTCCGCTCGACTACTTTACAATTATATACTTTACAAGTACACTTATATTTAATTTAAAGCGCATTGAACTGCAAACTTTCGTAATTAAATGGTGCAATGGTTCTCTTCGTCAGTGGATCAATATAATTACGTAATATATTTTCAGTAAAGTAACTATAAATAAATTACGAGAAGCCAGTATTAAATAAATGCGTTGTGCTACGGAATCAATCTCTTAAAATTAACACTTTATAAAAAAGTTTTTTTTTTTTTTTTTTTTTTATTCAAAACAAGCTTTTTTATCGGAGAAAAAAAAGTTTCTTTTTTCCTAACACATTACAATACGTTGCTAAATCATAATCATAAGAATGTCTTCAGCAAAGGGAAATATCACGTTTAATTCTAAATTTTTGTTTTTAAAAGATACATACATACAATTTAATGCATAAAAGTTAATAAAAATAAATACACGCTCGTTACAAAATAAACTTGTTTGAGAAAATTCAAAATGCGTATCATATTTGTATTATCAAAGGCATAATAGTTTAAAAATATACCTTTTCATAGAAATTCTATTGAAGGTTATTTTAAACTCACAAATAAAATTGTAAATTTTTCATTTTGCTGGTCGGGGTTGTTAATTCCCAAGTAAATTAAAACAAACGAGATGCCAGTAAATAGCAAGTTACAAAAAAGAGCAATAAATGAAATCTAATAATGTTTTTAAAATGACTTTTAAAAAGTTCATAGATGAAATAAGGTTTTTGTGTGAATGCAATTTTTTGCATAGATAATTTTAGTGCCTTTGCGCCAACAATAGCATATAAATAATTTGCGATTGTATGCTTTAATTTTATTATAGTGCCTTACCCATACGATAACAATGTATGTATTATTTTTTGTGTGGAAGTTTTTAAAATGTATCAATAAACATACAAATTAATGACAAAGAATCGCTAAAACAAATTTAACTGCATCATTTAACAATTGAAGTAGAGATTCTTTACATCTAAAGTTGTATTTAAATAGTATCCACGATAAATTCAAATAAAGTAGTAACATTTTATAAAAAAAGTATTGCTTTGCTGTGATAAATCAATATTTCAAGATCAATGCCTACATGAAAATAGTAAAGCTATACATTTTTTCTTACATCGTAATTATGAAAATTTAAATATCCACTACTTTGTGAATCATAAAAATAATAGTTACTTTCAAAAGTGTTTTAAAATTATTGTTAATAGGTGACAAAGCAGTAATAGTCGTAGAAATTAAAGTTGTAATAATAAAATGTAACACAACTAAATATACAATAATACTGCATCTACGTGCCTTAATACAACATAATTAATCAACTGGCATCGCGGTAGTTTGATCCATAAAACAAATTTTTTTTTCAATTTTTAAACTCATGATCTGCAAGTTTTCGATAGGGATAAAAAATTCTTCAAAACAGTAACATGAAAAATTAAATAGAAAATGATACGCAGCATTGAGTTAAGTCAGAATAATGTTTAGCGCTTTCTTTTATAATAAAACGTTTGAATTCGTTTTAGAATTCACGATATAAATGTCGTCTACATTATGAAGGTGCTGAAAAACTTGGTGCTTATTTTATTTACACAGCTTTAATTTCACACTTATATCTCCGTACCATTACGTTGATTAAACAGTGAAACAGATTATTGCAAATGAAAAATTATATTTTAAAATTTAAATTTTTGTTTGAATAAAAAGTTAATACCATTTGTTTGAAACGTTAGAATATGTATTAAGATTTATGTGCCAAATCATAATGAAATTGAAAGAAACTTTGCACTGGTATTACATGTTAAAGAAGTTAAATTAAAAAAGCAACGAATGTTATTAGTTTATGATTCCAGTACATTCTTTGAGTGATTATTTCATACATAAATTATTGAAATTATTACTCATAGACAAACCAAATCTTTTTTTTTTTGTCACAGTAAACAAAAATTGCAATAACATACGAGGCGAATGATACGAAAAAAATATATGGTAACTGTTAGATGTGCTCTTTTATTAGTACACACATTTTTCAAACGGTAGAAAAAACAAAACATTACCCGTAGCATACGTAACTGTAAGAAATAAGATATTTGCTCTCCATCGAGTATTTACGAAAAGTTTTACTGTAGATTGCCTGCGTAACAATGTATATAAATGTTATTTTCACAAAATACAAATGTAACCAATGGGGGCCAGTAATTCTCTCGGATCTCATCGGATTGTGCGTCAAGTTCTATTGATATTCGACTGCTTAAGACTACTATATTACACGCACTTTCTAACAATTTTTTTTAAATTTGAAGGAAAAAAAAAATAGTTTCATAATCAAGTACAGTGAACATGTAAGTAAAAAATATTTCCCACTTCAAGATATCCTAATCCTCCCTCTGTGATGCTGGAAATATACTAAGCAAGATTAAACAGATATAAAAAAAAAAATTATTAAAAAATAAGAATTTTCAAGAGCAACGAATGTTTAAAGTTCGATAAGGCATAAAAATGTAAAAGTGGTCAAGAGCAAACTCGCTCCAGTCGTACAGGTAAAACTATTGCGCGCCGTCAACTATTAAGCCTTAAGAAATATTATGTATGTAAATTTTTGTCACGCCTTAATTATAAAGATCGATAACAACCTTATGATGATCAATTTATATTATAGAAAAAAATGGCATTATTCCACTCGAACTGTTTCCTTTTTTTTTTTCTTCGTTTTATGTTTAAGTTAGACAGTTTACATAGCATAAATCGTAATAATTTTATCATGTTCAGTAATTTTTTTATCTTCTTTATCCATCTTTTATAAACTTTACTTCTATGCACAAATTTCTGCAAATACATATATACAGAAGTACTGCGTTACAACAAAGAAAATTTTTAATGATTTTCTTTACATGAATATTACAAAGTGCTCCAATAACTACAAAATCTCAAATTCTAACCTTTCAAAGTATGTTTTAAAAAGTACATGATTGATATTCAAGTAAAAAATGTTGTTTGTATCTTGAAGTGACGTAAAAAGAATATTTGAAAATGACTTTCATATGTATCATGAATTATAAGAATTGTCAACTTTTATGTTGAATGTAGTGTTGAACTCGAGCACTTTTATCTTACCGTATGCTGTAAGCACAACTATAGACTTTAGCTGTACAATTAAAAAAAATTTATACATGTAGCTCAGTGTCGAGAATACAGTTAATAAAAATAAATATACGCTCGTTACAAAATAAACTTGTTTGAGAAAATTCNTTTGATGATGGTTGCAATAGTTGCGTCTGTGGTGGTAATTACTTAAATGATGGAATTTGGTATCCAAGAGTACATTGCACTTTGAGATTGTGCTATGAACTTGATGGCTCGCCGAAAAAATTATTGGACCCCCCCGAAGATTTTTGGGATAAGGAATAAATATGTAGCAGTTATTAACTAACAAGTTTTTCCGTTTTTCTAATTATTTGTGAACCTTACTGGTAAATGTAATTTGTCATACTTGATCATTAAAAAATTTCTGTAAATAAATAAACAATGTATTGATAGCTAAAACATTGGTCTTTTTTATTGATTTTTATCATACATCATTTCAAGTTATACATGGACATTTATGTAATTATTCTGGAAATGTAACAACAAAACTAGATTTTCACAGAAAATTGTAAAATAATTGTCTGTGACGCAAAGCGACGAGATTGTGGTCCATCAGCACATAAAATTTCATGGTCATAATGTTGGATGTGTGGCACAAAAACGTAAGTCTTAATCCAATCTATGTATACCCCCACATGCTGTACAACTGTTTAAGTAGAAAACAAAACTATGTCTTTTTTTATAAAAACGATCAACTTCTTTGTTATTTTATTTTTTAATCAGCCATTTATCAAAAAAATAAAATATGACACACGTGTTTTATAGCGGTAAGTATAATTCATTAATTCAAACCATGTGTGCCAAACGTTATCAGTAACTAAACACAGATGTCAAGTTAAACTGTTTTCTAATTTAAAATAATTGTACTTGTGTAACAAATCAAGTTGTTATTTTAACTATACAAAATTAATAAATCTTCATAGTAACGTTAGGTAATATGACTATTTAGAATTAACTACTTTGTTGTTTATTGAAAAAAAAAAAAAAAACAATTACGATTATTATCAGTTTTAACTTGATTTTTTCAATCTTAAGTAAATAATTCGCTTATAATCATATTCTAATCAAAGAAACGACTAGCGGTGATTATACAAATGCTCTTGATTACCATTTTCCACCTATCGCATATATTTATACGCAAAGCAGTATAAAGTGTTGTGAATTATCTACTCTTCTTCAGTTGAATATCAAAAGTAGAACAGCATTAATCACCTACAGTGATCAAACTATTTTTTCGAAAATGGCACCGAAAGTCTTATATTGTGCTTTTTTTATATTAAACGTCTATTTTGTTGCTTCAGAAAACAACGACATGCCGAATGAGATATCTCCAATGGCTTCATGTAAAAATTATTTATTTTGTATTTAATTAAAAAGATAATATACGCTATTATAAATATCGTTAAATTAACATGATCGTACGTTGCGCTGAAGTGGTTTATTTTAAAATTCATGTACGAGTTTTATACACCACGCACTTTCTTTCATGGAAAAGGATTGTCAGCATCCTTCTACGTTGATGATCTCTGATAATTGCCAAAAATTTATATTGTATTAAGTAATCGTTCTAGTATCTAAAACTTCACCCGAAAAAATAAATGACTTTGCAGATGAGGTACCATTCAAAGGCCAGAAATGTGTGGCAGGAAAATCATATCATGATGGCTGCAACCTGAACTTCTGCGCAGGTAACAAGCAAGAAGTCGATGGGGCTTGGACGCCAATAATCATGTCCACTCTAATTTTATGCTATAACAGCCCTCAGTTGGATCCTCCTACAAGCTTTTATGAACATACTATGTATCGGTTAGACGACAATGTGCAGGAAAAGGCGGATAAACATGTTAATATTTATACTATGCCAAATGGTAATGATGTTTTGTAGTACAAGTTTTAAGGTTTTAAATTAATAATTGCTGTTTTGCATTTTTGAATTTTAATTGAAATTTACCTACTTCCCGTAATACTGAGAAATGTTTTAACATTACATTGTGTGTAATAAAAATGAAAAAAACATACTGATGTCACAATCAACCATATAAGACTCGTCAATGAAGTTTCCTTATTCTGGTGTTTGTATTTTAATAACATTTTAAAAACACTCCAATACAGTTATACCTGTCTGATAAGATTTTAATATTCCATCATATACGCTTGTATAGTTTCAAGGCCATTCTTCAAATTTTTGTATCTAATGACTCGCATTGCGTGTAAAAACATCAACAACACAGGTACGTATCACTTTTATTTCCTACAGCGCACACATTAGTATTAAATTATAGGAAGTAGTACGTGCGTGTGAAAGAATTTTAGGATTAAGTGAACAAACTGATACTAAGTATAAATAGGTCCGAACTAGCGAATATACTCGTAGTCAGCCATCGAAAGGGAAACTGTACGGGATCTTCACGTGAAACCTATACTTTTTTACAATGTCTACTCGATTTACCTTCATTTTGTTGTTTGTACTTTTTGCTGTTTGTGTGTACCAAAGTCAAGCTGTACCACTCGCAGGTTGGTTAACTTTTAAACTGATAAAAATAAAATTGTTTGGAGACTGTTGACAATTTTGTAAAAAAGATATGCGGAAAGCCTACGCCAATAGATGCAAAGCTTTCCCAAACTCTTTTTTACTTGTATTAAATAAAATTGTTTGATTGATTCAACTAACATATATCCAACTTTTGTTTTTAAAATGGCATAGCCCTTTTAAATCTTATTTCTAAATATATGAGTAAAAAAAATTAAATTTTCCTACTGAAGGCGTTTTTCTTTCTTTTGGATGTTTCCTTCACCCTATTTGGGAAAAATAGAATTGGCACCTGGTATGTGTTCAAATAAGACAATCAGAAAGGGTCCCTCGGGCCCAGTGTTTGCTCTGGTAATGTGTGTCACACGGTTTTAAATAATCTCTCTATCTAAAAAATTTGTGTTTAGAAAAACAAGCAAAAAAAAAAAAAAAAAAAATTAGACAAGTCGGAAAAAATCTAAATTCTAAGGTCCGATCGTTTACACTAACATACGCACAATCACTCTCGCACTAACAAACACACATCTTCAGATCGACACTTTTATGAAGGTAGTAATAATCCCTTGAAGGCAAAGAATAGTATATCTTTCGGCACATAAAAGCCATCATCACTAGGGGCCATTTTTTGGTCCGAGGAATATATTACAGGTACCGCATTGGGTAGCCCTGGTTGAATGTCGATTGTTCGGACGAATGCTATTTTCTATTGATGGCACCATGTAAACGTCCAAGTGTCATGAAAAACGCCTCGCGGAAGGAAAAATCTATTTTCAACAAGTACTGTTATCTCAAAATTTTGATTTTACTTTTTCTCGATCAACTTCCTCTAACTTGCAGTTTCAATAATGGATTTAACTTAATCATCTCACTGTTTTTATTTTTTAGATGATAATAAAAAATGTGTGATGGGAAAATCATTTGATGATGGTTGCAATAGTTGCGTCTGTGGTGGTAATTACTTAAATGATGGAATTTGGTATCCAAGAGTACATTGCACTTTGAGATTGTGCTATGAACTTGATGGCTCGCCGAAAAAATTATTGGACCCCCCCGAAGATTTTTGGGATAAGGAATAAATATGTAGCAGTTATTAACTAACAAGTTTTTCCGTTTTTCTAATTATTTGTGAACCTTACTGGTAAATGTAATTTGTCATACTTGATCATTAAAAAATTTCTGTAAATAAATAAACAATGTATTGATAGCTAAAACATTGGTCTTTTTTATTGATTTTTATCATACATCATTTCAAGTTATACATGGACATTTATGTAATTATTCTGGAAATGTAACAAAAAAACTAGATTTTCACAGAAAATTGTAAAATAATTGTCTGACGCAAAGCGACGAGATCGTGGTCCATCAGCACATAAAATTTCATGGTCATAATGTTGGATGTGTGGCACAAAAACGTAAGTCTTAATCCAATCCATGCATACCCCCACATGCTCTACAACTGTATAAGTAGGAAACAAATCTCGGCTTTTATTTTTTATGAATTTCTGCCAAATTTTTTGTTTTGTTTTTTTTTTTTATTAAACTTTATTTCTCAAACGAAAAAATTCCTCTCCATAAAATTACTTCACAGAATACAGCGATGTATTTCTGGTTGCAGGCTCCTTAAAATATAATACGTATGCATANTCTCTAGTATAAAAGAATTAAATACGTGTAACAGATCACTTCAGAAAATTCAGTAATGCATGTCTGGTTGCAAGCTTTAATAAATGTAATATATAAATAATATTACCCACGATGACATTGATTTTCATGAAGATCCAATTTTTATGAAACTTGTTTGTTATGTTCTTTTAAAATTTATTTCTATTGACGACGCGATAAAATTGAAAACTACTTTTTTGAAGAGATAACTATACTTTTGTAGTTGATACAAATCTTCGAATTTCTGTAGCGTTCGTAACACGATCTATTGACGCTGAAAAGTCAATAGTTGCGTAAGTGTTCTTTGTCTTGGAAATAAAAATACTGTTACGTACGATAACATATAGCTGTGCGTGCGTGCGCCCCCGCTTAGGTAGAGAAGCGAAGTGATAGGAAGGGAGAGCGAAGCAAGAGAGTAAAGAGAGATTAGCTGGAGACGCGGGAGCGAAAGGGCCGGGCCCGGAGCAACTTGCCTCAAATATACTTATCTCGATCAAACATCATTATTCGGTAAAAAAAAGTTTTGATCAGACTTTGAGAAAAACATACCAATCCATTTCTCTTCAAAATTATCAATGGGATTCCCCGTAATTCATATTTATCTCAGGCCTGTGCATCCAACTTTAAAAAAATATGATTTATGAGCGAATAAAACTAAGTTTTTTAACTACCTGATGCCCCGAGCATTACGGATTTGATTTATGAAATTAATTATTAATATTTCATTCGTCGCTCGTACATAATCATACGAAACGAAATACATCTTACTCGGCTATGTATCTATCATTTAATCTCAAAATCTTTTTCTTCTTATATTAGAAAAGTAGATAACAAATAGATAAATAGCAAATAAGCAAATAATAGAAACATTAATTAAGCACTATCCAATTTCTTTGACATGGTTTCATTTTAACAACGTTAGTATTTATTATTCGAAGGTACTTGGATTGACTGAAAAAAAAATAGTTTTAATCTGAATAAAGCATAGTAATTGAATTGAATCGGTTGATCAGTATATTTTTAAATACTTGTTCCAAATACTTATGATTACAGAAAAAAAAGTTTCAAAAGACATACCATTTTCCACCTATCGCATATATTTATACGCAAAGCAGTATAAAGTGTTGTGAATTATCTACTCTTCTTCAGTTGAATATTAAAAGTGAAACAGCATTAATCACCAACAGTGACCAAACTATTTTTTTTGAAAATGGCATCGAAAGTCCTGTTTTGTGCTTTTTTAACAGCTTACGTTTATTTTGTTGCTGCAGATAACAGTGACACGCCGAAAGATGTATCTCCGATGTTTCCATGTAAACATTTATCTCCTATTTAATTAAAAAGNATATTATATTAAAAATACAAGCTACGGTGATTGTATTATTTTTACAGACGTTCCATGTAGTGAAAAATTTCTTTGACACTTATTTACAATTTTTAGAAGTACGTGCAATAAAAATATAAGTTTACAGAATACATAAAACTTTTCATAGGTCATACAAAATAATAAAACAGTAAAGCTTTCCTTTACAACTTCACACTTAACAAGTTGATACAACGTATCATATCGTTGATAAATAATTCTGAAAAAATTTTTATACATTGTCAACATTTGTTTCGAAAAAGCGCATTTAACAAATCGTTCAGGGGCGGTGGAATGGATAGTAATGGGAAGAAGCCACCACACATATATAATCTTCAAATAAAAACTCGGTTAAGTTGATCAAAAATCAACCACAATTAGTCATAACTTAATGTGTCAAATAAGTAAGTGGGAAATCTTTAATTTGTAGGTATTCCCATTGGCTGATGCAACGTCACTCTCATTTCTGCTCATCATACTTCATATGTGTTACATAATTAATTAAGTTAGGACAAACGCAAGAACCACGTGAAATTGTTAAGCTTATCTGTTGTGTGGACTCTGCTTGTTTCAGCTTTTGAGTGCTCATGAAAAAAGGGGTAAGCAAATTTTTCTACTGTTCTTATTTATTCGTACAATAAAAAGAATAAATTGAATTTTTTTCCTTCAATTTTGATGTATTGTAGCTGATGACATTTTTGGCTTTCTACTTCATATTTATTTATTAATATATGTTTACGAACATCTACAAAAAAATTCACACCATGTCACCAATGTTCCATAAAATGTGAAAGTGAACAGAGGAATAAAGACAGATGACTATTTGTTTTGCACGTAAAAGTATTTTTTGGTCCAAAATTGTTGGCCGTGTTATGCCGCAGTACGTGTTTTATTTGTCCTTTTACGTATAAAACAAAGAAAAAATGAATGAATAATTTTCTTCGGTAACCAACCTACCTTTTTGAAAATAGCACCGAAACTCCTGTTTTGTGGTCTTTAAACAGTTTAAATTTATTTTACAGCTGCAGATAAAATGACATGCCGAATAGTAGATAATTGGTACCTTCCAGGGAACATTATTTATATAAAGTTAGAATAAAACCTCAAACTTTATTGGGTAAATATCGTTACAATAACAACAACGTATGTTATATATCTAAAAACAATTCATCTCAAAATTTATATATAGGTTTTATACCACGTTTAAAAACATTTATATTGTAATGAGTAATCGTTCCAACATCTAAACTTTGCTCATTAAAATAAATTGCAATAAATTAAAAAATATATCGACATAAAATAACAATCGCTTTTTTTAGCATACATAAAATATCGAGAATCTAAAAAGCTTTAACTATTTTTAATATTATTATTACTTTTATTACTTTAACGCATAATAATCATAACATAAAATGGCCTTATTTTCATCGTAATGCTTAAAGAAATATGGTTTCATTTTTTTTGGCAATAGTGCGATTATTATCATCTTAAATGATATCATTCGTATTCTATGTTAACAAATTATTCATATTAATAAATTCTTGTGGAATCGATCATTTTTTACATATTTTTAATTTTAAATCAGTCATTCATTATTACATAAAATACAAATGTGTTTTTTATAGTGGTAAGTATAATTGTAAGGTATTTAAATTCGTTTATTTGAAACATGTGTGCTTAACCTTATTAACTACTAAAAACAGATGTCGACTTCAACTGTTCTCTAGTATAAAAGAATTAAATACGTGTAACAGATCAAGTTATTGGTTGAAGTTAATAAAATTTATAAAACCTTATGGTAATGTTACGTACTGTAGTTATAGAATTAATTACGTTGGAGTATACTGAAAAAAAAAAAAAATTTACGGCTAAAAATAGTTTTGACTTGATGTTTTTGATTTAAAATAATGAATTCACAAATAATAATGACATGCTAATTAAAGGAACCAGTAGTGATGATATTACAAATGCTCTTAATTACCATTTTCCACCTATCGCATATATTTATACGCAAAGCAGTATAAAGCGTTGTAAATTATCAACTCTTCCTCAGTTAAAAATTAAAAGTGAAACAGCATTAATCACCAATAGTGACCAAACTATTTTTTTTGAAAATGGCATCGAAAGTCCTGTTTTGTGCTTTTTTAACAGCTTACGTTTATTTTGTTGCTGCAGATAACAGTGACACGCCGAAAGATGTATCTCCGATGTTTCCATGTAAACATTTATCTCCTATTTAATTAAAAAGTTATACGCTATTATAAATATCATTAAAATAACATAATCGTACGTTGTGTTGAGATGGTTTACTTTAAAATTAACGTATGAGTTTTGTATCGCGTACTTTCTGTTAAGAAAACGGGTTTTTAATATCCTTAAACTTTGATGATATCTGATAATTGCTAAAACTTTAAATGTAATTGTAACAAGTAAACATTATAATGTCTTAACTTCGTAAATAAATGACTTTACAGATGTGATGGTAAACAAAGGCCAGAAATGCGTGCCAGAAAAATCATATCATGATGGGTGTAACACAAACGTCTGTGCAGGCAACAGGCAAAATGCCGATGGGACCTGGATACCAGTTATCTACTCCTCTCAAATACTCTGCATGAACGAAAATAATCAGATAAAAGCTATGAAGGCACCTCCTGCAGACTTTTGGCAAAATACCATCTATGCGATAGACGACAATATGCAGAAAGTTGCGGACAACAACGTTGAAATATTTAACTTGCCGTAGATTATAGGAAAAATTTTGAGGTTTAAGAGTAATAGTTGATGTTCTACCTTTTTTGACTTTGATTTTACTCGGTTGATACTGTATAAATATTTAAACATTAAAGTGTGTATCGTTATTAAAAAAAAAAAAATATCCTAATCCTTTTTTTTTACTTAAAAATTATCAATGGGATTTCCCGTAGTTCATATGTATCTTAAGCCTATTTTTAAAACGATCTAGTACAGTAATTCCCATCTGACCAAATTTCAGTATCATTACGTCACATACTTATGAAGTATCGAGGCTTTTAAATTTTTTATCAAAAGACTTATCGTGTGGAAAACATTGACAACACGGACACATAAGTATATTATTCTTAATTACCATAATATACATTAGCATTAGTCTAGGAAGTAGTGCAGACGCGTAAAAAAAATGTTATCTGACCAACTGATATCAAGTACCTATAAATGGAAATCAACTGACCGAATAAATCCGTAGTCAGCCATCGCGAGGGAAACTGTACGGGATCTTCACGTGAAACCTATACTTTTTTACAATGTCTACTCGATTTACCTTCATTTTGTTGTTTGTACTTTTTGCTGTTTGTGTGTACCANTTTTTATTAAATTATTTATATTCTTCTCTGTAGAGAGTCTTGAGATATTCTAATTTACCATTGGAACAGTAAAAATTTTAACTATTATTTGTTACATCCTTTGAACTTTGATTATCTTTAATAATTGCTAAACATTAATTTATGATATAATAAGTAATCGTTCTAATATTTAAAAATACACTTGGAAAAATAAATGACTTTGCAGATGAGGCACCATTCAAAGGCAAGAAATGCGTGTTAGGAAAAATATATGACGATGGCTGCAACACAAACTTCTGCGTCAATAACGAGCAAGAGGCAGATGGGACTTGGAAACCAATTATGACTTCCACTCTTATGTACTGTCCTGACACAGTTCATAAAGATCCTCCTGCAGACTTTTGGCAAAATACTGTCCATGCGGTGGTCGATAAAATGTAGTGGATTACAATGTTCAAATCTTTCATTTTTCGTAGTTTGTAGCACAAATTTTTAGGTTTAAGAGTAATAGTTGATTTTCTATCTTTTTTGATTTTACTTTGCTTCGGTTGATACTGTATAAATATTTAAATATTAAAGTATGTTTTGTTGTTTAAAAAAAAATATCCTAATCCTTTCTTTTTACTTAAAAATTATTAATGGGATTCCCCGTAATTAATATCTATCTCAAGCCTATTTTTAAAACGCACTCTATTATATCAAACGAACGAATAAATCCGTAGTCTGCCATCGAGAGGGAAACTGTACGGGATCTTCACGTGAAACCTATACTTTTTTACAATGTCTACTCGATTTACCTTCATTTTGTTGTTTGTACTTTTTGCTGTTTGNGATCGTGGTCCATCAGCACATAAAATTTCATGGTCATAATGTTGGATGTGTGGCACAAAAACGTAAGTCTTAATCCAATCCATGCATACCCCCACATGCTCTACAACTGTATAAGTAGGAAACAAATCTCGGCTTTTATTTTTTATGAATTTCTGCCAAATTTTTTGTTTTGTTTTTTTTTTTTATTAAACTTTATTTCTCAAACGAAAAAATTCCTCTCCATAAAATTACTTCACAGAATACAGCGATGTATTTCTGGTTGCAGGCTCCTTAAAATATAATACGTATGCATAATACTATACTCACGATAGTATTGATTTCTATTAGGATTCGATGCATTACATACTGCGGTACTATTTTTACAAAATTGTCACCTATCAAGCCGAGCAAAAGATGTGCAATTAATACATATTCTTAAAATGATAATTTTTTCAAATGTTTTGTTATTTTTAACATAAAACTTATTTATAATTTTTTTTTTAATTCATTTACATTGACAACTTGATGAAATTTAAAACCATAACGTAGAATTTCCTTGAAAAGAAAACTATACTTTTGTAGTTGATACAAATCTTTGAATTTCTGTAGCGTTTGTAACACGATCGATTGATGCTGTAAAGTCAATAACTGCGTAAGTATTCTTCGTCTTAGAAATAAAAAACCTATTTATATGTTTTCAGGCTGGCATATGAATTCCACAAAATCCCCAAGTAATCTTTATCATCTCAATCAAATATCATTACTCGGTAAAAAAAAAGTTTTGAGCCGACTTTGAGAACGAATCTATATATATAATTTTAAAACGAGTCCAGGTTAGCACACGA
>NW_019379507.1:1939167-2003148 GCF_000648655.2 Copidosoma floridanum | reverse complement strand
GAAATAAAAAAAAGTTTATGTCATTTGTGAAAAGATAAATAAAATTCTTTTTGTTAACAGTTCTAGAGATGTAAAAAAGATTTAATTTTGATAAACACAAGAATAATATTTAATTTATGAAAATTAAAAAATTGGCAATGACCTTGACTGCCAAGCATCAGTAATCTTTTTAAATGGTACGACAAATCATTGAACTTCCAGACTCCATGTAAAGTTAAGGATTTAAGAAAGCGTGTCTTAAGAATGAGGAAACAAAAAGAAGAATATTTAAAAAGAGAGTGTGATAGTTTGGGGAAAGCTTAAATAATTTTAAAAAGCCTTAGAAGTAATTAATAGAAATTGAGAAAAAATATTTTATGCCAAAGTATAATTGAGAAATAAATTAATGAGAACATTTTTGTCACATTTATTCTTTAAAAAAAAATAGTCGTAAAAGTATTAATCTCAAAGAAACTATTGAAATACTATCTTTATATGTAATAATAATAATATAATCTTTTCACCCGAAATTTTAAACAGATGATATGTTTTAGACTTTGTTGAACTTATAAGGCTAAATAAAAACTTGATGTAAAGTAAGATGGGGGAAAATGTCTTCCCCAAGTTCGGGTCAAACGCACAACCTCCTGCTGACTAGACAGTTGCTCTACCACTTGAGCTACCAAGGAGCCGTACATTTATTTACACTGTAGGTTTAGATAAGTTCTTATTCCTAATTAAAGCTGTTTTAACCTTCAGCTTTATTTTAAATAAGTTAATTAAAGAATAATTTAAGAACTTAAAGATAAGTAAAAAATAGAATACTGCTGTCAAAGATACAGGAGCAATATTAATAGATCTATCATCATTATGGCACACATGTATATGATGGCACTTTTATGTGAGCACTTATCAAATCATCCGTGTTCTCTTTTCAATAACAAGTTTATATCACTGAACCATATCTAGATTATGTACTTAATATTATATTATAATAATAATAATATTAATTATAATAACTATTATAACAATAATAATAATAATAATAGTAATTCAATTTCATTGCCCAAATTTTGAACAAATGCATTGTTGTGAACTTTGTTGATCTCATAATGCAAAATAAGAACTTAATGTTAAGTAAAAATAGAAAAAATGTCCCCCTGATTCTCAATCTTAATTAAAGCTGTCTTTACCTTTAGCTCGAATATCTTAAAAACAATCATTTTATGACAGAAAAAACAATATATTCAAATGATTATTTAAGCTGTACAGTATACACAAAACTCTTTACATTACCCCTGGCACTTTCTTCTCTGATTATAGTTTTACATAGTAGACGAACACCATGTGTGTACTTCTCTTAAACTACTTTTCTTTCTATTTCTATCCATAAAGTATGTACAGAGGCAAATATGAAGGTAATTTTTTTTCTAATTCCTTATAAACATTCTTAATAATAATTAACAAAGCAGGTTCTACGACTGTTGCGCAAGTAACGAAAAAATGTTGACCATTGCAAAAATTACAATGAATAATTTAGTTAAAGAAAAAACTTCGGATAATTATCTTTTTAGTGCCCAGAGGGTTTTATAAGAATCGTGCAAAAAAAGTCAAAAGCATTTTTTTTTGTTATACGATAATGACGAAGAAATCAGGCCCAATTCTTAAAAATNCCAATACGCTTAGACACGGCATTTTTTACGCAAAAATAGTATTTAATTAGCCATCCAATTCCAGGATCATTCAACCAGGACCAACTTAGTTATACCTTTATTTTATAGTCATCTCGGTAGGGCATTCCACACAACCATCCCCAGAGCCCCCACCGCCCTTATTCACCCCCACCACCCCCACAAAATAAGGAAAAAACGTGTCATTTTTTTCCTTATTTTGATATATCGCAGTTTTTTCCGAAACGGCCTACTACCCCCACAGCCCCCCATCGCATTTTTTCGTGACCCCCCACCGCCCTTTCTCCATCTGCCACACTTCTTTTATAGACCGTAGATCACATCGTATTTATCGCATTTCTTAGATCTTGATGAGTTTACAGACGTGTACGTGTCGTATATGGATTTGTATAGATTTGTCTATTATTTTTAATCTGCTTTAAAGTTAAATTACTTTAATTCTTTTTTTCAAAACCTTAAAGTTAAGAAATTTTAAGGTACAAATTTAAATTATAAAATTATACATAATAAAGTTTTTGTAGACAATGTTTACTGACATTAAGACTTAGGTAGATCTCTGTATACCTCTTAAGTCTAATATCAATCGCAGCTTGATGATATAAGAATATTTACATTATAATAATGTTTACAAAAGTATCCTGTAAACTGCGAATTTTAGTTTAGCTCTAACTAGAGCCTCTACTACTACTACTACTACTACCACTTCGACCACTACCACTACTACTTTTTTTTTGTGGACAACAAGAAAATACATTGAAGCACACCGCAGGGACAGCGGTAGTGTGAGACTCAGTGGATTTTTCTTATTAGACTACCCATACCCACTAAAACCCCCCCATGCCGCATGGCTTTTGATTTACCCCGGAACCGCGTTAACATTACTTCAGGGTGGAGCCACCAGAAAGACCATCGCGTCTCACAGCGTTAACGAGCTAACTTGCCACCATTTGCTACAGGGGCTGAATCTCTCAAGTACTGAGAAGGACTCGGGGTCCCAGACGACCAGCACCATGTCTAGCGTTTTATAGTAGGCCACTGACCTAGCTGACCACTATAGCCTTCCTTCTGGCCTCTTCAAGTGCTCTTCTAAATAAAGGGCAGCTACCACTGCCTGCTTCGTGCTTGTTGTTCGTTGTTGGGCTAAAAAAGTACGGTGCTGGGCCTGGACACTCTTTCTTCTGGAGTTTTAGGCTTCCACACCAGAAGCAAAGCTTGGATTTGTTTTTATCCTCACAGTTTCCTGAGACGTGTCCATATCTCAGGCATTTAGAACATCTTGTTACTTGTGACTTCAATTCTACTTTGAATTTGACAGCTTACAAAGCTGACTCGTGACCTGCTTTCCTCTTCTGCTTGTCTGGCAGGTGTTGCATTCACCTGTATCAACACCAGCCTCTGTCTTTTGGCATTCGGTCTTGAGAGAGCTACTTCTGACTCCTGGCTTTCAAGTCCAAATTTCTATCGTAAGGCTCTTTGACCTCATCTTCCTCTACAATAGCATCTAGGTCTTGGACCTCTAATGTCACTTTTTTGTTGCTTATTTTGACAGTACCTTGTCCAGCTACGGACTTTTCAATTTGCTGTAAAAATGCAAGAGCATTCCCTGCACCTTTAGCCTTGATAAGTATGTCTCCTTTTTTTTTAGTGACAACACTTTGGACTGCCACATTAGCCTTATCAGGGTCAAAATTCGCCTTCATCGTCTACAGCACCTTTGCAAAGTCTGCCCTTCAACTATCTTTACTACTACTGTTGTTGTCATATCCACTTTCTTCTTTTGGATTGTTTTATCATCCAGAACAATCCCTTCTTGTTTGCTACTGCCTGTTTTCTATTTCTTTAAAGACAAAGTTTGCTGGCGTTTCTTAGGGGTGGCTGATGGGCTCCTGTTTTTTTACTTCGTTCTATTTCCTTTAGGGCAGTGTTCAGAGTATTTTTCTATACATGCCAGCGAAAGATATCTTGCCTTTGTTCCCTTTACTTCAAGGATTTGAATAACGCCTTCAGAGAGTTTGAAAACACTTCTTCTCCAACAAAAAAGCCTTTTTTTATTACCTCTGCCTCTTAAAGGTGCTTAAGTGCAGCTTTGAGCTCATTCTTAACAGTGTTTGCTGTGTTACCATACTTATTATTCACTGCTTGTAGCGCCTCTGTTCAATTTTTCCTTGCTGATTTGACATTATCAGCCACTTGCTGTCGATTTACTCTGAGCTTAGCAACACTTTACTTTAAAGAGGTGAGCTCGTCCTGGGTCTGGTGGCTATATACTAACACGTTGTCGTCCTCAGTGTCGTTGGTGCTTATGCTTGACAGGCTTCCTCTTTACTTTTTATCCGTAAGAGAGGGCCATGGAACATTTAGCAGTCCCTGTTGGCCAGGAAACACATCTTTGTGGCCCCCTCCCTAGAATCCGTGGGTCCTGCCACAGACAACCGGGCTTTCACCGAATCGCAGCTGCCAGCAGAATCCTTCAGAGAGTATACCACCTGAAATACAGGTTTTACATCGACGTTTTTTATGTTGGAGTCTTTTAAATTGTTGTACTAACCCGCAAAAGCCTGCACTCCTCTTATTGTTTAAATAAATATTTGGAAAGGGTTTAAGCCAGGGCAGCGGCCCTCTCTGTTGGAAGTAAGAACCGCTACTTGCTTGGGCCCACGAGGAGTTGCCACTCTCCGTCCCACTCGTAGAGACTGCCTTGGCGTTGAGTAACAAGTCTAATAATGGTGTTCGTGAGTAATGTATGTATATGTTTGATCACTACAGTCACATTAGTGAGACGAGCAGCCGGTGTACAGTTCCACGACCAACGCAGCGAAACGAGCTGGCGTAGAATACTAAGGTGCGACCATAAAGCCTCCTCAGTAGTAGTAGGCCTAGATAAGTCAGCCCACCACGTCTTTTTTGTTTATTAGGCGAACAGCTATATCATGTATGGTTACCCAGTCTAACCTAGGCCTGATTATCCGGCTTTACCAGCTGCCAGGCCTCCAAAGCCCGGGGAAAGACGTACCACCCACAACCCGGAACAATCCGTAAGTGTTCCTGTATTTGTTAAGTGAGAGTTTGATGCATGTATCTGAGAAGAATGTTATAAACACCACTTACACACAACGGTGCCACAATACACAAAACGGTGGAGATTGATTGAGTCCTGTCAAGGTTACCACCACATCAAGACAGCAGGCTGTTTCTACATGGCTTTGACAGGGGGTCAACCCCTGCCAGCCCTCCTAGTTAGATAGTTCTCATTCAGGGGTTCCTAACAGCTTATTTCAAGCTCTAGTCCTTACATGCATAAACCACTCATCCATTTTTCAAAACTCCCCCTTTTTGTTTTTTCTTTTGTTTTCGGCAAAACATACACCCTCACACATTCAGACGAATAATTACTTATTTCTTTAGAGCCTACCCCATCCCAAGCCAGGCACCCACACCAACGGCAAGGTCTATCGGCCCCTAGAGAGTAACTACTACTACTTCTACTACTAATACTACAACTACTACTACTGCTCCTACTACTACTTCAACTACTACTAATACATCTACTCCCAAGTGGGGTTTTTGCTAGTTTTTCCATACTGGGCCCTTCCCCGGGTGGTGGATAGGGGCATCCTCTTGAAAATATAAGGTGACAATGGCCACCTGGGATGGCTCTCTATAATGGTGATCGGGGGCGTGGATCAGGAGGCGTGTGCGGCGTTGGCGTGTGTATCTGTGGCGATGTGGACGGGGGACTAGTGCCCCATGTCTCCATCGGTGTGGATGCATGGGCCAGCTCTGCTTGTGCTCCTTGTTCTTCGCTTTTTGCTGCTTCCGTAGATGGCACTCGATTGCTTGATGCGGGCCAACAAAAAATAGCACCCGTTGTGTATAGAAGTAAGTGGTGGTTGAAACATTCTTCTCTGATACATGCATCACACACTCTCACTAAACAAACACATGGACACTTACGGATTGTTTTGGCTTGCGTGTGGCGGGTCTTTTTCTGGGCTTGCGTTGGAGACCTCACGGCGGGTGAAACCGGATGATGAGGCCCAGGTAAGTCTGGGTAACCACATCTGATATGGCTGTACGCCTCATAAAAAAAAAAGACGTGGTGGGCCGACTAATCTAGGCTTACTACAACT
The DNA here is from genome assembly GCF_000648655.2 of Copidosoma floridanum. The sequence goes on along the minus strand of NW_019379507.1, from coordinate 1,997,348 downwards.
GAGAAGGCTATATGGCGGCACCTTAGTGCCTTACGCCAGCCCACTTTGTTGGGTTGTCTGAGCGGGCGTAGGACTGTACACCTGCCGCTTGTCTCGCTAAGATGACCGTTGTGTACCAACATACACATACATTTTACACGAACATCATTCTTACACTTGTTACTCAACGCCAGGGCATTCTCCGTGGGTGGAACTGAGGGAAAGTGGCGACTTCCGGCCGGCCTAAGCAAGTAGCGGTTCTCTCTGGTAACAGAGAGGGATGCTGCCCTGGTTTTAACCCTTTCCTTATACTTATTGTAGGTTGTACTGTAGGTTGGATAGAGGAAGAGTGGCGACTCTTGGCTGGCCCGAGGAAGTAGTAGTTCTTTCTGGTTACAAAGAAGGCCATTGCCCTTCTTTTAACCCTTTTCAATTATTTATTGAAACAAAAAGGATAGTACTGGCTATTGCGGGTCAGTATGACATTTTAAAAGATGCCAATATAAAAAACGTTGATGCAAAACCTGTACTCCAGGTGGTAACCTCTCTGAGGGAAAACACTGGCAGTTCCAATCCGCTAAAAGTCTGGGTGACTGTCGCAGGCCCTATGGATTCTGGGGACAAGGGGCCACAAAGACGTGTCACATAGGCAACAGGGACTGCTAAATGTTCCATGGCCTTTTCTCACGGATAAAAAACGAAGAGGAAGCCTGTTGAGCTTAGGCACCAACGACACTGAGGAAAGCAACGTGTCAGTATTCAGCCACCAGATTCAGGAGGAGCTTGCCTCTTTAGAAGAAAGTGGTGCTAAGCTCAAAGTAAAACGACAGCAAGTGGCTGATAAAGTCCAATCAGCAACGTAAGATATTACAAACACGCTTAATTCAATCAACGATAAGTACGGCAATACAGCAAATGCTCTTAAGAATGGGCTTAAAGCTGCACTTAAACACCTTCAAGAGGCAGAGAAAAGGTGCTGAGAAAAGGCTTCCTTTATGAAAAAGAAGTGTACGCAAACGCTTGAAAGTCGTCATTTAAATCCCTACAGTGGAGGGAACAAAGGTGAGATAATTTTTGACGGTATGTTCAGAAAAAAACCCTAAACACTGCCTTAACGAAAATAGAACAAAGGAAAAGCAGCAGGAGCCCATCGGAAAGCCCTGAAAAACGCCAGCAAACCATGTCTTTAAAAACAAAAAAAAATTGGCAGTGGCAAACAATCAGAGATTCTCCTGAATGTTAAAACAAGCCAGAAGAAAAAAGTGGATATGACAACAACAATAGTAGTGAAGATAGTCGAAGGGCAGATCTCTGCAAAGGTGCTGAAGACGATGAAGGGAATTTTGACCCTGATAAGTTTTATGTGGCAGTCCAAAATGTTGTCACTACAAAAAAAGGAGACATACTTATCAAGGCTTAGGGTGTAGAATATGCTATTGCATTTTCACGGCAAATTAAAAAGTCGGTAGCCGGACAAGGTATTGTTAAAATGATTAACAAATAAGTGACATTAGAGGTCTGAGACCTGGATGCTATTGTAAAGAAAGATGAGGTCTAAGAGTTTTTAGCTAGGACTTTTAAATTTAGAAGCCAGGAGACAGAAGTAGCTTTCTTAAAACCAAATGCCAGAGGTTAGAGGCTGGCGTCGAAAATGGTTGACTAAATAACTACCAGACGAGCAGAAGAGGAGGGCAGGTTACGAGTTGGCTTCGTAAGCTGCCGAATCTGAAGAAGAATTAAAGTCAAATGCCTTGGATATGGACACGTCTGAAACAACTGTAATGAAGAAGACAGATGCAAGCTTTGCTTTCGATGTGGAAGCTTAAATTACCGGAAAAAACAGTGTCCAGGCCTAGCATGGTGCTTTTTTTCTCAACAACGAACAACAAGTACGAAGCAGGCAGTGAAAGCTGCCTTTCATTTAGAAGAGTGCTAGAAAAGGCGAGAAAGAAGGCCATAGCAGGACAAAAATAAGGCAAAGGGACTCTGAGTTGGAAGGCAGGATTATGTGTACCCACGCTACGCTGTGTACTTTTATTGATCAGCAAGGAAAAACATCAAGCTTATAGTGGTGCTTGCTAGGTTAGTGGCCTACTGTGGAGCGCTAGACAGGTCGCTGGTCCTCAGGGATCCTGAGTCATTTTTAGGACTCGAGAGGATTAGCACCTCTAGCAAATGATGTCAAGTTAGCTCGTTAATGCTGTGAGACGTGATGGTCTCCCTGGTAGCTCCACACTGAAGTAATGTTAAAGCGATTCTGCAGTGGAATAAAAGCCACGCGTCATGGGGGGAAAGGGGGTCTTAGTGGTATGGGATTTTTAATAAAAAATTTTACGGAGTCCTACACTACCGCTGTCCTTGCGGTGTGTCTTAACGCATTTTTCCTCCCTCCACAAAAAAAAAACAAAAAAAAAAAAACTACTGCTTCTACTATCTCTTCTTATATTACACTAGTTTAAGGGAGGGCACAAAGTTGGTTAAGGCTGTCTCCAAGATTTGCTCAACCTTAGATGTCTACGATTGGATGAAAGCAAGGCACCATTTTCTTTAAGCATAAGTTACAACGTAAGGCAAGAAAGCTATCTTAGTGTATTCAGCATTGAAATGCGAGGTGAGCTTGGTTTTATGGCCATAGATGGTACAGAACTATAGCTTTAACAAAGAAGAATGAGAAAGCACTTGAAGCCATTAACGGAAATAATAACATGGCAAATGTTATTTATTATGGTATTGAAGCTGCTCTTAGGCACGCTGCATTGGTAGAGTTAATTCATAAAGAAAATCTTAAAGCTTAACAGAGATACTACACATCTTAAAAAAGTACTTTAAATCTTAGCAGATAAGGTAGCACAGAAAGGTTCATTTTTTGATTTCTTGTCGAAAGTATATTTATTAACAACGCTTTTACTACAATAGAATGCGTCTAAAAATTAGCAGTCTTTCAGACTGCCTGGAAAGGAGGCAAATTACTACGACGAACACGAAAAAAATGGTTAGCAAGGGTAAACAGGAGGAGAGCGCTAAAAGCAGCAAACGGAAAGAGCTTTAAACACAACAACAAAAGTTTTAATAATAAAAGGTTAATGAAATACTTCCAGTAAAGTACTCAAGTCGATGAAAGCAGGATTTATTCAAGACAAAACAGGAGCTATTAAAGAAAGTACCGTAGCAATTGAGATAGAAACTATGCTTTTAAAAGCCAAAGAAGTAAAAGATATTGTAAAGTTCTTCGAAAATGTAAGAAAGTCAGTGGCAGGCTAAGGAAAAGTGGTAAGCACTGTACAGAAAACGACGATCGAAGTCTGTTGTTTGGACGATATTGTCAAGGGAGAATGAATGAAACAGTTATTTGAAAGGGTTATCAGAAGCAGAAGCCAAGAACTTAAGGTTTAACTCCTTAAGGGGAATGGTGAAGGACAGAAAATGTCATAAGTTACCTTTTATGAATGAGTCACCAAAAAAATTGAGCAATCTGGTTAGTTAAATATTGGATTCGTCTCCTGCCACGTTATAAAAAAACTAGTTTGTAAAAAAGTGTGACAAATGCTTGGGGTATCAATATGTATTCCTTGACTTCTAAGAAGAAAATCGTTCGAAGATGTGTTTCAAATGCGGAAGCTGCAACCATCGCAAACACGAAACTGGCACTGGAAATTGCCCCATGTATTAACAAGCATCAGAAAGAGCCAAGAGAAGGGCACAAGTGGTACTAAAGTAAAGAGGCTGATCTTCTTGAAAAAGTCTGAGCTAATATGGACCCACGCTGCGCTAGGCTCTTACTGGTCAGCAAGCTAAAAAGAAAATACCACAATCAATAACATCGATGCCAAACTAGTACCCCAGGTGGTAGCCTCTCAGAAGGAATACGCTGGCAATTCTGTTCCCGTAAGAGCCCAGATGTTTGTCGCAGGCCCCACGTTCTTTTTTTTGGCACATGAGAGCAGAGCCAGGTTTTTATTAGGTGGGATTTAGCTGAACGACGTCAGGAGGAAGAAGAGCTTGCAACGCTGGTAGCAGAAGTGGGACTAGGCCACTGTGAGTAGGCGGACACACCAACTTGTACTGTTCCTGCGTTTATCGCTTGAGCGTAGCCATAGTAAAGTTAATTATTATATCACCTGCCTTCTTTCGGGGCATGAACAGTTCCACACACAACACCGCCACATGGCGTTAAAACGAACACCTTGTTGCGATGACTGCTCTAAGGTTAATGACACAGTAAAGCACACATTTTTTCGGTGTGGCAGGTGCTACAAGCAGTAGCAACAGCTTGAGAGCCATTTTGGTTAGGCCACTATGTCTTAAAACACAGCGAGCACTATCTTGGAGGGCCTTGATGGGTTTTTCCAGATGGTTCTCAAAGAGAAAAAAAGGTAGAGAGTGACTCCTTGACGAATTTTGCAAACTTGTGCTGCTTAAAGTTGTATTACTTATTAACAAGGAAAAGCATCAAGAGTTCAGTGGCGTTTCCAGAAATGCAACCTACCAAGAACTACAGAACGGATGTTGAAGCTGAGGGGTTCCAAATCCGTTTCAGGACTTGACAGGATCGGCACCCATAGCAGCTAGTAGTGAGCTGGCTCCCTTATGCTGTAACATACGATGTTCTCCCTAGTGTCTCCACCCGAATGTAATTCTCACGTGGGTCCAGGGTAGAACTAAGGCCATCCAGCCAGGGGGGGGGTCTTAATGGGTATTAGTGGTCTTATAAAGAAAATCCATTAAGCCTCACATTACCGCTGTCCCATTGGTGTGCATTAATTGTTCTTTTGATCTTTGGTGTGTAATTTGAATTTTTGACGTAATCTTCGGTATCTATTCTCTTGACTGTTTGTATATCTGTAAAGATCGCCTATCTGCAAAACTGTAACGAGAATCAAAACTATGCCTAAAATAAGGCTATAAAAATCATGGGACACGGGAATTTGTAGAAATCGTTGCCTTCCCTTTACAAAGTCATTCAACAAAAAATGCTTCTCAATTACAAAGAGTGAGTTAAAGTTAATCGCAAAAAATGAATAGAGAAATAACAACAGAAAAGTTAAAACAACCAGTGAAAAAAAGGTGCTCCGATACCTGAGTATGAAACTATACTTCTGTGAAATTATGTGGCAGAAAAATATAATCATAAAGGTGCACATACACACACACACCCATATATATCTTCTATAAAATGATATTGTGTACAAAGGTGGTGAAAATAATCGTTAGAAATCGTATACCCACGTAAATTGAATGTGTTTTTAATGATTATAATAATATTTGACAAGCAAAAGATTACAAACAAAATATTGTTGCAAGAAACAATATGAACAACATACAGACTGGCCAGCGCAATACTGTGTGGTTAAGTTAAATCTTTTCATGATTTCAAAATAACTTCCTATTGTCTACACTGATTACATATCTACCGTCAAACTTACATCTGTCCCATACATTTACATACTTACTTCTACTTCGTATTTAATACCTTTAATATAACTGTATCTAAAAAATGAAGAAAAACCATCCTGCACTACATCTTTCTCTAATAGGGTAATATAACATTTCAGTGAACGTCCTGTCAGGATTATATTTATTATACATGGATTTTGTTGACACGTATTATTCACATTAAACATGAATTAGAAATAGCATAAAATGTATTCAAAAATAGTTGCAAATTGTTTAACTGTACCGTTTTTTTATGTTAAATTAAAAAAAATCGCAATGAAACATGTAACCTTACAGAAAAATCACGTGAAATTCGATTTAAATGATTTTTAGAAATCTCCAAAGTTTTTTCAGTATGAAAGATTCCTTTGAGATAATGCTATTTGGTTTTTAAATTAACCAAAAAGTTAGATTTTAAACGAAGATAAATTAGGTGTGCATAAAATCGTATGTATAAGTATATCCTTATAAGAAGAACGATTACCAGCGTTGCTACATATATTTTTCACTCTTCTCACTTTTCTAAACTTTTTCTTCTGCTAAGTCTCTGATAATTGCCCTTAAAAAGAAAAAATCCTCTATTACAAAAAAAAAATCGTGAAAAAATTAGACGCAATAAAAATTTTTTATAGTATTGACAAGGTACAAAAACTATTTTTTTCAACTCTTAAAAATTTTGAATGAATATTAAAAAATTATGTAAGCAACTATTTATTTAGTGTAAAAGAAATCAATTAATAAAAAGTAAATAAGTATTCGTTAAAACAAAGATAAATTGTCCTGAAAAGTATACTTATTTCTCAGTTTTTGAGAAAACTTTTAATTAAAAACGTAAGTTTATTAAATACTACATATTTATTAGTGTAATTTATAAGCAGTCAAAATATATTAACAGGCAGTAAATAAAAACTTACTTCTAAAAATAAGTTACGAACCAAAAGATAAATTAAAGTAACTGAAGTGCGGGATAACTCAGCAAGAGGGGTGGGGTGAAGAGAAAGTAACATGCAAAGTCGACTGTCGTTACACTTTGTCTAAAGGTCAAAAATGTGAAATTGTTGATATAACCTCATGCATAAGGTGCCTATAGAAGTATAACCTAAAAAAATATTTAATTGTTGTCGTTTTGGTATCAAGAACATAAAAGAAAAAAGTGAATCAGAGAATATGAATGACCTATTCTCATCGGACTCGGAAAATATTAATTACCAAGTTGAATCACTAAGATTCCTTAAAAGAGCTCGTATGCATTAGGTGATTTGTAAGGCTGCAGCTTCATAAGTGCATCTACCTGCATTTGCTTAGCATTAGCGGTAGGATTGCGTAAATGAATGCAGTCAACCTATCCACAACAAAGGGATGAGTAGGTTACATAAAAAGTCTTTTTCACGTGTTCGAATTAGCAATTCTGTACTTTATGGTCGGCTACACTTATTCACGTGCGACACCACCACTACAAAACGCAGACGAAAAGACTCATATTGCCGTTGCCTGAATGATCATGTAGCATAATGCAGCTACACTGGAAACAAGTCAGGAGAGGGGCACTCTTAAAACTGATGACCCGAGTCTAAGCCCCGAATAAGGAGAGCAGACAAATATCAAGCATTTGGGGGGCTGCTTGTACTTTTTGGTAGTTAATTATTATTTAAAACCTTGCATTATCTGTATAGCCAACTAACAACATATAATCTGTGACGGCGAGGCACCATTGGGTCCTCGTTGGGCCACCCCAAGTAGGCTAGGAGAGTTAGGAAAATGAAGTGAAGAATCTAGGTAGGGATGAAAGTGGAAATAGAAGAATGAGAAGAATAACTGAGTGATTAGCAGAGTAGCTTGAGCCTGCAAACATGCGTGCGTGATTTGTTGTTGTTGTGGAATCGTGTCTCATTTTGGCGTTTGTGTGATGGCCCAGTATTTTTCCTGAAGTGGTTTCGATTTTTCTAGGGAAACAGGTGTCCAAAAATCAAAGGCCCCTTTAAGCGCTGCCATTAAGGACCCCTGCCTTGAGCTCGTATATACTTCTGCGACTCGATGAGTCAGAGAAATTGCATCACTAGCACAGTAAGTAACTGTAGTTAGATAATTAATTATAAAGAACATTGGCCCTCACTAGCCTCTTTCAGTCTGCTCGTGACGTCTTGTTACACCGTGATATCCTGCTCATGTACCCACTCTCACGAACAAGCATTCGTAAAGTAACCTTTATTATTACTATTCAGAATGTATATTTTTTCATTTTTAAACATTACTTATGAGTGCTCATTTGAGTGTACCTCCTTTCCTTCTTATAAAGTGTTGACATTGTCACGAAAAGTAATGACAAAAATAGCAGCCGCAATATTTAGCCCCAGCTTTATCTACTTCTGGAGACCCGTACATTATATAAGGACAGAGTGTCACTGAGAGTTTCCAGGCAACACTATCTTGTACGGAATCAACAGCTTGTGCTTTGTTTGTCCGCAATGTGCAATACTCCGTAACATTTTTAAAGTAAAAAAAAAAACTCTTGCATTAATACACTAATAAAAATAGTGATTGACTGTTGGAATTTCAACTCTTAAGATACAAAGTAACTTTTTGTACTATACAAACGTTTTTATTACCTTAATTTTTTTAAGTTCTGTTAAATAAAAAGTTTCTAAACGCATTACTTAGGGATTTTAACCATGAAAGAAAAAACTATTTTGATTATGTATTACAAAGTTCATGACAAAATAATCTGAGGTTAGCTTTATGAATAAAAACATAATATGGTCTATAATAATTGTTGTTTTTAAGTTAAACTTTTATAATCATGTTATGTGTAAAGGTATTCCAACGATTTCAGATTGGTGACCTTAAAAAAATGTGTGACGTAAGAGAATTTTGCACGTTACTCCTCGTTTACCCCATGCCCACCCCGCACCATAATTCTCTGAGCCTTTTTTCTTCCATACCACACCATGCCACGTCACACAACTATATTACAACACACATTTATGATCTTACACAAGTCAAACTTTATACGTGGGTACCACAGCACCCCCTGTTTAGTGGTCTTAATTAGATCTTTGCTTCAAATATTTTTCTCCCTTTACTAACCAAAAAGTAGTACATTCACCACTTGATTTTGGGTTCTGAAGCGGAAAAAAATTTTTTAAAACTCGTTTAAAAAGGCTTCTTTACAAACCTTGTTATGGCCCTCACTTTTGGCTTGTGTCATAAAACTCTTGGTTTGTAGATCCAAGCCTTTGCAAGCTTGTAGGTAAAATATTGTTCATTAGTGTTGCATTTAACTCAATGCGTTAGACGTTAAGTATAACCTGTTTCCATAATCATTCAGCAATATATTTTGAATAAGTCATTGTAACGCAATGCATACTTTTACTACAAATTTAATTGTACTGTCTTAGCAAAGTCAAATAAAATCTTGACTACTGTGCTTTTAAAAACAAAAGGTTGTATGTCTTATACAATATAAGTAGTATTAAAATAAAAACCATTGTTATCGTACGATACATTTACTGCAGATTGTAAGCAACTAACCTACAAGAACATAAATAATAAAATGCTCTCGAAAATAATACAAAAATTGATTTTTTTACAATTTCTAGGTCACAAACATCTAAGAGTTGTCTCTTGTAACATGGAAACTGAATTACAATCATCAATGAAATTATGTGTAAAGACAAAATTTCCCTGTCAACTCGCACCATGCACCTCGAAAAGTCAAGTAAGATTATTCGCTGATCAATTTAAAGTTTTGTATGACTCACGGTATATAGGTCTTTAAAAATCTTATACCACTATGAATGCAAAAAAGAACTCACTTTGACTAAAAACTTATTTAAAAAACTTACAGGTAAAAAAAGCATTCCCTATTTCTTTCACTTGAGACTCACTGTGCGGTGCCTTTTTGTGTGTTGCAACCTAACATTGAATGAATTAAGGTTTTTAATACTTTGAAATTTCGTATACTTTGTTAACAATTTTTAGTGAAGAATAAACTAATTGAAAAGATCACTTGAGCGCCAATCAAGTAGCAAAAAAGACATTTATAACATGACGCAATCCAATGCTTGGTGCTGCTGTCTTCCAATCTTGGTAGAGTAGTCTACCCAATCAAAGAAATTAGTTACACTGGCTCCTGGGAGCGCTGCACACAATAGCGTTTGTAAGGTGGCGCCACCAATTTCTTCCTAGTGTAGCTGAAGTAAAATAATAAATAAAAAAAGTAGAATATTTAATAATATTTTTGTTAATTTTTTGTTGTTACTTAATAATATTAGTAGATAAGCTATAGCGACTCCAACCCTAGTCGGCTCGAACAGCTAGGCGATTTTAGCCCACTTTTTCTCTACGGACAGAGACCCCCTCTTTTCGAGTGGAGTAGTCCTTCTTTCATCCAATGAGCGAGCAGAAGTTGTGTCTTTCTTGCACTTCTTCTGTGTGAGCTATATAAAGTTGCGTGCACCACCAGCAGTGCTGCTTGAGTTCAAGCGCACTGTTTGAGTTTATGCGCGTTGCAATATGCATTAGTTGCCTGTAGCACTACGTGCGCCACTTGTTGACGTGCAACGCAATTTGAAATTTCATGAACTGCAGGGTGCATGAGTTGTCTGCAGCACGACGTTGTGTGCTCTATTTGAATGTGAAAAATTGTGCAGCTTTTGCACGTAGTAGTTATTTCTATACGTAATTTTTTTTGTGTTTCTGAGAGCATTGCATGATAATGTAAAATAAGAAGTGGTAAGAAGATATTTATGAAATATTTCTCGTTCGTCTTTTTTGATAAGTTTGGACCAATTAAAATATGTACATGATTTACAAAACTAGAGTCGCAAAATATATAAAATGTATCAAATTTGTTTTGTTAAACATCTTATTCTTAACATACATAAGAAAATATAGTGAAAAATTTTATTGGCAACATTTTTATCATGTACTACGTTTAAAGCGTTCACATGCTACATAATATAAATCGCTGTCTTGCTTTAATTACTTGGTTAATATGACACATAAGGACACTTTTAGCAGAGATTAAAATGTTTTTTCTTTTTAAAAATAGTTTTACCCATTTGTAAAGCATACTGAAGAAGAGACTTTGTCTTCAAAGTCTCCGAAAGGACGACAGATTCATGACAAATCGTGAACTTTGTGCGTCAGGATTGCACTAATAAACTTAGCTTCATTACTTTCGTATGGTTAAATCTTATTGAGGCTCCTAGCAATAGTTATGAAATGATACTTTAAGTCGTTTAAAGTATACGTTAAATCACCCTCAAACCATTCGATTCCGTGGACTTCTACCGTCTGGTGATTATTTTGCTTTTTTTTAACCAATGGTATATTATTAAAATTAGAAGGAGGCTTGATTATCCAATGGCTAATAACGTTTTCTTGCAAGGAAATCACTGAAAACATTTTTGGTCTAAAGTATCTATCAGCATTATAAAAGTCTTGGATACTGATGATGGAATCCATAATGTGTTGAATAAGTATTTTGAAATTACAAATGCTACAATAAAAATTATTTTTCCGAATGTATTCCTTATTTGACGAAATTTTCTTTTTTACCGTTGCTGTAACTACTCGTGTCACATTGGCAAAACTGAGAGAATAATTAATGAGATACAACCTATATTTCTAACTTCTCTTTATCAGAGCTAGTGCCACTTGCCCATCTATAGTGCTACGTAAGATTACGTAACTTTTCTCCATGAGCAAGTATAAGATGCCTCTTTCCTTCTGTCCAAGTGCCTAAGCCGCTCTTATGACTACAATCAGGTGGTAAGATAGTGTTACGGAAGGTTTCCGATAAAGGACGGTAAAGACAGTTGTTGAGTTGTATCTGATGTATTTGAACTGCTAATAAGGAAGCAGTACAACCACCTAAGAACTCTCGCGTTGTGGCACCATCCATTGTTGTGGCACAACCTCTGTTTCAGGCTCTGGTTCCTCTTTCTTATACCTAAGGAGATTGGAGAGACATTACCTCATGTCCAGGGCCAATCCGAGCTTTGCACCCATGTACTGACTTAGCCTTGTTACCTGGCTGCTGCTGAGCACTCAGGTGCTTGGCTTGGAAGCGCTGGGCTTGTGCAAAAATGCCTACTCTGGGCCAATGTCCGTGACACGTCTGAGCTTTGCAGGCTTAAGTGGCCCTAGCACTTTTACAACTGCCATAAAATTTCTTTTTTTTTAAAGTTCAACATGGAGAAATTTTAAAAAATGTAGTTAGTTATTTTTGGTCTTAAAATCCTGAATATCTACAATATACTACATCATTGGACCGAGAAACATTAGTTTTTCAGTCAAAGGTACGCAAATAAATGAATCACATAATTGACACTTAATAAATTACCCCCCTCCCCACTCCATCTTTTAATGTAAATTAAGCATGTTGAGCTTCATCACTTAAATAAGTGTGTCTACAATATATTTCTCATATTTTATTGGCGTAAGTGGCATACCTATGGCCATATACACTCGGATGTATAATAAAGGTAGCGAGTTTGTTGGAGCTTGGGAAGATACTAGTGTATACAATTTAAAGATCTTGTACTCTTTAAAAACTGTTTTCCATTAATTGCTTTGAAAAATCTTTATCAAATATTTGAACAACACTAGGAGACGTCTCGTTTAAAATTTCGGAACTCTTATTTCTCTTCAAGTTCAATCTCATTAATTTTATAAATTTGTAACATTTTGGCCGTTACAATATTCAATACTAACTAAATGGTTAAAAGTACTGCTTCTGTGTGATAGACATCGGAGAGTTACTCAGTTTTCCTTAACATTAGAGCAACTACTTCTACCCAATAAGAAGACGACAGCGTTAGAAAAGGATGGAAATTAAATTCGAAGACAGAAAAATAAGAAAAATTTTTAAGTGCAATACCCGTTCCTTTCCCTCTCCCTCTCAAATATGTTCTAAGCATGAGAAACTGTCTTTTATACCTATGGTATTCCTCTCCCTTTGTCTCATGCGTACAGGTAATTTTTCACATGTATGAATTTTTCTTTCTGCGTCAATCAGAAATAATGTACGCCATTTTCACCCGTCTAGGCATTTCCATTCACTTTCAGAAGAATTCAAGGGCTGCTGTTGACCTCAATTTCAAGTCATAGTTAGTTAATCACGCAAAAAGCCATTAACTTTGGGCAGTATTAACACGATTGGGAACGATCCTTCAACGAAATAAGGTACTTTTATTTTATAATTTATCTCACTTTGATTGTTTTAACCCTCATCACTTTTGTTATTCTTTATATTACATGTATTACTTTGGCTGCAGAAATAATGGCAAAAGATGTATTTTCAGTATCTTTGCAGCAGAGATATTGAGAGTTTTATATATATATATATTTTCTTTTTTTTTTTTTATTAAAATATTACTTTTATCGCAGAAATAATGGTAGAAATATGTTTTTACTCTCTTCGTAGAAATAATGATTTGTTTTTTAAAAACTACTAGGCATTTTATAAAAATTTGAATAAAAAAATGACTAAAAATAATTTTTCTTTTTTATTGATCTACAATTTTTTTTTACAGCGCATAAAATGGTTAAAAAAGCTAGAACGGGTAACATCCAGAGGTTTAAGGAACGAATTTTTTGTCATACGTTGAATACTTATGCAAGGCAATATGAAAAAAAATCAGTTATTATAGACCCTATAAGTCATGCGTTAAGCACTGAGGATCCCTCAGCAGGTGCTATGGTAGCAGCCTCAATTGAAGCTGTAAATCCAAATTGAGATGCTGCTATGAATTCTCTTGCAGATATTGCTCAAGATGCAATACCCATAGCAGACGTTTTTGAAAAATAAAAAAGGTAACGAAAATAGTAAAATTCAGTAATAAATGTTAATTTTTTTCACTATTTGATAATGTTTATTTTGTTTCAAATTTATTAGAAAAAAATACCATGATGGTGCCTGAAACTGCATGAATTAAGAACATATTGGCTGTTCAATCTCCATTACCAGCTATATCGTCATCAGTTTCGTTGTAAATAAAGCAAAATTAGAGTTTAAAAACAGTGCCAAAACTTATAACAAGGAAAAGAAGAAAACGTTCTACTTTTAGTCAAACAATGCCGTCAGGAATGGTAGTAGCCAATTAAGAAAAAATTCCTGTACATACACTTTAGTGTATGTTTATATAATGGATATGGGTAAAAGGAAAAGAAAGAAAAAGGAAAAGATGTACTATAGTACGTTTAAAATTTGGATACTGACCATAAAAAAAAAAAAAACTAAAAAAAATTCTTAATGTTCATTTTATTTTATGAAAAAAAAGTATTTAATTATTCAGCTAATAACCACAGTTTATACCACCAAAGAAAGCTTCTTTGCTGGTTTTAGCATCGATAGTACCACTACGTAACATACTTTTATTAAATAATATAGAAGAATGGACCGATGGAAACAAAAATATTCTGAGCTAAACGGTAGAGACAACTCCTTAAAATCAAAGGCCTAAGATAACTAAGCGAGGAATGTGAAAGATGCTAAACAAACAAATCAAAAAACGTCAGAGACTTTCAAGACAGGAAAGCCAAGATAAATTTTGTAAGAAAAAAAAGGCACGAGCATAAGTTCTTTACTTTTGAACAAATCATGACAGAAAAACAAGTAATTGTCGTAGTAGAAGCAGTAGGAGAAGTAGTGTTTTATTTGTGGGGAAAAAAGAACTGCCTTAATGCATACTGCAGGGACAGCGACAGTGTGGAACTCAGTAGATTTTTCTTATTAGACCATTAACACCCACTAAGCCCCCTATGCCATGTGGCTTTAGTTCTACCCTGGTATCACGTTAGCATTACATTAAAGTGGAGCCACCAGAAAGTTAATCATATCTCACAACATAATCGAGCTAGCTTGCTACCAATTGCTACAGGTGCTAATCCTCTTTAGTCCTGATAAGGACTTAGGATCCCTGAGAACTAACACTCATTTTCTAGCGCTTCATTGTAGGTTGCAATCTTAGCAATGGCCACTAAATTCCTTACGCATTTTCTTGCTAAAAAGCATACGTACTTAACGCAGCTCAAATCCACATAAGAATTTCACCTACCGTAGAAGCCTTTTTTTATGACCTACTCAGGGGACTTTGTTTTCTTTATGGTAGCTCTCCCCTCTTCTTCTTTCAAGGATTTTTTAGAGCTGAAAAGGAACTTAATATCATTACATTTGAACTAATTTTCGTATATTTAATAATTTAAGATACGATTTAAATTTTTACTTACCGGATGCAGTACTAATAAAAGATTGATAGCAGTAATTGTCATTGTTTACAAATTTCATGCGGGAATTTTTTGTTTCTTATGCAGTTTGGTAAGTCTATAAATGAGCTACCTTGCATCAAATTAAATTTATTGGTGTTGACTACTAAATTTGATGTTGAACAAAAAATCCAGCCTGAACTGACATCTTCAAAATCATCTATACTTTGCTCAATTGAATGTTGCACTGGATAGCTCTCTCCTCTTCACTCTTTCACTTGATGTCAAATCTGAAGAAGAAATCTACAACCTTTACCTCTTAGCACCTCAGAGATGATGTTCTCAGAAGTAGGAGCCATGCCAAGACAGTTTATTAGCTTCTGGAGCTCATGGTACTACTCACGGTACATGAAAAACATATGTTCAACGGTATCATACAACGCAAAGCAGTAAGTGCATTTGGATTATACTATCACCACCATGCGATGAAGATAGGTATTGGACTAACCATACCTGGAGAAAAACTAAATAAGGTAGTAATTAATCTCTCCATATTCTCTCTCCGCCCATAGTCGCAGAAACCGTATTACCGGTTTGTCTATCTACCCACACTAATCTGACTTCACTACTGTTGCCACATCATCAACGATTCCTCAGACCTATCACCATTACTTTCGACACTGGATCCCAGGAATTTGCTTCGCTGCTCTAGCACTAGCAACACGACGGGAGTCGTTCGTGATATTACCACAGTAGAAGCAAAGGAGACCGAGCGACCGGTGTTCTCGGATGTTGCTCCTCACAAGGGCGTTTGCTTACACCTTTGTTCCGCACAGCAGGATAGAGCAGATCAAGGCCAAGGGCAGATCTCTTTGTGGCCTCCAACATCAGACGCCTCTCTCTTAGTCCATCTTTCGTATTGTACCAAAGTACTCAATTCTAGAGATATTTGTCAAGGATATTTCTCAGAAAGTCTTATATATTTTGGTACTTCAAGATCTTCACTATTACCTGTAACCTTTTTTTTTGTTTTTTTACCTAGTGTCTTTTTTTGTGAATAGCTTAATTTTTGTGTGTGTGTGTATTTCTTCTTTGCATTGTTTTTTTTGTGGATTTGTTTTTTTGTGTGGTGTGTGTTTATAGGTAAATTTATATATTTATTATGATTATAAATTTTTTTTTTCNTTAACTGTCTGATCAACGTGTTATCCTAGCACCTACATGGTAATTTCAATAACATAACTTTTTTTTTATATTATAGTACTCTACGTCTGGCTCCTTTAATAAGGGCACTACTATGGGCCCTTAGCACTTTGGAAAAGGAAGGGAAAAGAAATGGGAGGCCTCCTATTACTGGGAAGGGGTAGGGGGAAATTAGGCAATTATTCTGTGAGAAGGTCAAAGGTCAAACCACGGTCTCCTGCGTGCCAATCCACGACCTAGCTGACTGAGCCACCGTGCGCTCTCATATATATATATAAATAACTACATTTTGTTTTGTTCCCTGTAAAAGAGAAAGGAGGGCATACATATGATTCATCTAGATCTTCTTATTTAAACGGCTTAATAATGGTTGCACTTAGCTCCAGAGGTCTTTGTCAGCTTAAACAGTATTGTTGGTTCACCAGCTCTCTTACGTGGTCTTCTTTGGTGCATGTAAAGATGTACCTTGTTTGAATCTGTTGAAGCCTAAGTTGATGGTGGTAGTACTGCTTACACGATCGCCAAACTGGCAATCCGATTACACAATCTTGGGAATTGCCAAAAGTAGATGAGTTGGCTTGGATGGCCTTTTCTCCAAGATCTATTGTTTTGAGGAGTTCACCGTAGGTTATTCCATAATCGTTGGTGGCTGCTCGTTGTTGGCAAAGGAGCTCGTAGGCATCATTTCGGGGATTACCCGATAACGCGTTTATCGCCCGATGCATTAACTGGCTGTTGAGCTTTTGTTTCATTGCCTTATTTAGAACAAGATTTTGCCTGGTGTCTTGGACTATTTTTCTAAAAGACTCCTATTCCTACGGGAGTTTATTCACCACAAAATGGATGTTGTTTTTAAACGCAACTATATTTTTTTGTGTGGGTTTATTTCTGGTGTTGGTTCTTATAGATGTATTCTTCTTCCTGTTAACTGCTTTGGACTTCATTCTTTTTCTTTGCTCGTAGCCCAACGCAGCCATTTGTACAAGAAACCAGAATGCTAACATCGTTAGCACGACTGTTGTAAAAATTTCAGACGTCAGCGTATCTTCGATCAGGATCGTAATTGGAGCCATCTTTAGGAGTAACAGATAACGAAGTTGAGGACTAACGGGTATTACAAGTCTGAGAGACTCAACAAAAATAATGAGAACAATTTGTTGTGCTCACGTTTGAATACTATTTCGGACTTTCTTGTTTGCATGTTGTGCAAAAGAAGCGGGCTTGGCAAATTTTGCTTTGTTTATATCCATTAAATCTGCTAAAAGATGGTCTTGACTTCATTCAAATTTGGGGCCAACGGTTTGGGTATGCATTTAAGCCTCTCCCATTTTCGTAGGATTTTTTTTGTGAACTTTGAAATTTCAGGTGGCCATTGCAGTGGGAGGTGTTAATGTTATCTTAATAGAGTCATTACATTGTTTTTGCGAACGTTTGAATAGTGCACCTTCTTTTCTATCCCTGCTTCTATGACTGCGACTCGTTTCCCATTACAATAGTGTAAGCAAATTAGATGTAAACTAACGCTGTTTCTTAATTCGACGTCCTGTTTTTCGACAAGTTGCCAAAAAGTTTCAATTTTGCCCTGTTCTTCGGTAGCTTGTGACTAGCGTTGAAATTAATACTTTTACTTCAAATTTTAACTGAACATAGTTTTTGTGATTCTTAACAACCCTATAAGATTTTAAGACAATTAGATGGAAACTTTTTGCAAGCCGTCAAGTGAACTAAAAAAAGGTCCCTCTCAAAAATGGCTCTAAAAACATTGTTAGAGCACATAGAACAATTTTTCAAAATTTTTTCTCTGATAAAGATGTTAATCTAACACTGGTTCAATTTTTGTATCTCTAACTCTTTCGTAAGTACCCTAAAAATGTTTCGGAAAATACTATTTTTTCGTAAAGTACCAGCGGCGGCCTGCGGCGGCGCTGGATCGAGTGCACTGCCAATTTAGGCCAGAAAAAACATTATTGTCCGATACATTCTTAGGATGCTTTAAAAATTGTAAGGAATACAAAAATTTAACCGATGATAGATCAAGATCCTATTAAGAGAGAACATTTCGAAAAATGGCTCTATGTTGTCTAACAACTTTTTTAGAGCCGTTTTCCGGAAGGACCCTTTTTTAGTTTACTTGACGGTTTGCAAAAAGTTTGTATCTAATTGTCTTAAAATTTCGTGGGGTTGTTTAGAATTACAAAACCTATGTTTAGTTAAAATTTTAAGTAAAAACATTGATTAAAACGCTAGTCACAAGCTACCGAAAAACAGGGCGAAACTGGAACTTTTTGGCAATCTGTGGAAAAACGGCACGTCCAATAAGGATCTACTAGAGCTCATTTTGTTTGCTTGGAAATTGCAAATTTTTTCAAGTGAAATGTTTTTTTGTCCGAATTACAGTTTCTACGGTAGGAGTAAAAAAATCTGTTTTAGCCATTTTTACCATTTTTTTTGGATCGTTCGCTGACATTTTTTTTGTCCTTAAGTGGTTACGTTTAATATAGGGTTCAAGATCTATACAAAAATATTTTTTTGGATCAGGTCTGGATTTATCAGTCGAAAATCAAGTTTTCTCACACTACTATATAGGCATCCTATGCTGTGCGCAACTGTTATAAACGGAAAGTTGGGGACATCGTAAATTTGTTCTGTCCTTTCGGCAGTGGGGTTCGTATTATTTTCTGAAGTGCATGACGGGCCTATGAAGTCGCAGCGAAAATTGGGGTCAATGCTACCGATGGGTATGTAGCTGGTGCTGGCTTAATCCAGCTTGGTTATTATCTTTTCAAAGGCCTTTTTTGTGAAAAATTCATAACACATCATGAGAAATGATAAAGACAGCGTTAAGCTTATCAGGAGTATTACCGTGGCTGTAACAACGTTCGTCAGGGTTTTTGCATTATCTGCAAGGTACATTTGTTGTTGTAATGAATTTGTACATATATAGTTTAAAGTTCTTACAGGTTCGTATATCGTAAGAGCGAGAAGTGAGATGATTGTATCGCTATTCACATAGAGACAGAAAGATAGACAGATAAAAGCTTTATTTAAACCACGGGGTATAACCACATCTGGTTCTAAAATTTAGTATACATTTTTATTTCTACAGAAAATTGCAGTTCAACTTTTGATTACAATAAATACTAAAATAACTATGACAGTAAGAAAAAAATTAATTAAAACAGTAAAAAATACAAGATAAAAAAACTTGAAACGTAATTTATAAAGACAAAAAACTTTACTATTTTTATAGAGTCGAACACACATAAATTTGACTAACGTAAAATGAATGAGGTTCGTAAACAATGATTCAAGACTGCAACTATTAAAGTTGAATAACAACGACATTCCAAATTGACGAATTATTGACAGAAAAATAGATAGTAATCAAAAAGATACCAATAGAACTAGAAAATAATGCTGATTTAAAAAGTTGTTACTGACTAATTTCTCAAAAATGTTTTCATTATGAGCGAGTAACCAATTCATTAAATAATTAAATAACTAATAACAATGAATATTTAAATATTTAAAGATTTAAAAATTTCAAGATGAGCAGTAAAACCCTGGGCAAGATACCCGTCCAGTTTATCTGAATCAAGTAATCTGCGGTGAAAATTAGACTGGAAGCTAGTGAACTGATTTGCGTCAAATGAATTTATAAACATTTTACTGAGTAGTATCGTTCCTTGAACAATAAACTAGTGCCTATAAGTTTGAGTTCGAAAACAAGGGTAAATTAGTGGAAGAGAGGGAAGCCTGAAAGATCGTCTTAAATTGTTTTCATCATTCAAGAGTGAGAAAGACGAGGCTAAATATTCAGGGCACGAGCGTGCTCAGACATTAAAAACCTGTATTCCAAGAAAGTAATCTCGTCTCCTAACGACAGAGAGCCATTCCAGAGAGAGAGACAATATAGAGTGACACGGGAGAACCAATCAATATTCCCGTACACAAACCTCACACAGGCATTCATGGTTCTGTGTAGTTTTGGATTTGATGATGCATCAACCGAGTGATAAGCCATTGACATATAGTCAAATAAGGAAAAAATAAGGCTCCCTATCAGTTTTTTGTGAAGAGAAAAAGACGGAGCTTGTCAGCAGTGCTTAAGAGAGTAAAGTGAACGATAAACTTTGTTCGCAACGTAACTCGAATGGTGTTTCCAGCTCAATGTGATGTAACCTAGAGGCCCAGATTTTTCACCTCACGAACGTATAACAGCTCCATGCCATCAATCACTATCTTCGGAATTTCAGAGTTATTTACTTTATGCAGAAAACTTAGACTACCAACTATAATAACTCTCATCTTAGCAAGATTGGAAAGTTGCTTGTTTAGCCCTGCCAACAAAGCCATGGCCCGCGAATCGATAGTTATCATTTTAATACCCATGGAGAACAAATTACATAAATCTGTAGATCATCGGCATGAATCATGTGTTTGGTGAAATGAAGAACACCAGGCAAATAATTTATAAAGATAATAGAGAGCAGTGGGCCAAGTATGCTACCTTGTGGTACTCCAGTAAATTGCAAAAACCAACCAGATGCAGAAGTCCTATCTTGGGAAACGGCCTACTCTCTCCCCACAAGGTCGTTATAAAACCTTTTTATGACCGTGTCATCTAAATTAAATTTTCACAACTTTTCGAGTAAAAGTCTGTGCAAAATGTAATCAAAAGCCTTTAAAAAATCAAATAGGACCAGCACTGTTAGCAAGCCTTTATTAATAGCAGCTCGAACGTCATCAAGGACACAAAGCATCGCTGATTAAGTGCTATGTCCCTTACGGAAACCTGCCTGATTTTGGGCAAGGAGACCCTGACTTTGTTGAAAATCAGAAATTTGCCCATGTGCCAGCCTCTCGATTACCTTGGACAACTCTGGCACCTTTAAAAATAGGCCTTGTATCAGACATTGCAGAAGGGGTTCCAACCTTCGAAAGTGGGGTGACAAGGGCACGCTTCCATATTGCCAGAAAAATACCGTCCCTAAACGAAGCATTCACTATTGACGTAAGAGGCCCAACAACCGTATCTACATACATACCCAGTATAGAAGCAGAAATGCCATCCACGCCACTATAGGCAGAGCCACCACACAGCAGTACAAGTCTAACCTCTCTTTCTGAAACGGACAAGAAACTGAAAATAGGCCTACTAGGGCTTAGTGGCTCCACCAAAACTTCTGAAAGATCACCACCAACTAGTGGTGATCCTTGGCTTGTAACACTCACAAAGTGGATATTAAGATCGTCAGGAGAAAAATTTCCCAGTGGTGACGGTACTCTTTCACCGCAAAGACCAAGTTTTCAAATTTCAGCTTATTTAGTTTTTACATCGAGAGCGGATTCAATCTTACTATCAAGAAACTGATTTTGCAATGTACCAAGCAGTTTCCGCACTTCCCTTCTGAGGGATCAATAGAAATTAAAATCTACTTGACTGCTCGTAACAACAGTGCACCTATTGGTTCTGTCACGCTGCCTCATAAGGCAACGAACTTTACCATACAGCCAAGATTCCTGAGACATACTTTATTCTTATCGTGACCCTGCATACAGGTGCAGTAACGTCAAAGGCCGATATAATCGACTCAGTGAGACGAGATGCAAGAGTGTGAGGATCAAATGCTAAGTGTGTGTGCAAGGCCATAGTCCATGCTATATTGTGAATTGGAGTTATAACATTTACAGCCTTTAAATTGCGTGATCTAAAACTATTCAAGGCAGGAGGTGATCTCTGGAATTTGAGTGTAATCTCAATAAGGTCCTGACCCACAATAAAGGGTTAATTTGACTGCTTAAAAAATGTACTGCTGAAATATTATGGACAATAAATAAATCTAATAATGTATGGCATAAACGTTCATGGTAAGTAGCATGATGAATTGGACCGAACGGTACTTAAAACAGTGAATATAAGTCGAGGCAACCACGTAAAAAATTAGATGCTGGATCAGAAATCAGCATATTAGAATTAAAGTCACCAGCAATCATAACGTTCTTATATTTGGGTAGGAAAGTGGACAATATTGAGAAAAAAGCATGAGGATAAGCTGAATTTGGACGCCTGTAAACAACTTCAAACAAAATAAGCTGTGTAATCAAGGAAATTTAAAAGATAAGAAACTCAGGTGTATTATCAAAAATTGGGTCCGAGTGTGCTTAAATTTGTACTTGTAAACTCTCCCTTACATAAACTCCTACACCACCTCTTTCCTTTCCTTCACGATCAAGCGTAAGGAACTTCTATCCAGGGAGTTCGAAAACGGCGTAATCATCAAGATAAGTTAGAAAAATTTTCGTGATGGCAAATGAATCATAATCATTCAAGCTGCATGACAGTTCAATTTAAGAAAAATGAGTTTTAATACAGTTTTTATTTATATGGCCTATTTTAAGAAAATTAGATTGATAGGCTTTATCAGCACTAGTTTCGTCAGCCCGAAGCATTAGGTCTATTTTGTGAAAGAGCCATCAGCTCAGCTTCAGACTGAATGGGAACCAATGGTGACTGCTTGGTCTGGTGAATGCAAACTGTCATGCCATGTAATACTGGGAACGCGTAATTAATTTCTTTATGATATTTTATGGCTTTGCGCCAAAGGTTATAAACAACTGCAGGAAGTAAGGGATGAAGGTAAATAGCTGAATCACTATCCATGCAAACAGGGTATTACAACCGACTTTTGCAAGCTTATTTGCACATCGCAGGACCTGCTCCTTAAAATCCATCACAACCAAGTGCGATACCATATTACGGTTTGCCGGCCTCTGATGAGTACGCATCGCTGAGACCTTAAGAGCCCAAGTATGATGTGCCGTGATATGACGAAGAAAATCACTGCATCCAATGGCATCAAAACCGCACTTTATTACTTTCTCATTCGTCAGTGTCACTGATGTAGGCACATTAGTTATAACTATTTTTGCCGTGGGCTCAATCATAGACCTGTCGACACTTGTTTTTACTGACGCACGCAAAGAGAAAATTTTGTCATTGATCTAGGCAATCTGCGATGTAACAAGAATCTTAAGTTTGTCAATACGTGAATTTACCACTGTTAAAGACTTACAACATTTCCTTATAACATCACGATGCTTACCTCTTAATTCATCCAACGATATAGCAAGATTTTGCAGCAGGACAAGTTTATTATTTTCATTATTTATGGTATCAAATAATCTTTTGAAAAAGCACAAAGATATGTTCAAGCTAGGCACCTTGATAATTATGGAAAAGGATAAAGTATCCTTAAAAAAATCGTGTGGCAGCAAATTTTTTCGGTTGGACAATTCCTTTACGGGCTAAGGAACCTTAGAAAAAAAGCCTAGAGCTTGCTTGAAGAAAATAGATTTAACGTACCAATTCAAATCTCGTGCAATAGCCAAGGACCAACACCGAAAAATATCCCTTTTGGTGTTAGTAAACCAACTTATGTCCACGCATCTAGAGTGATAAGGCTTAAAGCAAGCAGAGCAGGGTACACGTTTATTAAGCCCAGAGAAAAAGTCAACATGGTGGAATACGACACAGGATTTATGCATACTATGAATAACAGTCAGAAAATCAAACAACATTGCTGCTTAGAGGAGAAAATTCACTTGAGCAACTACGTGTTAAATTTATGTGCTAGCGTAATCAGAAGTACTTCTGCTTATTTATAAAAACGAGAACAGAAAGTAAACACACGACCAATACAAGAAATTATCACGTTCATACATATTTTAACTCGTTACAATGTAAATACTCGAAAAAATTTTTGTCTAACGGTAAACAGTAACTTATAACAATTATAGAATTAAAGAAAAAGTACGATTTTTATGCTGTTTGCTTGATTAATAATCTTAAATACTTTAAATCGCAATATCATGTAACATGGAGCAAACTCAAACACGATTTATATACAGTAAAAGTATGCACTTTGAACTATACTTTATAAAAAGTCTCACCTTCGAACGACAGTACCTTGTGGAGTTTCCAGCTGTAGATAATTCGAACATCAGCAGGGAAGATGTTGTTATACCAGATGTACCAGGAAGCACGAGGAAGCACTCTTACTAGGCTGCTCCCACTGGAACGAAGAGATCACTTCAGAAGACAAATGGTCGTGAAATAACCAGTCCAGGTCAAATCAAAGAAATATTTTTTATTTTGCTGTGAAAGCGATCGAGCGAATAGGAAAGCGACTTTTTTTATGCTCTTAAAAAGCTAGAGCCAACAGAAGCCCGTGTGCCTGCAACGAATAATGTACCCTGAAGAAGTACAACAAGAAAAGATGTGAGTATCACTGTCATAGAGATAAGTGGCAAGATAACGCTAAGTACATCTACTTATACTCACATCTCAAATCGAACGATTGTGGTTTACATCTATTGGTTCTAGAGTTAAAGCTTTTTTCTACGTCTTTTACGGTGCATCCGAAGCCTGCTTTTATGATGCCATATACAAGTGCTGGCAGGTGATATTTATATTTACCGCAAAGAATGGTTAAAACGTATTTATTTTCTGTTGGAAAGAGCCACTAAGACAGGTTGTTTGTTTTAATAATATAAGACGGCTTGGCATTAAATACTTGTATATCACACCTATACAGATCGATATTTTTAGGATGACGGAATATTTATATGTTGCAAAAGTTTGGTTTTATGTCACGAAATAGTAATTGGCACAAGCAAACATCGATGAAATCACATTTGTTTAGTTCTGGTTGGTTAATAAAATAGTATTCACGGTGACTCTCTGTTATCGATAAATACTCCGCTGTGGGTATTATGCGAGCTGCGATCGTGCTATTGCGGCTTTTTTTTTTTTTTAAATACTTGCCATAATATGCATTTGTTGACAGTTTGAAAAGCATTATTTGTACTAGCGGAAATATTAATTGTAGTACGACTTCGCTGTCGATTACCTGAAATCAAAGTTGACTGTATTTATATAAAGATTGGGTATTTATTGCTTTGACTAGGATTGGCATTTCTTGTTGAGAAATTGTGTTTAAAAAATAATAAACATAGTGATTTCTCTTACTGAAAACATAAACTTTATTTGTTGCACTGCGTTTGTCATTTTTTCTATGAGATTTCTAAAGCTTACGAATTTGTGATACGTTTCGAGTAACAAGACGTCTGCTGGCGCTTGTGCCTTAGGGGGTATGCTGGCGCTCTTTTTAAATTTGGTAAGGTTTGCTTGTGAGTTTTTAATCGCTTTGTGGCTGCTTTCTTGGCTTAATTCAGTTCAAGTCTATATAATAGGTACATTTTTCGATTTTAGCGACGGCTTGATGTAGGGGGCTGTACATATGTTTAGAAATTCTGATATCTTCGGAATCTTTTGTGGCACGGTTAACTTTGTACAATGTTAATAATCTACAAAATGATATGTTTCGGTGGCATTTCCTAGGAACAGCGTGTAGAGCGATTTTTTCTTAAGTGAACCCTGTTGGAATTAATTTTTTAGGGCAAATAGCTTTTTAATGAGAGGCAATTAAAAATACATTCCAAACTACCCCTAAATAAAGTTAAAAAAGTATGGCGCACCCGCATAAACTCATGACAATGTCACATTGTCATTGAGCTTATTTGGTAAGCGGTGAAAACTGTATACATGGGTATATCCATGTGCGCACGCACGAGCGTCTGATATACTATACTGCTGGTAATTAAAAGATTAGATGTTACAAGATAAATATTATCTGCTCTTTATGCTGTCATGTTTTAAAGCCATGCATCAGATATAATTGCATAAACATTTCAAAAATAACATGTCATATTATGTACCAGAAGATGGTAACGGGATAAACGTATGACCTATTAATAATCATAACAGTTATCAAAATTACATTGCAAATATTAAAATGTCAATAATTTAAATGTGATAATTTCAATTAAGTATTAGTAACCCTTTTTACATAAATAAACTCATATCTTATACATTTTATCACAAACATAAATTTTATGAGCTAATCAAGTAGAGACTAACATAAATTTTCAGATAATTAGTAAAAGTAAACACACATCGACATGTACATGTGTACTTATACATATTGAAGTTTGTTTGTCCAAGCACTGTCTATCTTACTCACTCTCATTTTTAGTATATTTTTAGACTTATAATTAGAGCTATCCCGAATTAAATTTGAAGCCCAAATCGGTAGAGAATTTTCCGCTCTACACGATAGTATTTTTATTTTTATCCTATCTCTCACTATTTACAAGATATTAACGAAACAATTTTTATACGCTTTTTTGACAGTGTTGATAAATTTTGATTTTTTAACTGTTTTTCTTGTACTCTACGAGTTTTATTGCATGCAGAAATTTAAGTTTATGTTAGAATTGCAAGGTTCTAAAAAATAAGAAAATATTAAATTATTTAATTATTCATATAAGAGCAACTGGTAATACCATTACCAGATTAGGAAATAAAACAAAAAACAAAAAAATTGTATACCCCGACAATTTAATAATCCATCAAGTGCATAAAAAGTACCTACCAAATTTTCACCAAGGACACGCCAAGTACCCAGCAAGTGACAGCCAAATGCCCGCAAAGTGCCCGATAAACGACTGCCAAGTGCTCAACTAGTACCCGGAAAGTACCTGCCAAGTATCTGGAAAGTACCATCCAGATACAACTCGTAGATTACAAGAAAAACAATTAAAAAATTGAAATTCATCAACACCGGCCAAAAGAGCGTACAAAAATTATTTCGTTAATATCTTGTTAATGGTGAGAGATAGGATAAAAATGAAAATACCATCGTGTAGAGCAGAAAATTCTTTACCGATTTGGGCTTAAAATTTAATTCAATACAGTTTTATTTATTAATCTAAAAATATACTAAAAATGAGAGTGAGTAAGACAGACAGTGCGTGGACAAACAAACATTAATATGTATAAGTACACATGTACATGCTGATGTGTGTTTACTTTTACTAATTATTTTAAGATTTGTGTTCGTCTCTACTAGATTTGCTCATAAAACTTCCGTTTGTTATAAGAAGTATAAGATATGAGTCCATTTATCTAAAAAAGAATACTAATATTTAATTGAATTTATCACATTTATAATAGTATCATTTTAATATTTGCAATGTAATTTTAATAACTGTTATGATTATAAGTAGGTTATACGTTTATCTCATTACACTCTTGTTGTTACATGATTTGACATATTATCCTTGAAATGTTTATGCAATTACATCTAGTGCATGGCTCAAAACATGACAGCATATAGAGCAGACAATATTTATCTTGTAACATCCAACCTTCGAATTACCAGCAGTATAGTATAGCAAACGCTCGTGCGTGCGCACATATTTTCAGTTCTCACTGCTTACCAAATAAGCTCAATGAGAAAGTGGCAACGTCGCGGGTTCTAGCAGGCGCGCCATACTCTTTCAACCCTATTTAAAGGTAGTTTGGAAAGTATTTTGTATCACCTTCCATTTAAAAGCTATTTGCCCTAAGAAATCAATTCCAACGGGGTTCACTTTACAAAAATCGCTCTACGCAATGTTTCCGGGAAATGCCACCGATACACATCATCCTGCATAAGTAAAGAATTAAGGTTACGTAGTTCTTTAATTTTAAATGCTATATCTACTATTGCGTAAGGCAAGGTTTCATTGTAAATGTCTTTTTTCAGAAGGGTAGTGTTAAGATTGGTTTAAATGTTGGTGAGATCACAATGAGCTTTTTTAAAATTTTTAATGTCTATGTGAGACACCATGGACCAGAATTTGCTGAGTATTCTCATATCTTGTATATGTTCAAAAGCAATTGTTAGGTTAAAGTTTGATCGAAGGAATTCAGGTATTACCTTGGCACTCATTGTCGTCGTGATTGTAATTATAATATAACTGAAGAACATTTTTTTAAATCTTGAATTAAAATAAAAATATTCTGAATAAAATAAAAAGTATATTATTTTTTTCCTCCTTTGTTTTGTATTACATAGTTAAGTATAAGTATCGTTACATTTTTAGATTTTTACGATTTCGTAAGTGATTGTTGACTTGTTCGGCGTATTGGCGGCATTCTTTAAGAGTTGCGTAGTACGCGAGTAAGCACACGTAGCGACCTTCTCGGGCTTTAAGCCCTTCTATAAAACGAGTTATTGCTAGTTTTTCACGCTCCTAAGGTGTTTGTATTAACTCTGAGTAATAGTGTTACACTATTTTACCCTCTCTAATATATAACTGTAATACACGGTCGTTTTTGTGAGGCTAATGAGACGCTAATTCATTTCTACATTACGTCTAAACTATCGCGTCATTGACATGGGTGAAATCGTTGAGAAAATTACGTTTTTGGACTCAATTAAAAAATTTATTTATTTCTTGTTAAATGCAAAACGGAGGTCTTTTTTTTAAAGAAACTTGTTTTTTCGCGTTTTTAGCATGAACGGCTAAAGATGAAATTCGGGGTTCATGTAATATGAGGTATAAGTGTTTGTTGATTTTTAGAGGTGCAATGGCTGCAATAGAGTTTATAAATATTGTTTCAGTGAGTTGCTTCACTGGTATTTGCTGATAACTTGGTGGATTTTGTGCTGTAACATTCTCTCCGTTGCCTGAGGTTTGGCCGTTGGGCAGCGATCTGGCCAGATGTAGCAGCAGGTTCGTGAGTGAATTTCAGATTGCTCCTATAATGTAAATTGACCATCCATAAGTGCTGTGTAGAGCGTAACCGTGAATAATTGTACCTAGAATAAATTTAATGGTCCAAAAAATCATTATTATTGTGATAAAAGCGGTACTTGCTCAGCAGAAAGAAATAAGTATTCATCACATTTTATACCAAGTATTTTCCACGAATGTTTGTTAAGAGTTTTCATCGAAGATGTGTAAGAGTTAAAATTGTTACGCAAGTCTTGTCTTTCCTGTTACACTTGCTGCTGTTTGATTAAGTACCGCTGAGCGTTTGGAAGGTAACATGATGTAAGTTTTTAGTTTTTCTACGTTGTTGTTAGAATAAATACCGCTATTTGCTAAGTTGACGGGATAGAAGTATTTCCAAGCTTGTTCGGTGTCAGGTCTTAGTTACTCTGGATCATCTTGAGTTGTAACTTGTGGTAACATTTCGTACAAACGTTATCCTTAAATTAAACATGACAGAGAGTACTGTATTGCATCCTGTTTTTGTATCGTATTGTTTGAGTAAGTGTGTGCGTGGCACCGAAAAATACGGTTTTTCGTTCCAAAACACTGGCAGCTCTTGGTAGCATGCGTCAGTTTCTCTTATGCGCACTTTTATTTGTACACACCTAATGATATGCGCTACCACCTCAGCCATAAAGCTGATGGTGAATGGAATGGTATCATCATTAGGTGAATTTCCGATTACTTTTCTCTCTGATTCTCATTGTATTAACAGTATGTCTTTGTAAAGTTCCTTCACTTGTTTCCTGAAGTGTTTTTCTATAAAGATAAATTCAGAATTTACGTACGTAAACACATCCATGTTGTTTATATTAACGTTCTTTTCTGCTGGAAAATTCTGCTTCTTAGTGTCAGTCACTAAAAAGATTATTGTTTCGTTTTAGTAAGCGTGGAAGAGTATGTGTTTACAGTGCCCGTATTTTGTAACACGTATGACACATGATCTGATTCGAGTACATTAAGTAATTTGAGCTTCATTTTTCTTTTGAGTATCCTATTAACGTATCCTGTGAACAGATTTTTGTCGTGATTACGGTCCCATAAGTCAATAGAAATTACGTTCTAAAATGCGTATCCGTAAATGCTGTCAATGCAGTCATCGTCTACAAAGATGCATAACGTTCGTAATTCAAGTCTTCTTTTATTATTGTTTAAATCTATAGCATTGTAACGCTCTTCTGAAGTGATAGAAGCGTCACTCTGTACAAATACTTTTTAATATTGCCCGTATGTGCTTGTGAATGATCCTGCGTTTTCACAGACGCCGATAGTGCCTAAAGAGCCTGCTTATTTTACGAAAAAAGGTTTTTATGTTGTTAATGGGGATGTCTTGTATTATGTTGTTGTACAGAATTATACTTCTGTTTAAATAGATTCTATTGCATTCATCTCGTGTTATTTCTCTGAGGTATTCTATTTCTCCGTTTTTTAATGCTGAATTATGCAACCACATGCCGAAAAGCTGTATTGCTATCTTAAGCTTAATTTTGCAATAAATGACACATCTGGAAGCGTTGTCCTTTAAATGGATAAGTGACAGGTGTAGTCTCGTTAAATTGATGACTGGTTCAAAAATGTCAAATTTTTTTATATCGACTAGACAGAAAGTTGTATGATTAGCAAAAGATTGGCCACAGTCATATCCAACGATGGCTGAGGCTTAGTTAACGATTAAGTAAAAGATTAGTAGCCAAAGGATTATCTTTATTAGTAAAATAAGTAATTTTTAATTTTTTTTCCGTCTACAATATTATTGACTTGTGTTTAGGCGTGGTCTTTATGGCACATCAAACAAAAATAAGAACGACAATACACACAAGCGTTAAGCAAGCAAAAAGGAATACTTATTTTCTGATGGCGCATGGATGTGTATGTGTGTGTGCATAGGTGTTTTTATTATTATTATTATTATCATTATGATTATAATTATTTTTTAAAAATAATTTATTTAGGGGTTCTAAAAAATGTATGAGTGGCGTAAGCGGTTGCTGTGTACTATTTTGTAGTGTATTTCGTTGTTTTCAATTTTTACGTTTTCGTTTTCCCATATGTCGAGCACAAAGTAAGGTCCTTAATACTGATCGTTAAATTTATGACCCTTAGAGCCTTGTAGAAGCCATTCATTGTCTTCTTTTTTAATTAATTTAAAATTCAATTTTTATCGTATATCTTTTTTGCTCCGTTTTTAGCCATGATTAATTTTTTTTTAACGATTTTATGTAGGGGGCTTAGTTGAGTGACTATATCTGTCATGTATTGTGAGTATGTGGGTAATAAGTCATCTGCGTCGAGGAGTTCAGTACTAGGTAACTGTGCTATTTTCCTAAAAACTATTTCATAAGGTGTGTGCTGCGTGCTTTTGTGTTTATTAGTATTGAAATTGAATGTCGCCAGTTCTTGCCATTGTTCACACTGTTGTTTTTTTTAAATAAATATGTTAAGGTATTTATAAGGCTGTGATGTAAACTTTCAAGGTAACTGATTAATTAGTGGTCAAATCCTGTTACTTTTAATTGCATAATTTCAAATTAACTGGCTACCCTCTTAATTAAT
Source organism: Copidosoma floridanum (assembly GCF_000648655.2). The sequence continues at coordinate 1,966,304 of NW_019379507.1, read as the reverse complement.
GAATTTAGAAAGTAAGTGCCTTGATATATTAGTATAGCTCTGTAAATACAAATGAACATTTTAACGAAATCGTCTGCTATTGATATAGCAGTTTAGTCTTTTAATGGAACTGCTATAGCGTATTTTTAGAATAAGCGTTGCATCGTTAGAACACACTCGTTATTTTGATGAGTTGCTGGTGATGGACCCACTATGTCTAGAGCAAGTTTAGCAAAACATTTAGTAGGTGTGATAGTGATTGTTAATTTTTGTATCATGCTAACATGTACTGGTCTTTTTACAATTAGATGTCTTCATTCTAATGTTCCCAAGAACATTTGTGTTTTAGTTTGTTGTAGGTTTTATTAACACCATTATGCACTTTTATAGCAGAGTTAGGCATTCCACAAATAGTGTTATATCTCTTCTGCAGCGATAAATGCTGTATTTTTCGCCGGCAGATTATCATTTTGGATTCTGTGATAGGTTTTTGTAACATCTGTAATATTTTTTGGAACTCGATATTTTCTTACTTAGCGGTGCTAGTAGTACTCACTATAAAGATATTTTTTTTTTATGAATATTCTTTTTAAATTAATAAGTGACTTATAAAGCACTGTTATTATGTTTGTTATGCATTCTTTGCCTTGCCCTCTTATGGGTAAAACTTTGTGAAAATTAGTGTTAGGTGTGCTGATTGTAAATTTTTTCTATCAGAGGATTTTGTTTATTGTATGGATATCTTGTACTGCGTCATTTCATGGTTTGCCGAGGTTTTCGGTAAAGTAAACATGATTATCTTGTCTCATATAGATCTTTTTCGTTAAAAAAATTATTTCTGTTTTTTTTGTCATAAGGGTGGATGTGCTACTATTTTAATTACTGTTATTCTGCGTATTATTTTCTTTGTCCTCTACTAGAATGGATAAATCGTATTAACGTAGGTTTTAAAAAAATTTTTCTTCGACGTTATGACAGTCTTGCTGGTCACTCTTACTAGTTTTGTGATGGGTGATTATCGAGTTTTCTTCAGTTTGCCTCACTTTCATAGATGAGGCCGCCTAGTCTGGCTTGAAAACAACTGAGCCAGGTGCATGGTCTTTATTGTTGTCATTTTCGAGGTTTCGTTTTTTGAAAGCTAAAACTGATAAGGCTTCTTTGTAGCAGGAGCTGATGCTTTTACCTGCCTCTTGGCGTGTCGTTATGCCGTTCTGCTGAATTTTATCCGAGACGGTATTCAGCAGCTATGTCGGCTCTTCTTCTGTGAAGGTGAGTAATAGTATATGAGCATCAATTGGGTTTCTAGATAATGCGTCTGTGTTAACGTTCTGAAAGCCTGGTTGTATATTTTATCAGATTAAAGACCAGCAAGTTTAGGTCGCCAGTGTATGACCCGAGAGCATGGGTCTTTCATCGAATTAAGCCATACAAGGGATCAATGATCAGTAACTAATATAAATTTTCTTTCTTACAGGTATACTGTTAATTGCTTTATGCAATATATCAGAGCTAGGGCTTCTTTAGAAAATGTACAGTAGTTGCTTTTACTTTTGGACAAGGTGCGGAATATGAAAGCGATGAGCTTATCTTTTCCAATTTCTCCTTGTGAGAGCACGCCTTCTATAGCGTAGCCCAAAGTATCTGTTGTAAGTATAAACGTTTTTTCAAGGTCGGGGTTGATTAAAATTTTAAGAGAGTATATCTTATCTCTCAAGATTTTAAATGCTGTTTGAGTTTCTTCATTTTTTTGATCCTTTTTTAATAGTATGTTGGAGGGTTGCTATTTTGGCAAAGTCTTCTATAAATTGACGGTAGTAGCCTACTAATCCTAAGAATTGTCAAACGTTTCTTTGATTTTTTAGTCAAGGTAATTCTTTAACTACTTTTATTCATTCTAAATCGAGTTTCAGCCCTTTTTTACTAACTATGTGGCCAAGATAATTGATTTCTTGTCTTAAAAACCCACATTTTCCTGGCTGTAAGACAAAATTTGCTTCTCTTAGTTGCTCGAAAAATTAAATTGATAATTTCACAGTATTAATTAAATTCTTAGAGGTGATGCATACGTAGTTGAAGAAAAAAGCTACTCCCTAAATGTTTAAAATTAAGGCAGCTATGAGTGCTAAAAATATTGGTGAACTTGTTTTTAATCCGAAACGGCATCTTTTATAGTAAAAAAGTTCCCGATCAAACATTAAGGCAGTTTTGTGTCTGTCTTTTTTTCTTATTTTTCTTTAGCGATAACCAGCTTACAAATAAAATACTGTAAAATATTAAGACGCGCCAATTTCATCAAGAGTATCTGCTATGTTTTGTACGGGATAATAAGAGTCAGGTTTTACGTCATTGAGTTTTCTAAAGTCCATTACGACTCTGTATCTTTTTTGTCCATCAAGTCCTAGCTTTCTTGCCACGCAGAAAATAGGTGCCGTAATAAGCGCTCATGGAAGGCCTAATAAGTTTTTTCTCAGGCCTTTTTTTTAATTGTCTGTTTATTTCTTCCCACAAAACAGAAGGTTGCTGGAAAGGCCTAATTTTAATGGGGGTACTAGTTATTGTTGAGATGTTTAGATTGATAAGGTCCGCAGCAGGTGAGCCTTAACCTTCAAGTTAAAACCTGTCAGCATAGTCTACTGTTTTTTTTTTCAATAGTTGTTAGCTTGCTGTGCTCTATGTGCTCGAAAAGTAATAAATTTAGAATCTCTTGCTCGTATGGAGTTACGCTGAAGTTTTATAATGTGTTGAAGGTTTCTTTATTTTTGATGTTTGGAGCATACTTTTTTTTTATTTGTAAATTAAGGTTTTTGATGCAATTGTTAATGCATTCTTTTGCTTGTATAATTTTCTAAGGGTTTTGTTCTTTTAAATATGTGCTTATCTGTTTTTGCAATATTTGTAGCCCTTCTTAGTATTTAGTGCTGAGATAATTTTGGGGTTAGTTTGAATATTGTGTGAGGTCGCAGCCTTAATTTTTGTACATAAGAAATTCTTCTTAGCTTTTAAGGCTTTCAAGGAAATTATTCTCTATTTCACTTTTATCTGTATCCCGATGTTGTGCGTATAGATTGTCGTTATAATCCTCAGCTTTGATGCTTTTGCAATTATCGGCAGTTTCGTAATATTTTCTTTTGAGGTAAGAAGTTTTTAATTTTGGAATATTTATACTTTATTGTTGTTAGGTTTGACGTTTTAAATTTTTTTGTCGAGATCGTTTGAGTCCTGATATTTTAAGTTTTAGATTTCAGAGTTTCTTACAGAAGTTTTTGTACCTGGATTTTGGATTTCGACATTTGTAAAATAATTTTTTATTTCTTGACTAAAAATTTTGGTGGTTTTTGTATTAGCTTTTATTTTATAATTAAAAATTTCTGCTTCTAGAGAATTATTTTTTATTTTATAATCTCCGACTTCAGTTTTTGAAATTTTGTTCCTTATATCGTGATTTTGGATTTTGGGTTTTGGAATGTTACTTTTGACTTCATGACTGTGTCTTAAAGATTTTTTTTATTTCGGGATTTCTTATCTCTAGGTTAGTAAATAAATTCGATTGTGCAGTTTTTGAAGGTTCTGAGTGAGAAAGCTCTGTTTTTTTAACGTGTAAGAAGTTTTATGGAATATTTGTGCGTGCAATAAAGTTTTTACGCTGGTTTGGGGTATGCCTTAGGTTAATTGTTCTGGTTCTGATTGGTATTATGTTATTTTTTAATAATATGTAATTTTTATAGTAATTAATTTGTACTTTATAAGTACAAAATATCTCGTTTCCTATAAGTCCGTATGTTTTTCTGGGTAATCCATCTGTTATGATGTACAAATTGAAGAAGCATTTTTAAAAGCTGGGAATGATGTAACCTTGGGTTTTAATTTTCCCGTTTGTTATGCCTTTTAGGTGCAGAATGGTATCTTAAAAAATTATGATGTTGGCTAGAATAACTAATTTTCTAATGAGTGACACTTCCACATCAGTGTCAAGAATAAACGATAAGGGGTCGATTGATTTTGCTGAATTTGATTTTTACGGTAGGTGTTTGAGTTTCGATGTTAAGTTAAATAGTTCGAATAACTATTGACTGTTTTGGAATGATGTTAAATTTACATTGCTAAATTCTTCTAAACTTCCTCTCTGGAAGAAACCTGAGTCATTTCCCAATGTTATTTGTTTGATTTTATCGTTGTAGGCCTTTTTTTACGTTAACTTCTACAGTGACCTAATTTTTTGCTATAATTGCACATATTTTTATTGTTCAAATTATCATTTATTAAGTTCGTAGATTGTTGCTGCGTGTATTTTTTTAGTACATATTTTAGATTGATTTGTAGGTGAAGATTTATCGTGTGATGGTTGACTCCATGACACGCCCGGGGGCTGAGTGTATAATAATATAGGAAAGTGGCTAGGACGACGTTCAGTACTGGATAGTGTAGCATTGTTCAGGGGCGTGGCTTGGTGAGTGTCGGCTTTACTAGTATTATAGCGATACCAGCAACTGCCTGCTGTGTACCCTTGTTTTTCACAATTTAGCATTTTTCTGACGTTCGTATTAGAATTCTTCATGCATCTTGACTTTATCTATTAGTTATGATGTAGACTGATCGTTGTAAATGTTTGGGTTCATAATTAGCGACGTTTCTTTCGATTCTTATTGCTTGGGTTGTGGCAGTTTTAAGGTTGTTAACGTGGCCAATACATGCTTTTATTACACAGTGTAACCCTCTTATAGAGTATTTAACCTCACCCTGTTTTAGTTGTGCAAAAAATTCCTGATATATTCGACAGTGTTGGACAGTAGCTTCAATTCATTCTTGAGCGGTGCTTTTAACACTGTTAGGAAAGTAGACAAAGTTTTCGTTTTTTTTTTATTTCAACGCCCCTAGCTCACCCATTATTTAATGCCATGTTCATGTGGATCCAAAAACGTTTTTAAAAAATAAATTTTGCTAGATGAGGTTTGTTTATTTTTTGAAATACGTTGCATGCTTCTCTGAAGCCATCTAAAAAGGTTTAAAGTAAGATGATTGATCTGTTATATGTAGATATCATTAGGATTGTGTCTTTTACAAAAATATTGCGAATGAGTACCAGAGTTAAATCATTCACGTTATACAAGCTATTTATAGTTAGAAAAAATGTTCTGAAAGAGTTGTTTTTGAAAAAAACTGGAGTGATTATTGTGAGTGAAGTTGTTTGAGTTCTGGTTTTTAGATGTTTCGATAATTTTTGGAAATGTGCCAGTGCTTAAAGTGTTAGTGATTTCGATTTCAGTAGATTTGGTTAAATCATTGCCTAGTGAAAATCACGATTGATGATTTGTTTTATTATCATTTGCAGACTAACTGGAATGATAAGGTCTTGTTTTGAAAGCTCTTCAGTACTTTCCATGTCATTCCTTAAAAGCTTACTAATTTTTTGGTTAAAGCTGGCGATGACTTTTTTTCGCTGAATGGCAGGTATTATTTCTAAGGGATTAATATTTTAAGTCAGAAAATCTTTTTAGATATTAATTATTTACTGGTCTTGACAGGCGCTTGTGATGATTTTCGTGTCTATTATTTTCTATAACAATGCTACTTATTTCTTGATTCTAGGATTGTTTGTGAGTGTTATACTGTTGAGTTAGTTTTTTTTTTCTAAGTTGTGAACAAGGTCAACAACCTGATTAAGTTGGTTGTTTTTTTGCAGTCAAAGTAGGTTGAATTCTGCCAAGTTGAGTGAGTAGAATTTTAGGTGCGTCAGCGTTGCGGTTGTCCATTGTGAATATGTAAAAGGTAATAGTTTTTTGGGACGAGCCCCTAATTGTTACGTCATGGCTCTTCTACGTTAATTACGCGCTCGCGAACTTGAATGCAGTGTGCAGCGTGTAGACAGAAAGTCCGTTTGTATTTAGCAGTATTTGTAATAAATAAAAGTATTAAAAGTAATCCACCAGTATCTTTACAAGCAGTAAATGATTGGCAGCTTACAGCTTTTCTGGGTTGGCCAGTAAAGTAATTTTCTTGTTAGGCCGGTAATATATTATAAGAAGGGAAAAGCTCAACTTAATTGTCAGCAAAACTTAATTTATTGAATCACAAATATTATAAGAATAATTAAGACATTCGGAAATTTAGTAATATAACTTGCTGTAGTTAAAACTGGCAACTTGTTTGTTGGTCGATGGATTATTTAGGAAAAAGGACGACTTCGCTGGGCGCGGTTTCATTTTAACCCTAAATCGGATTGGTATTTGGGGGTAGGATCGGCAGTTAGTCAAGGACTGAAGATAAATTTCATTAACATACTCTTGGAAAAACGGGCTGTTGGAGGCGTAAGCCAGCTGTTCAATTAAGCGGGGTCAGGGTTAGGGTGCAGGAAAAACTGGTGAGCACGCGATCGACTGAGCGTACGTTAGTATTGATTTATGGGTAAAGTAGCTATTCGCCAAGTGCACGTTAAGTCCCTGCCAAGTGCCCGAGAAGTATCCACCACGAGCCCAGAAAGTACCTACTAAGTGCCTGGAAAGTCTTCACTAAGTGCCAGGAGAGAATCTGCCAAGTTCCCGTCAGAGATGAGCCCGCCAAGTGCCTGAAAAGAACTTGTTTAGTACCCTCCAAGTGCCCGAAAAGTACCTGCCGAGTGCCTGTCATTTCCTGACAAGTACTTACCAAGTGCCCGAATAGTATCTATCAAGTACCCGCCAAGTGCCCGTCAAGTACCCTCCAAGTCCTTGCTAAGTGCCCGGCAAGTACCCGCCGAGTACCAGCCAAGTGCCCGGAAACTATCCGTCAAGTAGACGCCAACCGTCCACCAAGTACCCTCTAAGTACTGGCAAAAGGCCAGCTAAGTCCCCACCAAGTGCTTGACTAGTACCCGAGAAGTACCCGCAAAGTACCCACCAGGTGCCCGTCAAGTACCCGACAAGTGCCCCAGAAGTGACCAGCAAGTACACAGTAAGTATTTGACAAGTGCATGTTAAGACTTGGTCAAGTGCCCAGGAGTACCAGCCAAATGCTCAAGAAGTATCCGCCAAGTGCCCAACAGGTACCTTCCAAGTCCTCACAAGAAAAGTAGCCACTAAGTGCCCAAGAAAAATTCGTCAAATAAACTCCAAGTGCTTGCCAAGTGCCTGAAAAGTACTCACCAAGTGCCCGTTTAGTCCAACCAAAAACCTGTCAAGGGCCTGAGAAGTTCCCGTCAAGTACCCTCCAAGTGTCCACCATATGCCCGAAAGATACCTGCCAACTATTCGCCAAGAGCCTGTAAAGTGCCCAAAAAATACTTTCGAACTGCTCGCTTAGTACACACTAAGTACCCGCTAAGTTCCCGTTAAGTACATGTCAAGTAGCCGCCAAACGCCTGCCAAGTACCCTAAAAGTCCTTTCCAAGTGTCCGAGAAGTACCTACCAAGAGCAAGGCAAGCACCCACCAAGTACCCACCAAGTACCTGAGAAGTGCTCGAAAAGTACCAGTCAAGTACCCTTTAAGTGCCTAGGAAGTGACTGGCAAGTACCCACCAAGTGTCTCTCAAGTACATGCTAAATACCTGCCAAGTGTCCGTAAAGTAACCGTCAACTACCTGCTAAGTACCCGCAAAGTCCCCGTCAAGTACCCGCTAAGTTCCCACTAAGTGCCCAGCAATGGCCACCAAGTACCCGCTAAGTACTCGCCAAATGCTTGATAAATCCCTGCTCAGTACCCCACAGATACCCGCCAACTACCTAAGGAGTCCTTGCCAAGTGCCTGCTAGGTGCTTGTCAAGAACTCGCCAGGTGCCTGCCAAGTACTCGCCAAGTGCCCCCTAAGTCCCTACCAAGTGCCTACCAAGTCCCTGCCAGAGAACCACCTGATAAGTGCCCGCCAAGTGCCCGGAAAAAGCCCGCCAAAAGCCTGCCAAGTGCACATAAAGTACCCTTTCAGTGTCTACCAAGTACCTGCCAAGTGCTCGGGAAGTGCCCAGAAAGGACCCGACATGTATTCGCTGAGTGCACGTCAAGTCTTTTTCAAATGACTAAGAAGTTCCTGACAAATGCCTGCCAAGTACTCAAGAAATACTAGCCAAGCGCCTGGCAAGTACCTGCCAAGTGCCCACCAAATACTTAAAATGCCCCCCAAGTACTTGCCAGGTGCTTGTCAAGCACCCGTTAAGTGCCTGCCAAGTCCCAGCAAAGTGCCTGAAAAGTTTTCACCAAGTGCCCGCCAAGTACACGCCAAGTGCTAGCCAAGTCCACACCAAGAGCCCAACAAGTCCCCGCCAAGTGCCCGGAAAGTGCCTGCAGAGAACTTGTCAAGTACCCGCCAAGTGTCTTTTTTTCACACCACTATATGCACTCATTCATGTGTCTGCGTGTAAATGTTTGTGATGCAACGGTGAAAGGTTGTTTTTTGCTACTTTGCCATTGCAAACTAAGTCGCAGTAGGGATAGGCATGTAAGTACAAGCATGTCCTGTACCGTCCAAGTTTTTATTAGTTTTTTATTGGCCTTCAGTTGTGAAGTAGTCTAAAGCAGTGCCGTTTGTACTGAAACACGTGGTAGTGCTTTCGCTCTGTGCATCATTCTGAATCAGCGCTGACTGTATAGGTAAGAATAGCGGTACTTACTTACAAAAATAACATACGCTTTTACAGGACATGACGCTTTACAGATCCCTTTTAAGGCATTAACGGTTTTTTTGTAACCAAGTAAGTTTTTTTTCCGTTGTAAACAAGTTTTGAGCAAGCAGTAATTTTTTTGCTATTTATTTTTTTTCAATTTCCTTATTAGAAATACGTGTGCTCTACTAAAAAAGCATAAAAATTTTTTACTGTTCGTAGCGCAATTTCGAAGTGTTGCACGGAGCAAATAAAACTAGTGCATCATGTTTTATAAGCTGTATTTTGCAAATGTTGCCAGCATTTAAGTAACGTCAGTTGTGGTGACACCATCAGGTGGCGCTACTGTCAATCTTGCGGGTCGTAGATACGAGCGCCGTGCTGCATTCAACTCAAGCACGTTGGCATCGTGCGCCTGTTTCATCCATGTTACCCAACCGTTTAGTCAACCGCACCGCGCTTTCAGTCGTTACAGGGCACATTTGAAGACGTACCCCCGGTAAGGCGATTACCTTACGTACAGGGATTTAACGGACGATTCTACGACTCCTCATTGTCTCAGTTTGTTACCCTGAGAGACGGTATGACAAAGTTCTGTTACTGGATGTAACATGAATGAACTTTGCCACCCGGATTGATTACTGGAGGCAAGACGTATGTGCATGAATGCATTTCCCTTGCCTGTCGAACCAATCGCATTTCAGCGACTGCCCGCTAGAAGCCGACACCAAACGGAATGGGTACCAGAGCCGTCCCGGTAGGGCTCCCACTCCACCCTAGCTTCTCATTTAAATTAGACTACTCTAATTACCTAGATGAGTCACGGTCGCGAGTTCTTTCGATACCATCGCTACTTCGGTGATCGTTGCGCTTTCAACTTTTTGCAACGGTTCTTCATTCCTCATTCGTTACCCAGAGACCTGGGGTTGAGCAGAAGCATCAAGCTTCAAAGGTACCATCCCCGAAGTACAGACGATACCCCGTCGAGTGCTTTCAGCCTACAGTAATTTCTTACGAAAAAACTGCTTTTCCCGCCAGTGTCACTCGAAGGCAAGCAATCCCGACTTGGCAGAAGCGTCTCGCACAGCTATTAAACTGCACTCCACCCCTCCACCCACCCTTCGGCCAGATACGGCGTTGCCACGTCGAATGCACACTACACGCAAATTCAATGCCCACTCGCGTAACAGCCCAGGTCCAGACTAAGGGTTACGTCAGTTGTGGTAACGCCATCAGGTGGCGCTACTGTCAACCTGTACTAACTGTCGGTGGGTTCCGCATATCACCAAGCTCGATATTTTTCCATGATTAATCTCCTTTGGCTGTTTCACGTCTTGTGACGTCTACCCACTGTCGGTAACAAATATCAAATAGTATTCGTCACTGAGCTACCGCACCCATTAATCGATACCAACGCACGCCCAGTCGATCGTGTGCTCGCCAGCCATTAGTGCTCCCCAACATCGTACCCACCAAATTGAACAGCAGGCTTCAGCTGCACTTTTTTTCCAAAAATATGTTAATTGAATTTACTTCCACTCCCTGACTCACTACCGGTCCTACCTCCGATAATCCATCCGGTTAAGGGCATAAATAGAACCGCGCCCTGCAAACTCATCTTTTTTCCTAGAAAATCCGTCAACCAACAAACAAGTAGCCAGCTTGAACAACAGAAAGTTATATAATTAAACTTCCGATTGTCTAAATTATACTTATAATATTTCTGATTTAATAAATCAAGTTTTGCTAATAATTCAATTAGAACTTTTCTTTCTTATGATATATTACCAGCTTAACAAGCAAATTAATTTACTGGACAACCCAGATGTGCTGTCAGCTGCTAATCATCCATTATACTTAAGGGTACTGGTGAATGACTTTTAATACTTTTATTTCATTACAAACACTGCTAAGCGCAAATGTATTTAAAGTCCACGCGCCGCACGCTACATTTAAATTCTCGCACGATAAAGTTACGTTGAAGAGTCACGACGTAACAATTTGGGGCTCGTCCTAAAACAACTGTTACCTTTTACATATTTAGAATGAACAACTGCAATACTGACAGACTCACAATTCTACTCACTCACATTAGCAGAATTGAACCTACCTTTACTGCAAGAAGGCTAGCTAACTTTACTTGATTCTTGAACTTATTTAAAATTGAAAAAAAAACCTTACCCAACAGTATAAATTTCGCAAACGCTCCTAAAATCGAGAAATAAGTAGTATCCTTATGGGGAATAATAGACACGGAAATCGTCACATGCACCTGTCAAGACAAATTAATAATTATTATCTAAAACGATTTTCTTTTTAAAAATCTAAATTCCTTAAAAATAAAACCTGCCATTCAGCGAACAAAAGCCATCGCCAGCTTCAACCAAGTAATTAGTAAATTTTTAAAAAATGACATGGAAAGTACCGAAGAGCTTTGAAAACGAGACCTCAATACTCCAGTTAGTTTATAAATGATAAAATCGCAGCTCACCAACCCTAATAAAACAAATTTTGAATCGCGATTTTTACTAGGCAATAATTCAACCAAATCTAATAAAATCAAAATCACTAACACTTTAAGCACTGGCACATTTCCCAAAATTATCGAAACATCTAAAAACCAGAACTCAAACAACTTCACTCACAATAATCACTCCAGTTTTTTTTAAAAACAACTCTTTCAGAACAGTTTTTCTAACTATAAAAAGCTTGTGTAACGTGAATGATTTAACTCTGGCACCTATTCGCAATATTTTTGTAAAAGATGCAATTAAAATGAAATCTATATGTAACAGATAAATCATTCCACTTTAAACCTTTTTAGATAACTGCAGAGAAGCATGCCATGTTATTCGAAAAATAGATGAACCTGATTCAGCAAAATTGACTGGAATGCGACTTTCAGGAGAAGCATAACTCTTTATCAAAAATAAAATTTTTAACTTGATCGAAGAAATTACAATATTTTTTACAAACAATTTCCGATCCGCAAAAACATGGGCATCAAATAATGGGCAAGTTATCAGCGTTAAAACAAAAGAATAAAGAAAACGTTATCTGTTTTCCTAATAGGGTTGAAGGCACCGCCTAAGAATTAATAAAAGCAACTCTATGTGACGATCGAATTGATCAGGAATTTGATGCACAACTAGAACCGAACAAAGTGAAATTTTTTATGAGAGGGTTACACTGGAAAATAAAAGCACGTATGGGCCACGTGAATAACCTAGAAATTGTTACATTTTCAGCGATAGAAATCAAAAGAGACTTTTTATGTTATGAACCCGAACATCTACAAGAAACTGTAAGAATCATAACTAATAGACGAAGTCAAGATATACGAATACACTGAATCCAAATGCCAAAAAAATGCCAAATTTGTGAAAGAAGAGGGCACACAGCAGCATATTAATGGTATCGCTATAATACTAGTAAAGTCAACACTCACCAAGCCATGCCCGTGAACAATGGCACACCATCTAGTACTGAACGTTGTCCTAGCCACTTTCCTATACCGTTATACACTCAGCCCCCGGGCATATCATGGAGTCAACCATCACACGATAATTCTGCACCTACATATCTATCTAAAAAATTTATACCAAACTAATACACGCAGCAACAAACTCCGAATTAAATTAATGATGATTGAAACAATTAAAAAACGTGCGACTATTGCAAAGCCTAGGTCTCTGAAAAAGTGAATGTGAAAAAAGCCTACAACGATAAAATTAAACGAGAGGCATCAGGAATCGACTCAGGTTTCTTTCAAAGGGTAATCTTGGGAAAAATCAACAATGTAATACAAATAACTTTCCAGAACAGACAATAGTTAACAAAACCATCTCACTAAACATGCAAACCCAAACACCTACCATAATAATCAAATTCAGCAAAATCAATCGACCCTTGTCGTATATTCTTGACATCGGTGCGGAAGTATCACGTATTAAGGAATCCGTCATACTATCGAACATTATAATTTTTTAAGATACCATTCTGCACCTAAAATGGCATAACAAACAGAGAAATTGAGACCCAAGGGTACAGTACTTTAAGCTTTCAAGAATGCTTCTTCGAATTTTATTACAGATAAGTTTTCCATAGAAACATACGGCCTCATAGAAAACGAGATATTTTGTACTTATCAAGTACAAATTAATTACTTAAAAATTACTCAAAAATAAGTTATGACGTTATACCTCTAGTAACCAGAATAAATAACATATGGCGTACCCAAAAACAGCTCGAAAATTTCATCGCACCCACAAGTATTCCATACAACTTTTTACGCGATAAAGAAACAGATCACTCTTATTCAATATCTTTGAAAACTGCACAACTTGATTTATCTAGTAACCAAGAAATATGAAATCCTAAATTATTAAATATGTCCGTTATTCAAAATCATGAATTTAAAAATGAAATTCCAAAAGCCAAAATCTAAACTCACAATATAAGGAACAAAATTTCAAATACGGAAATTCAAGATTATGAAATAAAAAACAATACTGCAAAAGCTAAGATCCAAAATCATAAAATAAAAGTGGACATTTAAAACACTAAAATCTAAAATCAAGAAATTAAAAACTATTCTACAAACGCAAAAATCCGAAGTTAAGTTACAGAAACTTTTGTAATAAACTCCGAAATCCAAAATTCAAAAATCAGGACGTAAACAACCACGACATAAAAACCCAAAACTTCAAACTCGACAAAATTTCATATTCAAAAGTCAAAAGAAAATATTGTAAAACTGCAGGTAACTGCAAAAGCGTGAAGGCTGAGCATAATAACGACAACCTATACGCACAACATCAGGATACAAACGAAAGTGACATAAGAACCAACGACTCGAAAGCCTTAAAAGCTTACAAAAAACACCTTATATACAAAAATAAAGGCTGAAACCTCAAACAATATTCAAACCTACCTTTAAAATATCTTAGCATTAAATACCAAGAAAAACTACAACTATTGCCAGAATAGATAAGCACATATTTACAAAATAAAACCATCAGAAAAGCATACAAGCGAATAAAGGCACTTACAATTGCATCAAAAACCTCAAAAGACAAATAAAAGAAAAATGTGCTCCAAACATCAAAAATTAAAAAAATCTCAAACACATTATTGAACTCGAACAAAACTCCACGCAAGCAAAAGATTCTAAATTTAATACGTCTTAAGCACAATAAGCACAGCAAGCTAAGAACCATAAAAAAGATAACAGTGGACTATGCCGACAGGTTTTACCTCACGAGTGTAAGCTTACCTGCTTTGGACCTTATGGATCTGAACATCCCAACAGTAACTAGCACCCCCATTAAAATTAAGCATTTCTAGCAACCTCTCGTCTTGCAGAAAGAAGTAAACAGACAAGTCAAAGAAATGCATGAGAACAAAGTCATTAAGCCTTACAGGAGTCCTAATGTGGCGCCTATTTTTTACGTGCCAAAAAAGCTGGGATTCAACGGACAAAAAAGGTACAGAGTCCTAATAGACTTTAGAAAACTCTATGACGTAATACTTTACTTCAATCAATCAGTACCAAACATATCAGATATTTTTAACAAAATTGATGCGTCTTAGTATTTGACGGTGTTTGATTTGTTAGCTAGTTATCACTAAATAAAAATAAGAAGGGAAGACAGACAGAGGACTGCCTTTATGTATGTTTTCTGACTTTTTTACTGCAAAAGATGCCCTTTCGGATTAAAAACAAGTGCACCAATATTTTTAGCACTCATAGCTTTCTTAATTTTAAACATAAAAGGAGCAGTTCCTTTCTTTGACGATGTATGTCTTTGCTCCCAAAAATTTGATAAACACTTTAAAATTATTATTCAACTTTTAAAGCATTCAGAGAAGCAAATTTTGTATTGTAGCCAAAAAAATGCGAATTTTAAAGACAAGAGGTCAATTACATTGGTCACATAGTTAGTAAAGAAGGGTAGAAACCTGACCCAAAATAGATAAAAGCAGTTAGAAAATTTCCTCGACCAAAAAGTCGGAAAAATGTCCGACAATTCTTAAGATTAGTAGGCAACTACCGTTAATTTATAGATAACTTTGTCAAAATAGCAATACCCTTAAACATGCCATTAAAAAAGCATCGGGTGTTCTCCTGGAACAGAAAAACTCAAACAGCATTTGAAATGCTAAGTGACAAAAGATGCTCTCCTCAAATTTAAATCAACCTTGACCTTATAAAAACGTTCATACTTACAACAGATGCTTCGGGCTACGCTATAGAAGGCGTGTTCTCACAAGGAGAAATTGCGAACGACAAGCCTATCGCTTTCATATCCCACACCTTGTTCAAAAGTATAATCAACTTCTGTATATTCTCAAACGAGGCCTTAGCTTTAATTGATTGCATAGAAAAATTTAGAGTATACCTGTACGGAAGAAAATTTTTATTAGTGACTAATCACCGATCTCTGTATGGCTCAATTCGATGAAAGACTTATGCTCCCGGGTCACGCGCTGGCAACTTAAACTCGCTGATTTCCAATTTGACATGAAATACAAACCAGGCTTGCAGATTTTTAATGCAGACGCATTATTTATCAACCCAATTGACGCTCACTTACTTTCACTCACCTGCACAAAAGATGAGCTACAACAGCCGTTACGTACCATATCAGATGAAATCCGGCAATACGGCATAACGACACACCAAAGTATAGGTAAAAGCATCAACTTCTGCTACAAAGAAGCTCTATTAGTTTAAGCTTCCCAAAAATGAAACCTCGACAATAATAACAATAAAGACCATGTACCTGGCTCAGCTATTTTCGAGCAAGAGCAGGTGGTCTTTTCCATCAACGTTCATAAGGCAAACCGAAGAAAACTTTTCAATCCACTATCACAAAACTAATAAAAGTCAGTTGCAAGACACTTACATCGGTGAAGAAAGCTTTTTCCAAATCCTACCTTTATGCGAAGCATTTATCATAGCCGAACAGAAAGAGAATAATATGCAGAATAACAATAATAAAAATACTAGCTCATCCACTCTTATCACACAAAAAAATTAAAATAATTTTTTCAAATTAAAAGATCTGTGAGATAAAAGACAATTATGTTAACTTTACTGACAACCTTGGCAAATCATAAGATAATGGAGCACAAGATATCAGTACAATAAAAAAATTACCCCACTTGGAAAAAGCGACAATCGGCACTTCTAAATGAATTTTACACAATAACAATTTCCACGTCGTTTTACCCATAAGATTTCAAGACAAAGAAAATATAACAACAGTGCTAATTAAGTCACATATTAACTTGAATGAAATATTACCAGAAAAAAATTTATCAAAAGTTAGTATCGCTAGAACCACCAATTTAGAGAATATCAACTTCTAAAAAATATTACAGATGTTACAAAAACATATCACACAAACCAAAATAATAGTTTGGCTTAGAATAATACAGCATCTCTGACCACAGGAAAGATGTTACATTATTCAGGAAATGCATTATTCCACCATAAAAGAGCATAAAGGTGTTAATAAAACATACAACAAACTGAAACACAAATATTCTTGGGAATATCAGAAGGAAGACATCTAATTGAACACACAAAAACGTCTTCAATGTCAACTAAAAAAACTAGTACGTGTTGAAACCAAACAAAAACAAATTATCAGCAACATACCTACCGAACCTTTTGCTAAACTTACTCTAGACATAGTATGTGTATTACCAGAAACCCAGCAAAATAACGACTATATTCTAACGATGCAGTGCTTATTCTCAAAATACGCTATAGCAGTTCCATTAAAAGATCAAACTGCTATATCAATAGCAGATGTTTTTGTTGAGAAATCTATTTGTATTAAGGAAGCTCCAGCAGCTATACTAACGAATCAAGGGACTAACTTTGTAAGTTAATCAATTAGGAGGGTAGCTGGTCAATTCAAAATCAAGCAGTTTAAAACAACAGTGTTTCACCCCTAATCAAAAGTTTCTCTTAAAAGATCACATCACACCCTTCCTGAATTTCTTTAAATATTTATTACAAGAAAAATACAGTGAGATAAATTGTCAGAACTAGTGACATGTAATTTCAAAACTTATTAACACAATAGCACTCAGCACACACCTCTTGAACTAGTTTTTTGGAAAAATACCACGGCTGCCTAGTAGCAAGCCCCTTGAAGCAGATGATTTATTACCCACATACTGACAATACATGAGAGATGTAGTCACTTAACTAAACACTCTACATAAGATTGCTAAAGAAAAATAAATTATGGCTAAAAACAGAGCAAAAAAGATATACGACAAGAAATCAAATTCATAATTAAAAAAATTAGAAGACAATGTATGGCTCCTACAGGGCCCCAAAGGACATAAATTTAACGATCAGTATTCAAGACCTTACTTAGTGCGCAACATATGACAAAACGAGCCCATGCATACATACTGACATATGCAGATGCAATCTGCAAATAAGTATACCCCTATTTAATACTTGCTCAACGCTCGTGTGTATTGTCGTTGTCAATTTTGTTTGATGTGCTGTAAAAACCACTTTTAAGCATGAGTCAATAATATTTGTCGCAAAAAACAAATTTAAAATTGCTCATTTTACAGATAAAGATAACCCTCTGGCTTTTTGTCTTTTACTTAATTATCAACCACCCCACAACACTTATTGGATACGACTGCGGCCAATCTTTTGCTAATTTTACACCTTTTTGTCTAGTCAATATAGGAGAATACGGCGTTCCTGAACTGGTCATAAATTCAACTAGAGTACACGTGTTGCTCATCCAATTAAATAACTACACTTCTACACGTGTTATTTATTGTAAGATTACGCTTAAGAGAACAATGTAAAATTGCGGCATGTGGTCGCACAATTCAGCAATAAAAAAAATGAAATAAAAAAAGACCTTTTACATAAAACAACAAATAAAAAAATCTCCAAATCTCTTTATTTAATCTTTAAAGAATTGATCTTTATAGGTGTAATATACAAGTATGTAACTCCAAGCTATCTTATTTCATTAGGACATACAACCCGTCTTAGTGGTTCTAATCAACAGAAAACAAACACAACATCACTGTTCTCTGAGGAGAAAATAAATATCACCCACCATCAGTCAGATATGGCATCATAAAAGCAGACTTCGGATGTACCATAAAAGATGCAGAAAAAGATGTTAACTCTGGAATCAATAAGTACGTAAACAGCAATGTAATCATCCTGCCTCTTACTTTCACGATATACGAACCTAAAAATATTTCGAACTACACTTTTAAGTATTCGCCACAACAACAAATGTATCATACAGCTAAGTCAAAAATTCAGCCGAATATTATCATAGCCACTATAATTCTCCTGATAAGCATAATGCTAACCCTTGCAATTCTTATTATATGTTACGTAGTACTCACTAAAAGAGCTTTCGAGAAATTAATAGTATGGTTTGATCAAACGACCATTAGGTACACGTCTATTAATAGCATCAATTCCGATTTTCACTGCAACTTGAAAGGTCCAATATGCACTTCAGAAAATAATACGAACCCCGCAGCCAAAAGGACAGAACAAACTTACGACGTCCTCAACTTTCCGCCTTTACGAGTGGCGCACAGCATAGGATCCCTATATAGTGATAGGAAACGAGTCATAGTCATAGAAGCAGGCACAAAAAAGCCTGTACGTTATTTAAGGGTTCGCAAGGATAATTTAATGACGTTTTAACGATATTATAACTTACTTCATTATAACGCCCACTTTTGCAGCCAAAATGACTTAAAACATTCTGGGAAAATAAGAGCAGTAAAAAGCATCCTACCGATTAGTCTTAAATTTTCCTAACTTAAGACTGTTTTTCTTCTCTCAGCTCTAATCAAAATAAGGAGAGCATAGATAGTCACACCCGGTTCTTGCGTACTACACTTAAGGGAGGGCGTTAGACACAGTATATAATCCCAAGCACAGCACATTTTTTTTACTTTATTCTCGCGCCTCTCGCACTAATATTTTCGTCCTAACTGCCCCCAAGAAAGGGAAGCTGCAAAAATGGCACTGACTGAACACGGAGAATTTACTGAGACTCCAGAAGTCATAGTATTAATCGGCCTGGGGCTGCTCGCCTATGGGATAGTCACCCGCATAACGGAATCAAGAACCAAGAACTTCAATCTCAACCAGTGTGAGACAGTTCGTGCAAAAAAAATAAAACATTGCAATTTAAGAAAAGCAAGAAAGGACAAACCTCAGGGTGAAGAACTCTTGTTGGTACTGAAATACGGTTTGACCCACCATCATTGCGAACAACAAAAGCTGCTGCAGGAAAAATTAAAAAATAAAATTCATCTTATCGTAAATGAAATCCTGTGGGAAAAAGAGTTTTTCCGCAACATCATCAAAAAAACCAGCCGATACCTCGCATCAGCCAAAGCAATGTGGCAGGGACTAAGCTTCAAGTTCATGCATCGCAAGATATCACCGCTATACAGACTCCAGAGGAATGATGCTTACGAGCTCCTTTGTCAACAACCAGCGGCTACTGATGGTCGTGGAATAACTTTCGGTGAACTCCTCGAAACAACAATTCTTGGAGAAAAGGGTGGCTTAGCCCACTCATCTAATTTTGGCAATTACCAAAATTGTGGAATCGGATTATCAGTATGGTGATAATGTAAGCAGTCCTACCACCACCACATCAACTATAAATTTGAAGATATTTAAACAAGGTGCATCTTTGAATGCACCGAAGAAAACCACGTAAGGAAACTGGTGATCCAACAATCCTGATGGAGCTGTGAAGGATCCCCAGCAAAGCTATAATTTTTACAACAGAACTAGATAATGATGATTTACAGAATCAAAATAAATGTTTTCTTTTTTTTCTTCACAGGAAATAAAATAACACATAGTTATATATATACATTAAAAAAAAATTTGACACAAATAAGAATAACGCGCACACAAAAATAAAAAAAATCATTATCATCACACACACAGAAAAAACAAAAAAAAACGAGAAAACTAAAATTTCAATGCAGACAAAAAAAAATAGAGAACACAAAAAATAACAACAAAACAAATAAAAGGTACGAGAAAAAAGACAGAAACAAAAATAAACTAACATAACATCACAACACTAAAGTGCAAAAAAAACCAAAAGAACAAAAAAAACAACAACAACATAAATACGAACTACATACAAGAAAAACCTTAAAAACCATACACAAACAACGAGAGTACTACTCAAGAAAAGAACATGTATGATAAAGCGCTATTATACCCTGCGACAACGATTTGCACACATTCATTAAGGGCATTAGGATAATAATAAATGCATACTAATGACTTAAACCTTCACCCCTTCGTGATAATATGCACGCCACTTTCAAATCTCACCATCCACACATCGACACCTAACTTTTTCTTTTTAATCCACTTAGCATCGCATCAAGAGACCCATGGACTGTAATACAAATACGAAGCGCTGAGTATTTGTTTGGAAGATACGCGAAAACCATTGCTAAAAACATACGAAAAGTCGACGACTTTTTCAACTAGAGGGGGTGACTCATTATCAATAGTCGCATACCAACCCATACGCAGCCAATCTCGCACACATGCAAGCAGGAAACCGACTATGGCTCAAAAGCTAGAAGTGAGAAATATCTCATTTGAAACATGTCTTTATATCTATGCTGTGAAGCAAATACGTTCATTGGACAACACTTGCTATTGATATTCGGATAGCTTTATCGATGATATGGTAGTAAATGTATCACTGTATAATTCGAGATTCATTGCAAGCAGTTAAGGTAACCCTTAAAGACTTAAGCAGCAGCCTTCAGCACCATGAAGTAATAAAATTCATAGACACCCTGAATGGGATTGAGTCAAAACTCGTGACCGAGAGCAAGCTGCTATCAGTACAGCTTGTACAACATAAGACAGTCTCTTAAAGTGGTTTCCGTTAGGTGGAAGGGGTTACGAGCGTCATGCAACTCCTCAGCAGTGCAAACTCTCTTTCCTTGACATTAAACCCTGGAAAGACTGCTGCGCATGTACAAAGCATCATTTCCAAGGTAATGGAGACGACACCTTTGCGAGATGCCAGTTTGAGTGACCTAACGCAGTACACCACGGGAACTTACAAAATGATGTTTGCCGTTACTGTGAGTCCACTTTAAACAAACTTGACTTCAACATCGTAGTCAAGCGATAACCACCTTTTTTTTCTTCTGCCATCCCGTCTGCATGTCATTATTACTACCTCTTTACTTTATTAACCTCATACCATCGTAGTTTACTGTCAGAATATTTTTAAGAAATCAAACTGACAACAAAACTTAAGCACATTCTCATTAGCAAAGAAAAAAAAAATAACAAAAATAAAAAATTAATAAATAGATGTATAAGAATCACCAAACGTCACCAACTGTATCATTAGAAAAGAAGATAATTGTGAGCTATCAGTTCACATTGTAATATAAAATACTTATATGTAAAGACAATATTTCATGGGAATGTAACCTTAGATTTATTGAAATTATGTAAGACATGTATCTGTAAAACACGAGCTAATTTTACCAGGCACGAACTTGCCCGGCAAGTTAAAACAGAGAAGGAGCGTGTCACATCTAGTGTCTACCATTGATATCTACCCTTAGTTGAATGTCTACTCACTCTTGGTAACAAATACCGAATAGTATTCGTCACCGAGCTACCGCACCTATAAATTGATACCAACGCACGTCCGGTTGATTGCGTGCTCACTAGCCATTCTTGCTCCATAACCCCACCCCCACCAAATTCAACAGCTGGCTTATGCCTGGAGTTGCAACTTTTTTTTTAAGAATATGTTAATTGAATTTACCTCCACTCCTTGACTCACCAGCGGTCCTACCCCCGATTATCGATCTGATTAAGGGTTTAAATGGAACGGCACCCTGCGAGCTCGTCCTCTTCTCTGGAGAATCCGTCAATCAATAAACAAGTAGCCAGCGTTAACTATAGCAAGTTACATCATTAAATTTTCGATTGTCTAAATTATCCTTATAATATTTGTGATTTAATAGAGCAAGTTTTGCTGACAATTCAATTGGGCTTTTCCTTTCTTATAATATAGTACCAGCTTAACCAGCAATTTACTTCACTGGCCAACCCAGGAGAGCTGTCAGCTGCTAATCATACATTAATCGTAAAGGTACTGGTAAATAACTCTATTACTATAATATACTTTTATTTTATTACAAACTCTTCTAATCGCAAATGCATTTGCTGTCCGCAGGCTGCATTCAAATTCTCACGCACTAAAATTACGTCGAAGAGCCATGACGTAACAGCTGTATCTTGCAAACGCTGCCAACAGTAACACTGCATGGTTGGGTGGTGCTACTGTCAACCTGTACTAACTGTCGGTGGGTTCCGCATATCAACAAACTCTGAAGTATTGGTGCAGTATGGAAGTGTTGGGAGTCAAAACAGCAAATATCAAAGTTATTGACATGTGGAACTCACCGACAGTTAGTGTAGGTTGACAGTAACGCCGTCCAATAATGTGGCGTTATTACGAACTACGTAACTTAATTGCTGGCAGCATTTCTGGAATACAGCCCGGGCTCTAAATAAAATTTTTTTCTTCACACTAACCATATGTTTGTGACACTTAAAAAGAGATCATTTTTATCTGAGATTTTTTTATGATTTATCCTACAATATGAAAAGCTTATAATGTGTAGCGATTTATATTAAAATCATTTTTGTTAAAAAAAATTCTGTCTTAAAACAAAAATTGTATGCGTCAACGATGCTTTAGAATAAAACGAAATTTCGATAGGAATCGCTTCATAACCTACGTGTTCTTATTGTTTATGGCCATTGCTATTTCTTTCATAGATTATGTTAATTCAGATGCTGTACATAGAAAACAAAGCCGGTTGCATATGTTTGTAAAGGGGGCTTGTTTTAAGTTAGTTATAAAAGATGAATGATTAGCTCTCAAATTATAAAATAGTGCAGATTATAAAGTCATATCAATTAGTAAAGTTAAAAGGCTACGTAGAGATTTTTCCTTGGTTAGAAATGTTATTGTTACTTTAATGTTTAAATTTGTTTCAGAGAGTACTAAGCAGAATACCTTAGACTGTAATAAGCAATAGTATATTGCTGCTCTTTAAATAATATTGAAATCATAATGTTGAACTCACATTTGACTATTAAGATGAAGTCTTACGCTGACTACTGTTTTACATCGGAATTATCAGTGAAATATTTATTCTCTGAATGTAAACACTAACAACTGAGAAAGATCATACCACAGTATATGAAATATAATATTGTAAGTTTAGTGTGATTCAAAATAAAAGAAATGTTAAAAAACTTGTTGTAATCATGGCTCTAGTGCAAATTTTTCTACAAGCTCGTATTACTCTCTTACTATTAGTTATAATACAACATCCAAAATATTAATAGTTTTTATGTTAATTTATATGAAGAACTGTAAGATGTGTATTTGGCACCCGTAACTAAATTTTGATAAGTGCGCAATAGCAAGAAGATGAGACGCTGTGATGCGGCACTTCAGCGTCTAATACCTATAGTTTCCTAATTTTCAGGCAGTCAGTCTGTCGATACGTACTCCCTGCTTTCGTATTTCCTTATTTCATTTAATTTTGTTTTATTTTAGTTTAGCTCACGATTGTACCTTTAATTGTAAAAACTAAAGATAGCATATACTCAAGATAGTGACAATAAACGTGTTCGTGTTTTGTAATAAAAGCGATAGTGTTGTACATTGTACTGCCCGATTATACACTCATACATCCCTACTGCTAACAAGAATGTATTTATTACATAAAATAAACTATCAGCCATTAATATGTTTTAAAAAATTCAAGTATTCACAAGTATAATTTTTATACTAACCTCTCAGACAATAAGCGTGTTTGTATTTTGTAATAAAAGCGATAGTGTTGAACATTTTATTGCTTGATTACATACCCATACATCCATACTGCTAACAAGAATGAATTCCTAATATAAAATAAACAATCAGCCATTAATATGTTTAAAAAAATTCAAGTATACACAAGTAAAATGTTTATACTAACCTCTTAGAATGTTTCACTATTCTCTTACCTCTCTTAATCTTAAAATTTAAGCAATAGTATAGACTTATAGACGATCCATAACACCTTACAATACAACTGATATCTTAAGTGTCGTTGTTGATGCTACAAGTGCTACATGCAATCCAACTCGTAGATTACAGAAAAAATAGTTAAAACATTTGAATTAGCTAACACCGTCAAAAGAGCGTAGAGAAATTCTTTCGATAATATCTCGTCAATGGTGAGAGATAGGATGAAAATACTATTGTGTAGAGCGGAAAGTTCTCTACTAATACAATTTCTTACTTAAGTTCAAGGTAACCCTTATTATAAGTATTAAAATTTCATACAGATATTTTTGTCCAACATGAGAGTGACAAAAACAGTAAGCGCGTGATAAGTAACAGTAACCTCCAATGACAATGTGACAACGTCACAAGTTCATGCAGGTACGCTATATCTACACGCTGTTCTCCCAAAACGCCGACGTTGCATATTAGGCTGTATTTATCAAAACAGTCAAAAACGTCTTAATCCAAAAAATGACTTAAAAAATTTGTTGTTTAAATTATTTAACAACGCTATGTATGGAAAAACAGTGAAGAATGAGTACAAGCGAAGTAGCGTCAAGGTTATGGACAAATAAGAGAAAAGATTTTAGGCAAAAGTATACACTGCTTCTCTGAATTTTCATAGTTATAAAACATTTGACGAGCAGCATTATGTATATATACATATATATACATCTTTCTACATAATATANTTGGTACCATAGAAGCTTTATCCCAAATAATTACTTTTACATTACGTAATTTTTGTTTATCTGGCTTAAACTGGAATAATGCCTTTTCTATAAAGCTTAAGTCTAAAGGAAGTTCTGTGTGTGGTCATTTATTGTTGGAAAAATAAAATTAAAATTCGTTTTGAAATTAATTGCTTGGGAGTGTGAAGAAGAATGGTGGGCTAAGGTGTGCAGGAGAGTAGCGCGGGACGGTTAGAAGATATAGGGTATGGTGAGGGGAAGTGTGTCGGGGACTGATGGTGAGGGTGACGGGGTAAGGGGGAAAACTTAGGAGGAAGAGACTTTCAGTAAGCAACTTCTGTTTCATCAAATCTTTCGTTTTTAAAATTGCAGCCCTCCGAGTACGCAACATTAAGAACTTCGTTCTAAAAATAAATTAATCCAAACATTACTTTGTTTTTCATGTTTCGAAACTTTTTTAGAGTCAACAGTGAACACATCATTGAAATTTAACTCGTTTTCATATTTTCTATAATTTGGGACACCATTTGCATTTCTATTTTTTGGATGCATTGCTTATGAAATAGCCCATTTAAGGTAGTCTATTATCCACAGCCCTATCTACAATGCACCATCTGTCAGTGCATTCAAAGTACGCATAACGCTTAAATGTAGCTTATTATTACGTTCTGCTAAGATATGGCAAAAGTGTCGATCAGCTCGTCATAGTCGTCATACATTTGCTATACAGACACTCTTACATATGGATCTGTACACACATATATATCTCCCTATATTATATAGTTATTTGTGTGGGGCATTCCACATATCCCCCCCCCACAGACCCTCCACAGCCCCCCTACAAACCTCCCACATGGACCCCCCACAATTAAGGTGAAATTAGACCGTTTAAATCAATAGTTTGACATTTTCTAACTTTTCTTTAGACCCCCCGCAGCCCCCCACACTATTTTGCCTGTCCCTCCACAGACCCCCATAGGCCCCCCACACTACTTTTCTTACATCATGTAATGTATGCTTGTTAAACGATGAGATATTAATAAGCGACTTTCAATTTATTACCATGAATATTGCTGATTTATTTATAAAAATCATCAAGTAAAGTCAATAAATTATGTAAAAATCTCTTTAATCTAGTATATATATCTTCCTATATAATTTAGTCGTAAGAGAAAGAGCGAGGTTTTGCTCCCCCTCGCTTTCCCCCACCTCCCCTCGCTCCCCCCCCAAAAAAGGTAGTTATTCTTTCATTTTCTTGCATTTTTCGAGTAATCCTACTTTTTTGCTAGCTCCCCCCCAGCTTCCCTCCCCACTCCCCCCAGCTTCCCCATGTATAATGAAAATATATTCGTAAAGCCTTATATATTAACTGTTACGAGTGGTCTTATTTTCACATATAATTTTATTTGACCATAACAAAAAATTTTGTTACAATTATCTTACTTACCATGTTTATTTTGATTGCATACTCTAAAATGTCTTTTTAGGTGCTCTGCTCTTACATAACCTTTTCCACAGTCTTGACAAATATTTTTTTGAACGTTTTTGTCATGAATTTTCAAATGTCTCTATAAGTGATAATTTTTTTTGAAACTTTTTTCGCATTCAATACACTTAAAATTTAACAAACTGGGGGGTATAAATGGGTCATGTGACCCACAATAAGAACGAAGTTCTTTAAACATGAGATGAGTATGGACACAATTTCTCAGGTAACAAGGGGGTCACCAGATCCATAAGAAGAACGAAGCTCTATAAAAATAAGTACCGCATTCATGTAGTTCACTGAAACAAAAACTTGAAAAACGAATAAAAAGAAATAAGAAAATTTAGTTCAGTACTCACAATAGTTAAAATTCGGGAGTACGTCATGCATAAATACAGTACGTTTTAAAAAATAATTAAACAAACAATCTATCATTAGATGAATGTATTATCAGTGAATGCATATGAAAATGAAAAATAAGTTACGAACCACACAATGAGTACAAGAAACCGGATTTCTATAGTCAGCAGTGTTCGTAGCAGAGTGAGTAAGGAACTCGACTCATATGCAAGAGGTCGAGGGTTCAAATCTCTTTATTGCAAAGTGTGTGTGTTTTTTTTTTTTTTTTTTTTNACAGCTCCCCTTCCGACTCCCCCCAGCTCCCCCCAACTTTCCTGTATATAATGTAAATATATTCGTAAAGCCTGATATATTAACTGTTACAAGTAATCTAATTTTCACATATAATTTTATTTGACCAAAACAGCAAATTTTGTTACAATTATTATACTTACGATGTTTATTTTCATTACATACTCTAAAATGACTTTTTAGGTGCTCTGCTCTTACATAACCTTTGCTACAATTTGGACAAAAATTTTTTTGAACGTTTTTTTCATCACTTTTCAAATGTCTCTGAAAGTGATAATTACTTTTTAAACTTTCTTCGCATTGAATACACTTAAAATTTTTTTCAATGTTTTGGAATTACTTTGTGTGACGCAAATAGTTTTTTTTAACTAATATTATAATGCTACACATATCACATACAAACAATTTTTTTTGTGAATTTTTTTGTGCCATGATAGACACTCTTGATTTGAAAATTTTGAGTTACATTTGTCACACTGATAAAATTTTGCATCCATGATGGTGTATCTGAAAACATATTACAAAAAACGGATTGTTTATGATTACATAAATCTGGGTACTAGACGGTACTGAAATTTGCTTTTTTGAT
>NW_019379507.1:1901575-1935682 GCF_000648655.2 Copidosoma floridanum | reverse complement strand
AGCGTTGATGTTTAAATCTAATTTGTGTGAAAAAAGACCTTCTTTACTACTATTTAGATATTCTGTAGAGAAATTAGTATAAATATTATCGTCTTATTTATCCACTCCTTTGTAAGTTACTTTATCAATACTATAGTATGTTACTAATGTTCCTACCATATTATTTAAAATATTTTGTTCAAAAAGTGAGTGTATTTATTGTGAGATGTTGATATAGCATTACTAATAAAAGAATAATCATCATTACAAAAAATTTAAGAACATATATGATTTGTTTTCCATGTCTGAGGAATTATAGAGGTTTTAATTTTGCCTTCTCCCATATCCAGTAGCAATAAAGAAAATTTTTTATCAATTAAACGTACATTATTTTTTAAATGAAAAATATGAAATAAAGGCCAAAAATTGGAAAATTTTATAGTTTCTTGAACAATAGTAATTTTGCTTCCGTCTTTTACTACTGGAAGAATTTGACGAAAAACTCCACATAGAATTATTATTTTATTTTCAAAAAGCTTATTACTACTAGATAAATCTTTTGCAGTCCTATCAACGATTTCTAGGGCTTTTTTGTTATCATACAAGCTTCATCCCAAATAATTACTTCTACATTACGTATATTTTGCTTATCTGTCTCAAACTGGAAGAATGCACTTTCTATAGTGCTTAAGTCTAAAGAAAGTCTGAAAGTTCTGTAAGTGGTCATTCCCTTAGGGAGCAGAATAGAAGCAACACCTGTCCAAGCCATTGTAAGAAATTTTTTTTCCAGTTAATATGAAATAATAAATTAATGTTTTGTATAGAAAAGTTTTTCCAGATCCACCAGGACCATCGATGAAAAATTTTTTTTAAATCGAATTCTATTATTTCTTGAAATACTCGACGTTGATCATGACAAAGTTGTGAAAACAATTCCTGGGATTTATGTTTACAAAATATTTTTTTATCATTGTCAGTATCAATATTTTCTCTTATTGTTTCTGTTGGTTCTGGTTATAACACAATAAAAGGGGGGGTTGGCGCGCGGAGCGCGCAGGAGGGCGGAGTATATATATATATACGGCTGTTCTGTTGACAAATGTTTAAGACATTCACGTATAAACTGTATGAAGCAGACAAGTTACATGACAATCGTTAATTGATTCACTACTTTGTACTTATACTATTGACCCTACAGTTTTAAAATTGTATAGAATAGTACGAATTGTAAATTTTTTAATGGTATATTTCTCATAATTTTCTTAGTTACTTAAGTAGCCTTTTTTCCCGTATTTGAAGAGTCCCATTGTAACTTAAATTTAAATTTTAAACTAGCAACTTTATAATCTGAAAAACCAATGTGGTAGGGTTATTTTGTATTGACCTTAAAACTCGTCCAGAACTGGCATCTTTAAAGTCATCCATACTTTGCTCAATTGATTAATGTATATTCTTATCATATCACTCACGGCATCAGGGCACTTCAGGCACATCAGGGCAGTCTCCGCGGGTGGGACTGAGGGAGAGTGGCGGCTTCCAGCCGGCCCGAGCAAGAAGCGGTCCTCTCTGGTAACAGATAGGACCGCTGCCCTGGTTTTAACCCTTTCCAAACACTTATTTCTAGAAAAATAGGTAATGCTGGCCCCCGTGGGTCAGTACGACATTAAAAGAGATGCCAATGTGAAAAACGAAGATGAGATCAAAGAGGCTTTCGCTAGGACTTTTGGACTTAAGAGCCGGGAGCCAGAAGTAGCTCTCTTTAAGCCAAATACCAGAGGAGAGAGGCTGGCGTTGATAAAGGTGGACGAAGCGACTGCCAGACAAGTAGAAGAGGAAGGTAGGTTACGAGTTGGCTTCGTAAGCTGCCGAATACGAAGAATAATTGAAGTAACAAGATGTTACAAATGCCTGGGATATGGACACGTATCAGGCCACCGTAACAACGAAAACAGATCCAAGCTTTGCTTCCGGTGTGGAAGCTCAAACCACCTAAAGAAAGAGTGTCCAGGCCCAGTACTGTGCTTCCTTTGCCCAACGACGGACAACAAGCACGAAGCAGGCAGTAGGAGCTGCCCTTCATTCAAAAAAGCGCTAGAAGAAGCCAGGGGTAAGGCCCAAGCAGGACCAAAATAAGGCAAAAAGGCCTTGAGTTAAAAGGCAGGCTAATGTGGACCCACGCTGCGCTAGGTACTTTTCACCTATCAGGAGGGGAAAGCATAAAGCTTATAGTGGTGCTTGCTAGGTTAGCGGCCTACTATGGAGCGCTAGAAAGGGTGCTCGTCCTCAGGGACCCCGAGTCCTTTTCAGGA
Organism: Copidosoma floridanum; assembly: GCF_000648655.2. Next base: position 1,933,394 of record NW_019379507.1, on the reverse strand, counting down.
CTCTAGAGCATCAGCACCTCTAGCAAATGGTGGCGAGTTAGCTCGTTAATGCTGTGAGACGCGATGGTCTCCCTGGTGGCTCCACCCTGAAGTAATGCTAACGCGGTTCTGGGGTGGATCAAAAGCCACCCGGCATGAGGGGGGGGTTTAGTGGGTATGGGTGGTCTAATAAAAAAAATCCGATGAGTATCACACTACCGCTGTCCCTGCGGTGTGCCTCAATGCCTTTCCCCTTCCTCCAGAAAAAAAAAAAAAAAAAAAAACTACTACTACTACTGTAAAAAGTATCCTGGTGCGGAAAATCAAGGTGAGCAAGAACCGATGCTTGCGTGAACTCATCGTTGATGTAAATAAAGATACATGGGGCCTGGGCTACCAAATCGCGCTAAAAAGACTGCGCGGCTTGGACCCGGTGGTGCCGAGGGAGCCTTCCTTCTTGGAGAGATTGGTCTCTTGTCTCTTTCTGGAGCATCCCGAGAGGAGGTGAGAGGACATAAGTGGGCGAGGTGCCTCTCTTTACCCTCGATGAATTGAAGTCGGTGGTATCGGAGACGCTGGGCCGTAAGGCTCTGAGTCCAGACAGGGTGCCATCCGAAGTCCTCAAGGTCATAGCCACAGAGAAACCACACGTACTGCTGGACATGTTTTATGCATCTTTGCGCAATGGACTGTTCAGCGAGCGGTAGAAAATCCAAAGGCTTGTCCTTCTGGAGAAGGGTAAACCACCCCCCCCCCTGATTCTGTCGTCGCTCCGACCTTTGTGCATGCTGGATAATGCCACAAAAATGCTCGAGAGGCTGATACGAACCCGTCTTAGAGTGGAAGTCAGTCTTTGGGATAATTGGTACGGATTTCGAGGGGGACGATCGACGGTCATGGCTGTGGCTGAGGTTCTTGAGTCGTCGAGGGAGGCATGGAAACCCTCACATAAGACGAGAAGCGCCTGCGTCTTGGTGACTCACGACGTTAGAAACGCTTTCAACTTGTCCAAATGGTCCAAGACAATGAAGGCTTTGAGGCGCCAAAATGTACCAGAATACCTTAGAAAGATACTGGATAGCTATCTTCAGGATCGTGTACTCCGGTACGACACAGAGGATGGACCAAGAGAGAGGCGCCTGACGTCGGAAGTCGCACAGGGCTCCGCCCTTGGCCCTGACTTACGGAACCTGGTCAACGATGATCTTTTGCGCCTTAAAATGCCTTCAGGGGTCAAGCTGACGGGTTTTGCTGATGACATAGCACTGCACGTAACAGCGAGATCTCGAGAGGATGCCGAGCGCAAGATTCGGTGGGCGGTCGCAATAGTGTTGGAGTGGCTGCAGGTTCACGGTTTTGTACTTGCGATCGAGAAAACGGAGATGGTCTTCCTTACCAGACAAAGGTAGTTTGGGGGGGACTTTCGCCTGAGCATTGCGGGTAAGGCAATATGCGCAAGCCCGGTTGTGCGCTACCTTGGGGTGTGGGTTGACTCACAGCTCACATTCTGGGAGCACATCAAGAGAGCAGCCGACAAAGCCGTCAAGGTTGCGGGAGCGCTAACACGAATAATGCCGAACGTTGTAGGCCCGCGAGAGGCCAAAAGACGGCTTCTGGCGTTGGTCTCCTACTTGATACTGCTGTACGGCGCAGAGGTACAGGCGGATGCGGTTGCGAGACGGGACGTCCAAGAGCGCCTTATTTCGGTGGAGCGCATCGGATCTCTAAGGATTGCTTCGGCCTACAGCACAGTTTCCTCTGCTGCTGTTATGGTGATAGCACGAACATTTCTCGTTGCGTTGCTTGCGCTAGAGCGGCGAAGGAAATTCCTGGGCTCCGGCGACGAAAGCGATAGCGACAGGCGGGTGGAAACGTTGACGACGTGGCAACAGGAGTGGGATCGGGCTGTAGTGGGTAGATGGACACACCGGCTGATCCTGAACCTACGACCATGGGTTGAGAGAGGGCACGGGAAGGTGAATTATTCTCAGGACTCGAGAGGACTGACACCTGTAACAAATGGTGGCAAGTTAGCTCGTTAATGCTGTGAGACGCGATGGTCTCCCTTGTGGCTGCACTTCGAAGAACTGCTCACGCGGTTCTGGGGTGGAATTCAAGCCACATGGTATAGGGGGGTTAAGTTGGTATGGGTGGTCTAATAAAAAAAATCCACCAAGTCCTACACTACCGCTGTCCTGTGGTGTGCCTCAATGAGTTTTCTCTCCCTCTACAAAAAAAAAACTACTACTGTCGTGGGTGATACTGGGCGATTGCCGCTGACCTCACGGATTCTGGGAGTGGGGGCCACAAAGACGTGTCTCATGTCTAATCTGGATTGTTAAACGTTCCATGGCCTATTCTCACAGATATAGGATGAAAAGGAAGCGTTTTTAGCATAGGCAGTAACGTCAGTGAGGGCAGCAACGTGTCAGTTTTCAGCAACCAGACCCAGGAGGAGCTCGTCTCTTTAGAAAACACTGGTGCTGAGCTTAAAGTAAGGCGATGATAGCAAATTGAGCAAGTTTAATCGGCAACAAAAGTTATTTAAGAGACGCTGAAAGCAACGAATGATAAGTATGGGAACACGGCTAACACTGTAAAAAACGGTTTTCAAGCTGCGCTTAAACACCTTGAAGAAGCAAAGGTAATAAGATAACGCTTCAGGCTTGAAGAAGACGCGTTTACAAAGTCTTATAAAAATTAATTTGAATCCCTGAAGTGGAGCGAACAAAGGTGTGATAATTCCTGACAGCATGTTCAGAAAAGAACCCTGAACGTTGTCCTTAAGGAAATAGAATAGGTTGAAAGAAACAGGAGTTCATCAGACACTTCTGAAAAACGCCAACAAGCCATATCTTCTAAAAAAAAGAAAACAGGCAGAGGCCAATAAGAAAAGGTTCTCCTAAGTGACAAAAAAGACCAAAAGAAGAGAGTAGATGCGACGACAACAGTACTGGTCAAGATGGCCGAAGGGCAGACCTTTTATAATGTGCCAAAGACAATGACGGCAAATTTTGACCCTGACAAGTCCAATGTCACAGTTAAAAGTGTTACTACCAAAGGCCAAAGGCGTAGAGAATGCGATCGCATTCTCACAACAAATTGAAAAGTCGGTAGCTGGACAAGCAACTGCCAAAATAAGCTCGAAAAAAATGATACTAGAGGTCCGAGATCTGGACGCTATTGTCGAGGAAGACGTGGTTAAAGAGGCTTTTATCAAGACTTTTGGACTAAATAGCCAGGAGTCTAAAGTGGCTCTCTTAAAAGCAAACATTAAAGGACAGTGGCTGGCGTTGACAATGGTAGACGAAGCAACTGCTAGACAAGCAGAAAATGAAGGAATGTTAAGAGTTGGCTTCGTAAGCTGCCAATTTGAAGAAAAATTTAAGTAACAAAGTGCTACGAATGCCTAGAGTATGAATATGTCTCAGGCAACTGTAAAGAAGAAAGTAGGTCCAAGCTTTGCTTCCTGTGTGGAAGCTGCAACCACCGAAAGAAAGAGTGATCAGTCCCAGCACGGTGTTTTCTCTGTCCAACGACGGACAACAAGCACGAAGCTGACAGTAGGAGCTGCCCGCTGTCTAGAAAGAGCTGGAAGAGGCCAGAAAAAAGGCTCAAGCAGGACGCAAATAAGGCGGGAAGGCTTTGAGTAGAAAGGTGATCTAATGTGGACCCACCCTGCTCGAAGTACTTGTACCTATCAGCAAGGGAAAGCATAAAGTTTATAGTGGTGCTTGCTAAGTTAGCAGCCTACTACGGAGCGCTAGACAGGATTCTGATCCTCAGGGACCCCGAGACCTTTTTAGGGCTCGAGAGGATTGGTACCTGTAGCAAATGGTAGCGAGCTTGCCCGTTGATGCTGTCAGACGCGATGGTTTTCCTGGTGGCTCCACCCTGAAGTAATGTCAATACGGTTTCGGGGTGGAACTAAAGCCACGCGTTATGATGAGGAGGGGGGGGAGATTAGTGGATATTGGTGGTCTAATAAAAAAATCCACTGAGTCTCACACTACTACTGTCCCTACGGTGTGCATCAAAGCATTTCCCTTTCCTTTACAAAAAAAAACTACTACTACTATAACTACATTATTATTATTAATGTAAAACATTTATAAGCGTGCATGAGCATGGTGAGTAAACGTGAGTGATGTGTGGTGACCGTCACAAAAAAGTGTTACAAAAAATCTATAGATATTCATTGGATACACAGTATGCTGTAGAGGAGAAGTGTGCAAATGAGAGAGTAAAAAGAATCGAAGAAAACGGCCGAAGAATTTCCCATATCCTCTTTTACTGTTCGCACATACAGCAGGTACAGCTATAGATTATAAAAGCATAATGTCTATACATATACACGTACACGCGTAGTCAGACACATAAAAATGTGGTCAGAGAAAAGAAAGTGCGTGTTTCGAACGGCTAAAGATATTTCATCATTGCTCCCAAACCTCTGTACTTAATACAATATTAGTATATCTAAAACTTATTCAGCGTCACTTGGTTCAGTGTGTGCGTGTTTTGCTGTTAAACATCTATTGGCGCACTTCGGGGTTTGACCGACGCAATCAAGCGACCCGTGCGATGGCACAATTTCCGATTAAACTCGGCTCGGCTTGGCTCTCTGTCCCTTTCTCCATGCCCTGACTGTCGCCCCTCTTGTTTGTAAGGTGTAATACCAGTATTATTATGGCTATATAGAAAAATATATAATAACTAAATATCTTATATATATTGTATGTATAGCAAATACATACACGTATGCATATATATTACATATTATATATGTGTACATAAAATTTTCAAATCATACTGAAAATTGAACTACATCTTTAGGATTGTTGTGGACCTTATAGATTATGCTATTCCGCATTCCAATCCAATCTTTGTTCTTATTATTTATGGACACCAAGTGAGAAACTTCTGAATTAGAAAATTGGTGTATAATTGGCCGTTTTTTATATTATATGTGACGAGCAGCCCCCCGTCTTGGCTTCGCCCGAGAGCCACTAAAAGGAGCACCGTAGTGTGTTAACATGTAATGTGAAACGTTTTCAGTTAAAAGTTTCACATCTATTTCTGACACTTCTCAGAACAAACATCTTCTTACTAAAAACATATTTGTTCGGACTCCGTACAGTTCATTTGGTCAAGTAAAAAGCTGTAAAAAAAAAAAAAAATTAATCATGCTGAAAAGTGCCGTGCATTCTTTATGCCACAAAATAATCGTTGGCCTTAAAAGGTCGTTGATTTGCAGTATTTTAAGCCGTAAAGATTTGAAACTCACAAAAAATATATAATTAAAAAAAATTTTTTCTCTTATCTCACAACTTTATTACCACAGCAACAAAGTCCTGGAGCTTAATCTCTACATTTTTTATCGTTACAAAAATACAAATACATATTCTACCTATTTGAAAATCTGGAAGATTCAAGAGATCACTATGAGGGTTACAGTAAAAAGCTATCCTCTGACTTACTAAATTCTTTATTTACCGATTTTGATGCTGCTTTAATCTCGATAAATGTAAAACAATATCAAATAAACAAGCTCAAGGTTTTGTGAAAATACGCCAGCTTTTCACTTTAGTTCAGTAGGATCCGCTAAGTGTCGTCGACATAAAATCGAGGCTACCTGCAACAGAATGAAATAAGTGTGGTAGAATAGGCCAGAGCGTCCCGAAAATTTCTGCAGTTGTCTACCGTCAGTTCATCGAGCTGCATCGAGAATGTAGATGATATTCGTGCAGCTGGGTATCCCATTTACCTATGACACGCTTCTCTAATGGGCAAGTGACCTAGGTCTACGTCCATCCTAAATCTCTAGGATTGACGATTGCCACCAATAAACAATTATTCTGACCGATAACGTCTCCGTCGTGATACCAGGAGACGTATCTAGCTAGAGCACAACCTGCACTAACACTTCAGAGTTGTGTTGCCGTTTCACCATCCCGCCTGGTACCCTTGGAGAATTTCAGGCTACAACTGGAAGCCAGGGAAGACAGCCCTAAGAGACACAAGCAGCCACAATGGCTACCTTTTCAGTGGTCATATCTCCAACGGGCATACCCGTATTTTTCCGACTAACGATGAGTAGTTGGTTATTCGGGGAACGACCCGAAGACTATATATTATTTGATCAGCGGCGTACCTCCCTCCATCACAGTCTCCGTACAGAGAGACAAGCTACCCACAGCCAGCTCTTTATCATCAGGAATAATAATAAGAAATAGCTGGAAGTTTCACTACTGACCCTTTTTAGGGCCATTATAAGTATTGCCATTCCCGACTTAACCATTAATCTCATTGGTTCTTTTAAGGGCTACTTGAGTTTAAGCTACCTTGCCAACAAACACATTTTTACTACCATTTCTGGAAGCGATTCGTCGACTAAAAGACTATGTAAAGCCGGCTACTATGAAACCAAGTCAGTCTTTCACTCGCAGTCGTCACGAGTGGAGTTGTTCTTCGCAAGGCTGGGAACCCCACTGACCGACGACCATATATTACCCTCTCGACTCTAAGCATTTTACCAGGAATCACCGATCCTCTCTAAGGTCTGCGCTGGGCGAACCTAACAGCTTTGAAGAGAAAAAAAACTTGAGCGAACGGGACAAACTCCCACGGGCAAGCAATACGAACCGATCTCCCCATCTTAGATCACCAAAACAACTGAGTCTGCAAAAAAAAGGTGCTTTAAACATCAACGTCTTCGACGTTATACCAGGAGACGTTGGGAAAGATCCCTACAACTAGCTCCAAAGCTTCGGACTTTGTAATTTTTCTCCCGATCAGTCTGGGGCTTCAACAGCAGCCCAGAGAAGATCACCCTAAGGTTTTCAGGCAGTCACAATTGCTGTTAACTGCAGTCAAGAAAGAGTTAACTTAAGAAGCTCACCGGTCTTTTTTAGGGCCATCGGACGTCGAACTACCTTGCCAACAAATACATTAGAACTTGACAAAGTTGACAGAAAACAGCATTTATGGGTCACAAAAATTTTAAGCATGCCAAAAGTCGCAAGAGGGTGAATTGAAGGAAAAACTTCAAGTGTATGTAATAAATACAATTTTACTTAGGCGTCAAGAAACTGACGCAGAAAATTTATCAAGATTAGAAGAGCAGCATTAAAATCGACAAATAAAGAATCCATTACGTGAGAGATCAGCTTTTTATTGTACCCTCACAGCAATCTCTCAAATCTTTAAAGATCTAAATTCAGATTGTTAAATAAGTAGAAAATGTATTCGTGTTTTTGTGGCAATAAAAAATGTTAAGTTTAAGCTCTAGGACTTCGTTGATCTTGTAATAAAGTGGTGAGATAAGAAAAGAAAAAAAAATTTAAATCTATATTTTTTGGGAGCTTAAAATCTTAATAGCTTTAGAAAATAGCCCTTTTCGTAAATTATACGGAAGAAACTGCAAATAAACGGCTTTTTATGGCCAACTATTATTTTATGGCATAATGAATGCACGGTACTTTTCAGCATAATTAAATTTTGTTTCATTTCTACAGCTTATTATTTGACCAAATGAACTGTATTGATTCCGAACAAATATGTTTTTAATAAGAAGATTTTTGTTCTGAGAAGTGTCAGGTATATATGTAAAATTTTTACCTGAAAACGTTTCATATTAGATATCAACACACTACGGTGTTCCATTTAGTAAGTCTCCGGTGAAGCTGAGACGGGAGGCTGTTAGTAATTAGACACAAGCGAGAATTCATCAAACACTTCTGTATGTTGACTCCTACTAAAAAATCCTTGCTTGATAAGCAAGTCCATCACATTTTCTACCTCCAGCCACTCCGGTATTTTTGTTAAATTTGTCCATTCGAATATGTGTAATTTAGTATTAAAATGACTCCACTTTTCTAAATATTCTTTATTTGTCTTGTAAAACTTAGTGGCTGCCGTTTTTACACTATCAACAGCAATGTTAGATTCCTTTCATTTTACATGTAAATTACGAATGGAGAGAGGAAGGAACTGTGAAGTCTCTTTAAAGGCTAAGTTATCTAGTAGTTAATTTATTTTTTTCGCTTACTCTATCGCAGATATATTCTGTCCTTCAATTTTCAACACAGCTTGATGAAAAGCTGCTGCCTGTGAATGCATAAAGTACAACCACATTTCAGAGCATGGATTTTCAAAAAATGTTTTCAAAATATTAAGGGACTCATCTATGCTTAAAAAATAACTTTTGAAAGGTTGAAACATTTTTAAAATTCTCTCAAGAGCAGGCAGCAGCGCAATACATTTTGTATTGCTATAGCCTAGCAGTTTCTTGTACTGTGTGTCACTTGAATTGCACAATTCTTTCAGAGCTTCAACGCGAACATTGTAAATGTAGAAAAACGAGTATATTTTTACAATAATACACTCAAAGTCAACTGGGAGACTTCTTTTAATTGATCGATCGCCATAGGTGCTAGCACATTGACAACAATTGCTTAAGATTTCGTGCGAGCACATCTCAATTTTTGATCAAAACACGTTTGGATTAAAAAATAAGCACAATCGTTTGAACGAAAGCTGTGATTTTTCTTCACCGTATGATATTCCCACGCGCCTTCCGCTGCAGCTAAGACAAAATCCTTGAATGTCGGCAAATCAGTTCTTTTAAAAAAAGTAAGCATTGACGAACTTGACGCTGCAGCCTGATCAGAAAGTTTGTGTTTTTCCGACCTCAAATGTTTTTCAATATAACTGGCACCGCCATGACGAACACTAAATTCAGTTCAACACTTTTCACATCTAACGTCTGAAGCACCGCTTCTTTACTTTATAAATGGATATTATTTCTGCAAAGAAATATGAAAGGTACACTTGTGGTTAGGCATTTTAGTAATTTTACAAAATTAAAAGTTTCAATCCGAATCTACTTCAACTCGAATGGTACCGAATAATAATTTGAACTAAAAAAACTGACATACCTAAGTGCCTGTACAGCTTATTGTAGCGATGGATTCAACCGACTAGCTCTTACGACATTAACTTTTGCTCGCGTCTCATAGCTTAGTGTTTATATTTTTGATCACAAATAGAGAATAGTCTGTGTATGAAAATATGTACATATGTACTTATAGTGTGTAGCCTTGATGGACATAGTGATACCAAGATATCGAAGAACATTATAAGTAATAAGTTGGAGAAATAATAGCTTTCTGTTAAACCTTTTGCTTTAAGTTTGTCAGTCTTGTTAATTTTCGTAAGGACCCAATAAGCTAACTTTGACAAGTTTTGATAGAAGTGAAATGTGTAAGTTCCGTGGGTGATCACTTATAGATAAGATTTGTTTATTAAATAGTTAAATTATTATTAAATTTTTTTCTTTTAACCCATGCACAGAGTCTACATGAGCGTCTATTTTGCCAAAGCGTGACATTTTTAAGCTCGCTGGGGACAGCGGGACAGGCCGTCTGAAAGCGGGACTATCCCGCTCAAAGCGGGACGTATGGTCACATTATTGTAAGAGCAAGTAAGATAGAGAGAGTCATTTCTCGTCTGCTTTCGCGCTCGCTCTCTCTCTCTCTCTCTCTCTCTCTCTCTTGCTCTCTATTGTACTCATACAGGTAGGTCATTTTTATTGCTTCTTTAAATATTTTGTGCTTGTAGAAAATGATGAATTTATATTAATATAATTATCATTTTTTCATCATTTAAAAAAAATTTCTTCTCTGTAAAAAGGATTATTTCAAAATACCAGTACTTGACTATAATGCTACGTTTTCCCGAGTTCTTTCAATTGTGTTTATTCAAACTCTATCTTAACCCGTTTTTAGTAAAAAGCCAACTTAACTGAATTCGCGCTCATAGATACTTTCATCGTCTATTATTGTTCTTTCTTGTTCGCGTTGTTTTCATGTTAATGAACAAAAAAAAATTTAAACATGATTTGCCTTTTCCTAATCTATAATATTCACAAATCAAAATACGTATTCATAAATCAACTGTCTTTTTAATATAAAAATATGAAATACAGATTATTTAGAGTCAAAAAAATAAGTACTTTTCCTAGCTCGCTCGTTTTTGAAGGGCTGGTGTACGCTTGGTAGAAATAAAAGGATTTGCCATTAATTAAGTAATTTTATGAATATATTAGCATTTTAAAGAGTGCAAATCTTAAATTTTATTACCCTAGTATTGGCCAAAGCTTCTACAAACTTGCTACCTAATTATAGGACTGAGTGCATATGACCATAGGTCTTCAAAGTAAGACACTGGCGTTAATAAAATTTATCTCATGAGGAATCTATTTTAGATACACTCATTCAGGTGGTAAAGTTTAACATGCTCAATGCACATGAAAGGATGGCGGTAATTTATTGGGTATTTAGTATAGTGTGCTTTAGCGTGAGATTCATTTGTATGTATACCCTCGATTGAATAACGTATATTTCTCCTTCCAATGATTGAGTATATTATAGATATTAAGGGTTTTAAGAACGCAAATAACAAACTTCTTTTTAAAGAAACTTCCTATGTTAAAGTAGTTTATCACCCACTACTTTTTCACTTCAGTTTCACAATAAAGTACAAAAAAACATTCCTACTACATTGGTTTTTGAGATAATAAAGTTGCAAGTTTAAAATTTTAACTGGTTACAATAGGACTTTTCGAATAAAGGCAAAAACAGCTACTGATAGAATGTCTCAAACATTTGGCAACAGAGCAGCTGCATATATGTATACATAGCTACATGTGAGTGTGTCTGTATAGCAAATGTATGACGACTATGACGAGTTGATCGACACTGTTGCCATATCTCAGCAGAACGTATAATAAGTCTTTTCTATGTTTAAGCATTATGCGTAATTTGACTGCACTAACAGAAGATGCATTGTAGATATGCCTGTGGATGATAGATTACCTTAAACTTGGGAGAAGAAGAAATTCCATGGCAGTTGTAACAGTGCTTAAGCCATCTTTTGAGAGAGAAAATTTATCACATGTGGACAAAAAGCAAAGTCGTTGGTTGATAACCAGTGTCCATGGTATAAGCTGGAATCTCAGAAACATTACCTATGAAAAAGCACTTAATATATTTAAAAATGAACTGGTAGACGTGGAAACGCAAATGTATATATTAAGGGATGCAATCACACACATACGGTACCTTGTAGACGTGGGGCCACCAAATGAAGTAAGGAATTTTAGATCGCGTGGAAGAGGGAATTGTTCGGTTGGAAAGGGAAAAGGTGCCGTGGAAGGGCATTGCGAGGGAGTGACGTGTATCGAAAGCCAAAAGAGTTTAGTTTTTCTTTGGACCATCGTGGTGAGAGGGTTGACGATCAAGAAAATCACGCTCAATCTGTTGCCGCGTGGCGGAATTTAAATCCACGAAGCAAAGTTGGTGTGGCATCTTTTTTGTCTCTCACTTCGAGTGTTTAACTTGGTCGTTACAAAAACGAAGTCACTGCATTTGGTTTTATAATTTTGGCTCATGGACTGCTTGAAAAGGTAGTATCTTGTCACTCAGACAATAAAATCCTTGTAGCGGTCTCAACAAAGTGTCCCAACTCAATATCGCGCTTTGATTTTTAATTTTTTGATATCTTCATTTACCTCTCGTCAATCTGGTGGTCATCGTATTTCCGGGCGCATCCGTTGGAATTTCCGTAAACATGGTAACGTTTTACCGTCCATCTCTTTCTCAATTTGAATACATCAGGAAGGCCATTTGCTTCGTGTTTGGCAATTTGCATTTAAAGCGACGCCCAATTAAATAAGTAGCTAATATCTAAGGCGATTGTGTATAAAATGCAAAATACTTTATTTTGTTTTATTATTTGTTGATTATTTAATGGGAGAACTTGTGGCATATGGAAAATTGTGAAGGAAAAAAAGACTCATATTATTATGTCTTGCGTAGTTGCCTCATGTTGTATTTGAGTGAGAGTAAATGCGACATTTTAATATCTCGATAGATCTAAGTTATATATTTGATTTATTTTATCTATAATTTTGAATAATAGTTGTAATATTTCATTGTTTTCTGTTGATATTATTAGTAGTGTCATAAGATGCTTAATTAAATCATTGTTCTTTGTTATTTTTAAATTTTCTGTATATGCGTAATAGATATTGAATTTGCTTTAATTAGTAGTATTCTATGAGACAATAAAATGATAGTTTTCGCCCAGTCTTAAGTAACATGAAGTTTATTCATATGTTTAAGGTTTTTTTGTTATTTATATCATTGAAAACAAGATTATACTCCTTGAAATTTTTGTTATTTTTAATGACCACTGTATTAGTTTTCAGTTTATGTAAAGAATGTAGACTCCTTAAATTGTTTTTGTTTTTATCATTGAGCGACTCATATCTCTTTCCGAATCTTGCAATATACACACATACGATAGAAATATAATACTAGTGCAAGCAATTCATTTTTTTCTACATTTTTAGAATTATAATTATTGAGGAGTATAAATGCCCAATTCTTGCAAATCCAAACAAAGACTTTTGGCCATTCAAATACTACTCCATTAATATTAACTCTATATGTGCTATCAGAAATACTTTTAAAATAATGGGTTGAATACATATTGAATTCAATTAGAAAAACGTACTTAGTTCGACGTATAAAGTAGTTTTTTCTAACTAAAATTTTTTTGACAGTAGTAATAAAAAACTGTTAAAAGCGGCTTATTGTAGTGGGCGGCTTTAAACAGCGAAAGGGAGTTAGAGTGGGTAAGAATCCTCTTCGAAGATATTAAATTGGCTGTAGAGATTAATCAGCAGTGAGAACGTTGGATCGGAAGCTATCGGCGCTGCTGGAGTTGGTGCCACTGGTGGGTGGTTCGTCGGTGACTCGCAGCAGTCAAGGAAAGCCCGTTGCCAGTATACTTGTCAGATTCTCACAGTGGTTGGACAACAGTGCCACGTACTGCAAACAATGATGGCGAGAGTGGGTGATGTAGAGAGTCGACACACAGAGCTGTGTGTGGTTTATTACATCAGTATTTAGTGCAATTAATTATCGCTCTAGCCACTACCGTAGCACAGGTCTCGTCAAGCGAAAACCCGGCTTAGGCTTAGATCGGGTGATTCGGGAGGATGATATTTTGAGAAGTCGTGCAGCCCTTCTCATATAGCATAAGCTACTTTCTTACTTTCAATGGTGACCAAAAACTAGTAGGTGCCACCTAGCGAGTGGTAGGTGGTACTATCAAGCACAAAGTTTGAAATTGAAACTGCGCGTGACATTAAAAAAATCAAATTTATGTGAAACAGTTAATATAAATAAAAAGTAATAATTTTTTTAATTGTGTTTATTCAAACTCTATCTTAACCCGTTTTTAGTAAAAAGCCAACTTAACTGAATTCGCGCTCATAGATACTTTCATCGTCTTTTAAGCATGCCAAAAGTCGCAAGAGGGTGAATTGAAGGAAAAACTTCAAGTGTATGTAATAAATACAATTTTACTTAGGCGTCAAGAAACTGACGCAGAAAATTTATCAAGATTAGAAGAGCAGCATTAAAATCGACAAATAAAGAATCCATTACGTGAGAGATCAGCTTTTTATTGTACCCTCACAGCAATCTCTCAAATCTTTAAAGATCTAAATTCAGATTGTTAAATAAGTAGAAAATGTATTCGTGTTTTTGTGGCAATAAAAAATGTTAAGTTTAAGCTCTAGGACTTCGTTGATCTTGTAATAAAGTGGTGAGATAAGAAAAGAAAAAAAAATTTAAATCTATATTTTTTGGGAGCTTAAAATCTTAATAGCTTTAGAAAATAGCCCTTTTCGTAAATTATACGGAAGAAACTGCAAATAAACGGCTTTTTATGGCCAACTATTATTTTATGGCATAATGAATGCACGGTACTTTTCAGCATAATTAAATTTTGTTTCATTTCTACAGCTTATTATTTGACCAAATGAACTGTATTGATTCCGAACAAATATGTTTTTAATAAGAAGATTTTTGTTCTGAGAAGTGTCAGGTATATATGTAAAATTTTTACCTGAAAACGTTTCATATTAGATATCAACACACTACGGTGTTCCATTTAGTAAGTCTCCGGTGAAGCTGAGACGGGAGGCTGTTAGTAATTAGACACAAGCGAGAATTCATCAAACACTTCTGTATGTTGACTCCTACTAAAAAATCCTTGCTTGATAAGCAAGTCCATCACATTTTCTACCTCCAGCCACTCCGGTATTTTTGTTAAATTTGTCCATTCGAATATGTGTAATTTAGTATTAAAATGACTCCACTTTTCTAAATATTCTTTATTTGTCTTGTAAAACTTAGTGGCTGCCGTTTTTACACTATCAACAGCAATGTTAGATTCCTTTCATTTTACATGTAAATTACGAATGGAGAGAGGAAGGAACTGTGAAGTCTCTTTAAAGGCTAAGTTATCTAGTAGTTAATTTATTTTTTTCGCTTACTCTATCGCAGATATATTCTGTCCTTCAATTTTCAACACAGCTTGATGAAAAGCTGCTGCCTGTGAATGCATAAAGTACAACCACATTTCAGAGCATGGATTTTCAAAAAATGTTTTCAAAATATTAAGGGACTCATCTATGCTTAAAAAATAACTTTTGAAAGGTTGAAACATTTTTAAAATTCTCTCAAGAGCAGGCAGCAGCGCAATACATTTTGTATTGCTATAGCCTAGCAGTTTCTTGTACTGTGTGTCACTTGAATTGCACAATTCTTTCAGAGCTTCAACGCGAACATTGTAAATGTAGAAAAACGAGTATATTTTTACAATAATACACTCAAAGTCAACTGGGAGACTTCTTTTAATTGATCGATCGCCATAGGTGCTAGCACATTGACAACAATTGCTTAAGATTTCGTGCGAGCACATCTCAATTTTTGATCAAAACACGTTTGGATTAAAAAATAAGCACAATCGTTTGAACGAAAGCTGTGATTTTTCTTCACCGTATGATATTCCCACGCGCCTTCCGCTGCAGCTAAGACAAAATCCTTGAATGTCGGCAAATCAGTTCTTTTAAAAAAAGTAAGCATTGACGAACTTGACGCTGCAGCCTGATCAGAAAGTTTGTGTTTTTCCGACCTCAAATGTTTTTCAATATAACTGGCACCGCCATGACGAACACTAAATTCAGTTCAACACTTTTCACATCTAACGTCTGAAGCACCGCTTCTTTACTTTATAAATGGATATTATTTCTGCAAAGAAATATGAAAGGTACACTTGTGGTTAGGCATTTTAGTAATTTTACAAAATTAAAAGTTTCAATCCGAATCTACTTCAACTCGAATGGTACCGAATAATAATTTGAACTAAAAAAACTGACATACCTAAGTGCCTGTACAGCTTATTGTAGCGATGGATTCAACCGACTAGCTCTTACGACATTAACTTTTGCTCGCGTCTCATAGCTTAGTGTTTATATTTTTGATCACAAATAGAGAATAGTCTGTGTATGAAAATATGTACATATGTACTTATAGTGTGTAGCCTTGATGGACATAGTGATACCAAGATATCGAAGAACATTATAAGTAATAAGTTGGAGAAATAATAGCTTTCTGTTAAACCTTTTGCTTTAAGTTTGTCAGTCTTGTTAATTTTCGTAAGGACCCAATAAGCTAACTTTGACAAGTTTTGATAGAAGTGAAATGTGTAAGTTCCGTGGGTGATCACTTATAGATAAGATTTGTTTATTAAATAGTTAAATTATTATTAAATTTTTTTCTTTTAACCCATGCACAGAGTCTACATGAGCGTCTATTTTGCCAAAGCGTGACATTTTTAAGCTCGCTGGGGACAGCGGGACAGGCCGTCTGAAAGCGGGACTATCCCGCTCAAAGCGGGACGTATGGTCACATTATTGTAAGAGCAAGTAAGATAGAGAGAGTCATTTCTCGTCTGCTTTCGCGCTCGCTCTCTCTCTCTCTCTCTCTCTCTCTCTCTTGCTCTCTATTGTACTCATACAGGTAGGTCATTTTTATTGCTTCTTTAAATATTTTGTGCTTGTAGAAAATGATGAATTTATATTAATATAATTATCATTTTTTCATCATTTAAAAAAAATTTCTTCTCTGTAAAAAGGATTATTTCAAAATACCAGTACTTGACTATAATGCTACGTTTTCCCGAGTTCTTTCAATTGTGTTTATTCAAACTCTATCTTAACCCGTTTTTAGTAAAAAGCCAACTTAACTGAATTCGCGCTCATAGATACTTTCATCGTCTATTATTGTTCTTTCTTGTTCGCGTTGTTTTCATGTTAATGAACAAAAAAAAATTTAAACATGATTTGCCTTTTCCTAATCTATAATATTCACAAATCAAAATACGTATTCATAAATCAACTGTCTTTTTAATATAAAAATATGAAATACAGATTATTTAGAGTCAAAAAAATAAGTACTTTTCCTAGCTCGCTCGTTTTTGAAGGGCTGGTGTACGCTTGGTAGAAATAAAAGGATTTGCCATTAATTAAGTAATTTTATGAATATATTAGCATTTTAAAGAGTGCAAATCTTAAATTTTATTACCCTAGTATTGGCCAAAGCTTCTACAAACTTGCTACCTAATTATAGGACTGAGTGCATATGACCATAGGTCTTCAAAGTAAGACACTGGCGTTAATAAAATTTATCTCATGAGGAATCTATTTTAGATACACTCATTCAGGTGGTAAAGTTTAACATGCTCAATGCACATGAAAGGATGGCGGTAATTTATTGGGTATTTAGTATAGTGTGCTTTAGCGTGAGATTCATTTGTATGTATACCCTCGATTGAATAACGTATATTTCTCCTTCCAATGATTGAGTATATTATAGATATTAAGGGTTTTAAGAACGCAAATAACAAACTTCTTTTTAAAGAAACTTCCTATGTTAAAGTAGTTTATCACCCACTACTTTTTCACTTCAGTTTCACAATAAAGTACAAAAAAACATTCCTACTACATTGGTTTTTGAGATAATAAAGTTGCAAGTTTAAAATTTTAACTGGTTACAATAGGACTTTTCGAATAAAGGCAAAAACAGCTACTGATAGAATGTCTCAAACATTTGGCAACAGAGCAGCTGCATATATGTATACATAGCTACATGTGAGTGTGTCTGTATAGCAAATGTATGACGACTATGACGAGTTGATCGACACTGTTGCCATATCTCAGCAGAACGTATAATAAGTCTTTTCTATGTTTAAGCATTATGCGTAATTTGACTGCACTAACAGAAGATGCATTGTAGATATGCCTGTGGATGATAGATTACCTTAAACTTGGGAGAAGAAGAAATTCCATGGCAGTTGTAACAGTGCTTAAGCCATCTTTTGAGAGAGAAAATTTATCACATGTGGACAAAAAGCAAAGTCGTTGGTTGATAACCAGTGTCCATGGTATAAGCTGGAATCTCAGAAACATTACCTATGAAAAAGCACTTAATATATTTAAAAATGAACTGGTAGACGTGGAAACGCAAATGTATATATTAAGGGATGCAATCACACACATACGGTACCTTGTAGACGTGGGGCCACCAAATGAAGTAAGGAANATAATACCCCGGACGATAACACCCCCACCCCCCCATTTTAAAGAGTTTGTAATAAATTTTTGAAGCAGTGGCAGAGCTACAGGAGTCGAAGTAGTTATCATGCTCGACATAAATGTTCGCGATCATTCATTCATCCATTTTCGATTGACAAAGGTCCGCGATTTCATGCATACTCGCACTCATACTTCTTTATTCAGTATGTTTTCACTATACATATATTTTCACCACACTTCACTTTATTTTCGTGGTCGTAAGTTGTAGCGTTGGTACGGCCCATCAGGACCTCTGGGTGGCTGTACTGGGACTTTATCTAATTCCTCTGAATTTTTTCAGAATGGTTTTTCTGACTTATTTATTACGTTCGCATGCTTGCGAAATGGTGGGAAAAATCTTCTGATCAAGCCGAGTAGGTTTTTTTTTTTTTTTTTTTTTTTCAAGTCAGTCCTACCATCTGACGTGAAACTGGACCGTGAGTATTGGCGTGATGTGAATTACTGATTCTGGTGTACCGAAGCGGCTCGTCGAGCATGGACAGCGATCAGTCTCCTCTGTGCAGACGAGCTTAGGTAGTACGTCGTCCGATGTAAAGTTAGAGCGTGAGTCCTGAAGAGGAGCATCGGCTTGATGTGAAGCTCTGATGCCGGTGTGAAGCAGGTGTTCGAACATAGATGGAGATCAGTCTCCTCTGGGCGGGCGAGCTCGAATTGGTGCGTCGTCTGACGTGGAGTTGGGGCTTGAGTTCCAAAGAGGAGAATCGGCGTGATGTGAATTACTAATGCCGGTGTGTCGAAGTGGGCGTTCGAACATGGATGGCGATCAGTCCTCTCCGTGCGGACGAGCTTAGGTGATGGCAGTGTAGTTTTGAGGCAGTTTGGTCTGCGGAAGTACCTGACCGAAGTACCTGACGAGTTGGTTGAACTGGGTAGATGGAGGCCTCTGCATGTTTCTTAAGTTGTGGTAATTCCATCTGCTGACTCTCGGCTTCTTGAATAAAGAAGTTGCATTCCAACAATAGCTTGGCCCGAGGAACTTCAGTGGCAATGTTATCGATGATTATTGCGGAGGCTGATACCCGCTCCCATTTTCTTCGAAGGCTTACGCTCACGAGTTTTGAAGTTGGTTGGTTCTTCAGGTCCATATCCTTTTCGTGATTGTTGTTGAGTTTTGTACGTTAGGTGTGTCAAGCGCCACTTGGTGTTTCTCCTCACCTAGAAGAAGTGTTGTTGGTTGCTGATTAGGCATGCGTAAATTGGTGGTGATTAACTCTGAGGCTCGTGGATACCTCCTTGTAGCAGCAGAGACTTCCTTTGAAGATGGCCCCACGTCGAGCTCCAAATCGTTACAAGGTGGCTATTATGGTGGCTGGCTTCGAACAACGAAAGGGAGTCTCCTTTTACACGGGAAAAACCATTTAAAAAAAAAAAAACTAGTTTGTGCCCCACATTAAGTGCACTGATTAAAACAATAGTTTCTGACGAGCACATAATTCACATTATGCCGCATTTGAACGCCTTAAACGATAAAAGCAACAGCCTACATGGATGTCTGGCTCCGATGTAGTTGGTTAAGCGTAGCATTTTATACAAAAAATACTAATAAAATTTCTTACTGTATGGTCTTATGTATTTGAAGAATAAGATGTTCAACAAAACAAATTTTCTAAATCATTCGCGTTTTTCGAGTCTAGTTTTGTAAATCATAGACATTCTTTTAGTTTATATAAACTTATTTAAAAATAAATTAATAAGTGTTTGAGAATTATATTCCTACCATTCCACATTTTACATTATCAAGCAACGCGTCCGCTACTACAAAAAATTTTTCTGAACTACCACACAAACTGCTTACGATCTCGCACATTTAAATAGAGCGCGCAAACCAGTGCTGCAGACAACTTATGCTCACTGCAGTATGCTCAACATAAAACTTTGATGCAGGTCAGCAGGTGGACCACGCAGCGCTGCAGACGATAAATGCATGTTGCAGCGCCCATTAACTCAAACAACGCGCGCAAACAGCTCCGCAAGAAAAAGGGAGAAAGAATGCGAGGAAGCCACAGCCCCTGCTTGTCCATTGGCTGCAAGAAGGACCACTCTACCCAAAAAGATGGTGCCACTTGCCACAGAGAGGAAGTGGGCCGACATCACCATAGCTTATCTACTAGCCAGTCTACAAATTAGATTATTGCTGATGGCTTATGAAATCGTTAGTGTGATAAAAGAAGGTTACTTGGTATATCATGCATTTACAAGAATGAGCGGTTAAAGTCGGATGGTTTCTTAAAAGTTAATAATGTTTCTCTGCTTGGTTTACCGTAGTTAACACTTTTGTATGTTACATATGGTTGGTGCTTACGATAGATATAGCATGTAGGGGTTTGTTTTTATACCTGAACTGTATGTCATAATTCTAAGTTCTTCTGGCATTCAATATTATATCACAGTGCAGCTGTTATAAGTTAAACTTTTGTGTCTGTTGATTTTTCAAATGTTGCTAATTATATGTATATAAAACTAGCGCCCTCCCAGCTCGGCTTTGCCCGAGATATACATAATAAAACACCTTAGTATATTGACATGTTAAGTAAAATGTCTTCAGTTTCAAAAGTATTGCATCCATTCTTAACACTTCTCAAAATAAGAAACTACTACTAAAAGAATTTTTGTTTGGAAGCTATGCCATTTATTTGCTTAAAGAATAAGCTGTCAAAAGTATACAAAATATGGTAATGCCCAAAAGACACTGCCTTCCTGACACCATAAAATGATTGTTGTCCCTAAGGAGCCATTAATTTACACTTTCTTGCGTTATAATCGATTAAAACGGTTATTTCTTAAAACTGTAAAGATTTAAAACTGAACGAAAATATACAACTTAAAACTTTTTTTTTTAATCCTACAACTTTATTACCAGAGCAACAAAGTCCTGGTGCTTAATTTCTCCTTTTTTTTAACTCCACAATAAATACACATTATTCTACCTATTTAACAATCTGGAGGTCTTTTAAGTGATTATTGTTAAGGTTATAATAACAAGCTGATCTTTTATTAGATGGATTCTTTATTCATCGATTTTAATGTAATATTTTCAATCTTGATAAATGTTCTGCATCAGTTTCTTGACGTCTAAAATTGTTTACATTTCAAGCATTTGAATTTCTTTTTCCCATTTGCCCTCTTGCGACTGTTGGTAAGGTTATAACTTTTGAGAGCCCTAAAAGCTATTTTTTGTCAATTTTGTTGAGTTACAATATCTTTGTTGGCAAGGTAGTTCGACGTCCGATGGCCCTAAAAAGGACCAGTGAACTCTGTCTTGACTGAAGTTTTCAGAAAATGTTACAGCCTTGATACCTCAGGGTAATCTTCTCTGGCCTGTTGTAGCACTAGACTGATCGAGAAGAAAACTACAAAGTCTAAAGTGTTAAAGCTTGTGGTAGAGCTCTTTTCTAACATCCCCTGGTGTTACGCCTAATATGTTACTGTCTGAAGCACCTTCTTTTTTTGCAGAGTTCAGTAGTTTTGTTGATCTAAAGTAGAGAGATTACTTCATAATCCTTGCCTATTGGAGACTGTCCCTTTTGCTCAAATTTAGTTTTCCTTTATAGTCTCACTGTTAGGTTTCTCCAGCGCAGAACTCAGACAGGATTGGTGATATCTAGTTAAATGCTTAGAGTGGAGAGCGTAATTCAGGGTTGTTGGTAGTTGGAGTATCCAGCCTTGCAGCAAAATACTCTGCTCGTAACTTTTGCCAGTAAATGACTGACTTGGTTTAATAGTAGCCGGAAATAGTCGTAAAAATATATTTGTTAGCAAATTTATTTAACGTTACATGGCCCCAAAAAGAACCGATGAGATTAATGGTTAATTAGGAAAGTAAAATATTGATAATGGCCCTGTAAGAGTACAGTGGTTATTTATACTTTCAGTCATTCCTTATTATTATTCTCGATGATGAAGAGCTGGCTGCAGGTAGCTTAACTTTTTCCTTCAGAGTTTCTGCATATGGAGACCGTGCTGAAGAGAGGTTCGCCGCTGGCCGAAAATTATCTCGTCTTCAGGTCCTTCCCGGGAAAACCAAAAGTTTAGTGATGATGGGGAAAGTCGGCCTGAAGAATACCTCCTCTGTGGGTATGCCATTGAAGCGAACCAATGAGGAGGAGGCTAATAAAATTTCCAGCCGCTGTGACTGCCCAAACTCCTCTAGGTTATTTTCCCTGGCTTGCTGTTGTAGTAAAATCTGCTCTGGTATCATCACCAGGTCAGTTGGAAAAACGGCCGCGAAACCCGAAACAGTTAGAGTAGATTGTAGTCTGGCTAGATATCTCCTGGTATAGCGCTGGATACGTGGGTGTTCAGGAGGCCTTTTATTCGTGGCACTCGTTAATCTTCGTAGTTTGGAATGGAATTCGACGTATGTTGCTTATCCCATGGAAAAAATGTCGTGGATAGCCGGGATACACAGCTGCACGACTCACAACCCTATAATTGATGCACTGCTGGTGAACGACTGTAGTATTCGGTGATTTTCTTAGGAATATTATAACCAGTGACACTTACTTCTATTGCAGGTGGCTTCGACTTTACTTATATGATACCTAGTGGATCATACTGGACTAAAGTAAAAAACTAGCGTATTTTTGCAAAATTTTAAGCTTAGTTATTGCTATTTTTATGAATTTGTTAAAGATAAAAACGATACAAAAATCATCTAGGATGTGTAAAGAGTCAATGTGAAAAATTTCTACAAAATCGGTTGAGTAGTTTTCGCGGTTAGCGATTACAACGGTTTTCGGGACTCTGCTTTTAGTAAGATAATATTAGTTTATCATTTCTGGTCAGCATAGACTATTTCCTCCACCGTGCACGTGCTTCACGAACGTGATTCACTCATAGTTGGTTTTTGTGCCGTGGCTATGAGCAAAACTTGCAGGTTATACACTTTTTTTGAGGCTCGTTAATCCCTGCTGAAGGAGCTTTCCGAATGAGCATGGGAAATTCCGAAGGAATGAACAAAGAAAAATTATTTGTAGTTGCATTTTACAATAATTATAGAAGAATATAAGTACCATTATATCTGAATAAAAAGTCTTTTCCGCTTAGTAACAAATTAGTTATCTCATCATGAAAATGCAACACACAAATGTAACCGATGCCTTTACTTCTTTTATATAATTCAAAAATTAAAAGCTCAAAGTTATTTGTAAAAATGTCAACAAATGCAAGGTACTACTCCCTCATGAAATGAAACAAAAATGGTTCTATACTTTAAGTTAAAAACTTTTCGTACAAAAATTGGGTACCGTACGTTATGTATGCTGATTCAAAATGTTTGATATAAATTATCGAAAATAAACGTGTATATTAATATCATAAGGCATTTCGTATTAGATATTATACAAAGTGTAGTTATGACGACAGTCTATAAATAAACAATAGCTATAGGCAAAATAGTATGGAAACTAAAAAAACTGCAAAGTGGTTTGTGAAAAAACTTGATTCTATTGCATTAGAACTAGAAAAATAATATAAAAATCCACTTGACATAATGAATTTGACCGTGGAAGAATAATTAAAAGATTAAGAAGCAATTTTTTGCCGTATTTGTCATAAAATAATTGGTCTAAGCGATCAGAAAGTTCAAGATCATTGTCATCTCACAGGAAAGTAGGTAATCCAATAATTTATTTGATTTTGACTCTTTATCAGTAAAACTAGTCATTACTTATTTTTATGATATCGCGGTGCTGCAAGCAATAAATGTAACATAAATTATTAAGACTCTAAGACGTTTCCAGTCATTTCTTACAATTCAAGTTGATATCATTCACATTAATTTAAAAAGGAACTGGCAGACTTACTGGTCTCGTTAAGCTTCTATCTCAAACTAAGGAAAAATATCTTTTATTTTCAAAATAAGTCGATAATAAAGAAACGAACATTTATCTTCAATTCATCAATTCCTTCGAGTTCATGGCATTCTTCTTCGATAAATTGTCATTATAAATTTGTAAATTCACAAATGCGTATTCATGCATTAGAAAAGCATGATTTACTAGAAAAAGTATTCGTAGAAGCTGATTGATTTGATGAGAATGCCAAAAGCGTTTGGGTGACTATTAAAATCAAAACTCTGGAACAGTACTCAGATGTATACCTAAAAACAGATGTTTTTACCCCTTACTAAAGTAATTGAAAACCTTAGAACAAACTGCCTTACAGCGGATGAATTAGATCTTGCCCATTATTTTACAACTTCTGAGCTAACATGAAACGCAATCCTAAAGTATACAAAGGTATTTTATATTATTTGAATGTGTTGGAAAAAAATGTTTTTGAATTTTCAAGTGTACTACATAACTTGCACTATTCAGTCATATATATATGCATCCATATATACATATACACCCATTTACATACCCACACACAAAAACACATACTCATCTGTATACTCTCTCTCTCTTTCTTTTTCTCTATCTCTCTCTCTCTCTCACACACACACAAATATACCTATATTTTATAGTTGTTTGTGTGGGTCATTCCATATAACCCCACGGTCATTCCACAGACCCTCCACAAAATGAGGTGAAAATCGCTTGGTTTATCCGTTGTTTGAATCTCTTCAAATTATTACTAAAAAACTCTACCAACCCTAAAAGCTCCACACTGATCCCCCACAGACCCCCTGCACGATTTTTATTGACCCCCCACCCAAAATGCTTCTTACGAAGTTGACATACATAATCTTTTTATATATGATGTTTCTCTTATTATATAGTACATGCTATTTATAATTTGTTTAATATTATGCAATGAATATATTAAATTGTTGTTTAAAGCTTTTCTAAACATATTTTTNCCTTTATGAATGTAGTCATAAATATATTTTGTGCCTTGAATTGATGCATAATATTCAACATTATAATGACATTTGTATTAAATCAATAAAAGTTTATTATAAGGTACAACCATTGAACAACCATTGTACAACTAAAATTGTATCTTTTGTCCAAGTCTTGTAAATATGTTTATCATATGTTATTTATTCTTTTATACTGCGGATAATCGTTTGTTTCGAATGTAGTTACATTTATAAATGGTTTTGGGAAATTTTTTGTACACTTCTGACTAGAATTAACCATACAAGGACTGGGTTCTGTATGTGGACTGCAAAGCATGTGGTTGATAACCAACTTAATAAGTTCCGCATTACCCGAAGGAATTGCAGCTGAAATAAGTGTATTAATTTGTTCAGGCGTAATACTTTTGTTAACTGGATGTTGAGTTATTACGATGTGCATGAGGTAGACCACGTTTCTGAAATTCAATTGTATAAGCGTATGCTAACACTTTACCAAAAATATCATTTTTAATAATATCATCCAAAATCGATAGTTATTTTGAATAGAATAATCTAAGTGTAATATTTGGAATATCACTTGATGTCGTGTTTTTTGGAAATTTATAAAAAACTAATATTATTTCTTTCTATTTGAATAAATGTTTTATTTTCGTTTTTGCAAACTCTGACCTTGAGATTTATTGATAGTCATAGTAAATGCCGCAACTATTGAGAATTGCTTATGATAAAAAATAAAAGGTAGTGAACAGGTGTTTTTAGTGTTTAAAGTTATTCTTGGAATAAAAACTTCATGTCCAATTTTTTCTACAGTAATTATTTCTTCTTCTACATTGTACTTCAATAATTTAGTAATTCTTAATCGCATACCATTACATAAGCCAAATGATATACTTAAAATTCTAATTAGCATTATTATTACACTAATTTTTAAATTTAGTTCATAAGGTGGTATATCTTCATGGATATTATTCAACATTTCTAATGAAAAATGTATATAAATATTGTTGTCTGACATGTCAACCCCTTTATAGGTTGCGTTGTCTATGCTGTAATAGGTTTTAGTTTCCTGTTAACTTTTTAAGAATTTTATCATGTACGAAACTGGTATACTTATTATGTGACGTAACATTATTAACCGAACAACTATTAAAACCACCAAATATTTCAGAACAGACATTATTTGATATCGACTTTTTAGGAATATTGAAAGTTTTAATTTCTTCTTCCCAAATTTTTAAAAACAGTTTTGAAAATTCTTTATCATGAGAACGAATATTCGTCTATAATTTTAAGATTTTAAATGAAATTCATAAAAAAGATAATTTAATAGTTTTTTTAATGATAATACTTTTATTACTGTTTTTTATGGCTGAAAAAATTTTCCGAAAATCTCCTTCAAAAACAGTTAATTAATTTCCGAAATAATCAAATCAACTTCTGTTTATTTTTTTTTTTTTATCGTTTTCGAATCCTAAGAACGCGATTTCTAAATTGTTTGAGTCTAACGGAAGTCGAAAACTTCAATGACTTGTCATATTTTTT
This sequence comes from Copidosoma floridanum, assembly GCF_000648655.2. Next base: position 1,907,499 of record NW_019379507.1, on the reverse strand, counting down.
GGAAGCAATATTGATGATATGCCAGTCCAAGTCATTGACAAAATTTTTTTACCTTGCAATAAAATAATAAATTATACATAAATAAGTTTTTCCAAAATCACTGGGACCATCAATAAAGAAAATTTTATCATTTTGCTAGCAAATTCATCAAATATTTTCTTTTGATTATCATTTTAATTTATATAAAATGAATCAAACATTTCTTTACTAAAAGATGTTTGTCCTTCCGTAACATTATGTGTATCTTTTATTTGTCTTGGTATAGGTAGATTAAAACTTTCACATGATTTATCATCTGATTCTCAAATCTTGTTAGTGTGTTAAATAACGTGATTTAATTTTTAATATTTATTCACTATTTTGTCACCTTGAATATTCTCCGAAATTAAAAACCGCCCAAAAATTGTCTTAATTGATATGGAAACGTGAAAGTAATTGCTTCTTCGAAAATATTAACGATTTGAGATTCATGATCGATTAAACCCGTTGCAGTATCTTCAAACGTCTGGTATTTAATTCCTTCATATGTTTTAATGCCTTCCAAGGATGTTGCACCGTTTATTTTATTTAAAATAAATTTAAAAAAAACCGTTCATAATTATTTAAAGACATTACATTTCATCTACCTATTGCAATGTTTTTCATTACATTTTTTATTTTTTCTCCAATTTTTAGTTTATTATTGAAAATGTAATATTCTAGAATGTTAACGTACTTAATTAATTTTGCAAAGTAATCATGTTTGTTTAATTCAAACAAAGCTATTAGTTGCGTTTCATAATTTTTTTATACTATTTTTAACATTATTTTCTTCGAATATAAGTTTTGTTTGTTTTCAAGCTAAACAGCTAAATTTATAATTGTATGACTTCTAGCACAAATTGAAGATTCTTGTAGTCTCCAAGCTACTTCCATTGGACTGACGTATCTAGCATCAACACAGCTAATTATTTCATCAAATATTTCTGTTCCTTCGTCATTTAATTTTTGAATTTCAATGTAGGCTCTGTCACTACCTTTATGAATGTAGTCATAAATATATTTTGTGCCTTGAATTGATGCATAATATTCAACATTATAATGACATTTGTATTAAATCAATAAAAGTTTATTATAAGGTACAACCATTGAACAACCATTGTACAACTAAAATTGTATCTTTTGTCCAAGTCTTGTAAATATGTTTATCATATGTTATTTATTCTTTTATACTGCGGATAATCGTTTGTTTCGAATGTAGTTACATTTATAAATGGTTTTGGGAAATTTTTTGTACACTTCTGACTAGAATTAACCATACAAGGACTGGGTTCTGTATGTGGACTGCAAAGCATGTGGTTGATAACCAACTTAATAAGTTCCGCATTACCCGAAGGAATTGCAGCTGAAATAAGTGTATTAATTTGTTCAGGCGTAATACTTTTGTTAACTGGATGTTGAGTTATTACGATGTGCATGAGGTAGACCACGTTTCTGAAATTCAATTGTATAAGCGTATGCTAACACTTTACCAAAAATATCATTTTTAATAATATCATCCAAAATCGATAGTTATTTTGAATAGAATAATCTAAGTGTAATATTTGGAATATCACTTGATGTCGTGTTTTTTGGAAATTTATAAAAAACTAATATTATTTCTTTCTAGTTAGGATTACATGTTACTATTATAAATGAATCTGGTCTACCACTTCTCGTTATAGTCATTACATACTTATAGTGCTTCTGCATATATCTTGGACTTCCGAATTGTGTTGATGGTAGAATGTATAGATTTCTAATTTATTCCTTTGTTTCAATATTTTTAGAAATATTGGATGCGCTATTAGCAATTGCATCGAACAACCCTTGATAACATTCAATTATTAAATTTTTTAATTATATTTCAAATTATTTAAACGGTTGTGCTCAATCATGATAAAAAAATGTATAAAAAATTTTTTAGTCAACCTTCCTCCATATAATAATGGATTAAAGTTTTTGTTGTTTGGTCTGTACGACAGTCTGCATGCATAATACTCTAATATAGTTAGTTTTTAATTTTTCGTTGAGTAATCTTTAATGTAACCAGTACTCCAGCCTATATCTCCTACTTTCCACCTTTTAATTGTTGCTTGATTCCGATAACGTAAACGCACTCTCAGCATGCATTGATGATTATAAGAGTAACATTATTATTATCGTCTACTTATAACAGTAGAACTCAACTACAATTGGCGAGTGGCGATAGCAGCACTATTAATTTAAAAACACACTGCTTATCGAGCAAAAATTGAAACTACAAGTAAGACTTGAAAAAAAAAAAAAAAAATAAAGTACTGTCAAATCTTTATAAATATATTACTATCCTAAAACATTAAAGATGTTTAATATATTGTAATTGTACGAGGCGTATGCATTAGCACACACTAGGCTCGGATAGGGTGATGGGGAAGACACAATAAAACACAATAAAATTAAACAACATAAAATAACAACGTTTAATATCACTCAAAGGCCAAGAAATCACAGTTAATATTCACAAAAATAGTAAAGGTCAAAATTATACAGGAAAAAATAAATACTGTCTATAGTCTTAACGCAATGAACTATTGAAATATATAAAGGCGAAGAATGTCGAAAGAAAAGAGTCAAGTTTAGTAATACAATATGTAAACACGCACTGGCCTTGAGCTCGCAAGAGAGTTTGAAAGTTACACGAAATAAATGTGAAAATGAAAGCACTGATATAGTATAACTGATTGAAATATTGATTAACTAAAAACCACTGTCTGTAGAAATGCACAATTACTGTCTGTGGAAATACACAAGAGTTTCACTGAGTCTTGCTGTTGATAATCACTGGTAGTTCGATGAGATTAACTATTTGAGCTGGTCTGCAAATTATGCAGTGAGCAACTTAAACAAAGCACTGAGTGCACTGCACTGCACAACTGAGTTTTGTCCACTGTATTGCGAGAGTTAATCAGAAGATTTACACTAGCATTCAAGGTGACGTATGCACCTTTGAATGCTAGAGTTTGGCAACGTAAATGAAGAGAGTCTATCTTCGACGAGAGCTGAGTATAATCTGGCGCTTACAGTATACAAATCTTGCCGCGTGAATACGCACACACACACCTGCAGCGCGCCAAGTCGACCAAGCACACACGCACAGAGGGTTGAGCCGACAGAGACTACAAATGTACACAATGTACACAAAAGCCAGGCCTACTGTCGGTCGCTCTCATTTCCAACAGTAACATACTTTGATCCATGGACAGCACGTAAGCTACAATTTAAAGAAAACTAAGAGTGCTCGCTTAACAAACAAATTTTAGGAGTATCTATGTACACATAGACATACGGATACAGGATGGACTGCTCATTTTAAAAAAGGAGCTACTGGAAGGAATAATATAGCTCATTTGAAAAAAAGTCAAGGGTATGTCTCTCTTTTTACATGAGCTGTACCACATTTGTTTAAAATGAGTAGCCTGGTCTTCATATTTCCTTAAGAGCAGCCCTAAATAACTTTCTTTCTTGACACGTAACTTACATCCTAGCTCCATAACTTTCTCTCGCAGAAATATACTTAAAGGAATAACTGATTTTTAGCATAATTACTTTCACTGCACGATACTGCTTATACATAAGTTTGTGCAAGGGTACAAATAATCACTCAAACTTCACTGTTAATTTTAATAAAATACAAATTAACTTATCTGAAACTCAGCCTTGTTGTCTTGATACATATAATCTTACCATATTATTTAACTGTCGTGTGCACAGGCTAGTAGCTCGTATTCAACTGTCATGTAGACCGATGCGCAGCATCGGTTATACACTTAAGTACTACATAAATTAACACAGGTGGCGCTCTGTGTAAACTTTACATCCAACACTAATGTTCTATACAAGTGAGCTCAATAAACTTTAATATATTATTTTGCACAGCACAGCTTAGTTCTCTTGCTTACGCTGCATTAATATAAATATTATATGTAATCAAGTCAAAAATCATTCCACCATCAACTACTGGAAGATTTCTTGAGTCGTCTTTAGTGAAATCGAGAGCACAATTGGCTTCTTACTTATTAGCTATCGTGTAATTATTGTAGATATAAAAAAAAGGTTAAGCAACTGTACGATTTTTATTTTCGCACTTAGTGCCGACTTATCGTAATCTTAAAAAGTAATCTCCACCTGATACATATTTTAGGCTCATGATCACTTTTCACTTAAAAAAAATTCCAAAAATACAATGGAAATAATAAAAAACCATACTACTTGTGTCCTCTCTAGCTTAAGAAAAAGCTATATAAGAATATTAGAAATGAATCTAACTTATCGATACGTAAGTATTAATTCGAGTAATTGAATTTATCGACTTTCCCATCCAGTTTGAGGTTGCCAAGGCAACTCGATTTCTTAGTTAAAACTCCAGATTTATAGAAAATTTGTCACACGTAGCAATTAAAAAAAAGTGCCACCTTGACCAGGATTTGAACCTGGAACTCTTTTCTTGCCGGAAAAGCGCGTTACCTCAATTGCTACGAGAAGTCGCTGAGACCTCGTCAGCAATATTGGTATCTAAATATATGCATACTTCTTCCAAGTGTAGAATATCCTTAACGACTATTACATAGTAAGATTATCAGTTGAACCTATAAAAAACAATGGTGTAAATTTTTTATGTTACAGATGAGTCTAGCGACTTTAAACCAAATTGCCTGCTGTGGTTTTCTTCCCACTGAAAAGCTGACTAAAATGGTTCAGGGGCATTATGTACAAAGTCACTACATAGCCGATAAAATCAAATACTTGATTTGGACCAAAAATAATTGCTAAGTTAAGAGATGAATTTTAAGTCTTTCTTCCAAGCAAAGTATCTGCAGCCATTTTCGAAAATACTAGATTTTTTGATAAACTGTTAGAAGCAGTGAATTTGTATGAATAATTTGTATAACATAATGGGAAGAATACGTGATTTTATTATGCGTATTATTTGTAAAAAAAAAAGTTAATAGTTTTTATTTAATTTGAATATTTAAAATAATNTTTATTGCATATGTGATTACTCCAATTTATAATTTTAAACATTTCGTATGAATAAAATCACAATCAAGTATTCTTAAATTTTTTGAACTACGAATTATTTGCATTACGCCCACAAAAGTAGAATTGCAAGAATAATTACATGCATTACTGTACTTAAAATAATATCCTTACATTTATTTACTTAATCAGTGGACCAAAGCGCATAACTAAAGAATTACAAAATAAGATGGTAGTTGACTAGTGTAACTAGCTATTGGTAATATAAGTTGTGAATAAAAAGTATTCCAAGGTCAAACTTAACAAAAAATATGGTATCAGATTCTGGTAGGTGATAAATAGTACTTTAAAAAATAGTAACATTTTCAAATAGTGCTAATTTTATTCTATTTCAATTTTTGTTACAAAAAAATTTCAGGTTATAGTAACTTGAATATTATAGTTAAATTCACTTACACTCATGTACTACAAGCATCTAATAAAAACTTTCCTCTTAACAGATATTTTTATGATTTACTGTTACGACTCTAGCTGTTATGAACAGTGTCAAAGCCCAACATTTTTACAAAAACTCAATTTCCACGTCTTTGATGGACCTTCTCTAGAAGGTAAGAATACGAATGCTTTATTTTCTGCAGTTCTTGCTCATAGAAACCTCCAGAAATAGGTTGATCTTGATTATCCTTGAGATGATACGTCATTAGATTTGTTAAATAACGTTTAATGTCATTTAAGTTTGTTTTCAGCTTCAAATCAAAAACTAAAAACTGTGGACTACAGTCTCACGCTCCTTTACAGGCTGCGGGACAGCAGATAGTCTAACTATTTGTTTGTTTAAGAAAAATTAAAAGGAAGGAAGAAGTAGAGTGTTGAATATAATATCCAGA
>NW_019379507.1:1865405-1882184 GCF_000648655.2 Copidosoma floridanum | reverse complement strand
TGAACAATATCAAAAAGCTGTGAAAAAAGATTTTGGAAGTTTGCATTATAGGATTTTTAGCCACGATCAGTTTGCATGTTTACAGGCACTCATTATTTTTTCAATATCAAATGCATTGCTGTAGTTCCTTCTTCACCAGATTTTTTGACAGGTACAGCCCATACATACTTGGAAAAAACGTCTATTACAATGAGCATATACCGATACTCTTTATTTTCGCCAGCGTAACGCTGTATCTCTACAAGGTCTGTTTGCCAAGTCTCATCTAAGCCACGTATGTTGAGTTTTCGGTGAGGATGATAACGCTTTGCTGCTTTATTTAGTTACTCAACAATTTCCTCCATATATTAATTGTCTAGGTTTAAGTTTTTTGAATCAGCTTAAATAAATGGGAATTTAAAAAAAAAGTTGTACCCAGTCATTGTACTACTAATTGGCAGTTATGATAAGGTCATATTTAATTGAGATATTACAATTTCACAAAATACCCCTTGATATTAGGCCGAACAATCATATGCTTTAAAGTATTATCAAATTCATCCATACCATAGATTTTAGACCTAAAGTTTCCTTCGGCATTCTATTAAGTTTTACTTAGCAAGTTCTACCCGATAACACCACTCATATTCCAGACTTGCCTATAGCTATTCTAAAGATAAACGCATTAAGAGTTAAACGTAGCGTGACAATTGAAACTAACAGAAATAGCAACAAAGTGCACACAATTCATGAATTTTCAGAGCTGTACCGTTGGTATATAAAGTTATAAAAGTTTTTTCCCAAATAATTTATTAACGGATAATTGAACGTATGATTAATTACACAGATTTCACAAAAAAAAAAAAGGTTTTGAAATTGGGGATGTGAAACATGAATCATTACGTATTTTTTATGCTGAATCCGAATCTAAAGATCTCGTTAGAATATTTTCAATAATTCGCTGTTTGAAATCAGAAAATTCAGAAAATTAGTTTAAAACACCTAATACATTTTGTATAAATCTCTAATGTGCATAGATCATGAATATCTTATTTTTCAATACATAAAAAAAAACGAACTTCACGTATTTCGACCAAATGAGTTGAAAAAAAGTATAATTTCGATGACCACAAACCCCAGCTGGCTATTGGAGTATGCTTTAATATATTTCATTGAATTGTTCGATCATTTACGTATCTTTTTATCATTCAAAGATCTGCGTAAGGGATTTCATTTACGTTAATTTCTTTTCTCCTTATTCGTTCTCCTTTTTAATATCCAGTAAAACTCAGCGATCATATTAATATCCCACCGTCCTTAATAACGTATGTTCATATTTTTAATATCCTAATAAAATCGTTAACCTTGCTGTTCGCTGAAATATTCAAGATTTTTTGGGAAAGAGTCCTGGCGAAAGTCGAGGAAATATAGTTTAAAGTTCATGAGATGTCCTAATTCTTAGAAATTCTTTATTATGTTCTTTACAATTTTTCGATATTGTTTACTTTAAGTGTTTTCAAAGAAATTTTTCACGACAATTTTAAAACTAAGCCACGCTGCTTTTTTAATAGTGGTCATAGTAGTCGCAAAAGTTTCATCTCTCAAAAAAGTAAGCGTCTGTGGTACATTACCTTGTTGGACTTTAGCATCCGACAACTTAGGGAAGGTACGCTTGATATATCAGAAGCATTGCCCTTTCTTGTCTAGAGCCTTAACAAAGTGTTAAATCGATTATAATTTAACATGTAAAAAAGGCAGAAAAATTTTACTTGGCTCAACTAATGGCTACTTTATAACATTCATTTAACAAGGTCGTAAACATGTTCTAGGTGTATATTTCTTTTTAACGTAATGGTTTTGTCAGTTTGGCTATCCCATTCACACTAAATACATGTATAAGTCGTATATCCTGACTGCTAACCTAGAATCGTTAATAAAATTTTCAAATCCCCGCAAATCAACCATTGGCCCCCTTTATCATTAAATTTTTTAATACCATTTCTATGTTTCAATATTCTTCTTCTAACACAGTAATCTGAGCAACTGGAATTGGAGCTAATTTATTGGCATTGTGCAATAAGACACCATTGAGACTCCTTGTAGAGAAGTCTATCAAGAACCGCCACTTATCTAGATTAGAGTCTCGAGTAAAGCAACTCCTGTTCTCTTTATCTCTATTGCAACAAAACGTCACTTCGATGACTTGAGGGTCAGTGCCTAAGCACACGATCAGTAATAGCTAGTTTGGGAGTACGAATGAAAACTCCAAAAAATTAGGTGTTAGTTTGAGCAACGTTTCTTTGGTTTTAACGCCAACCTCATCAGGCTCACTTTATTAACAATGCAAACAAAAACAAAAAACACAACAATTTTCGTAAATTATATTGTAGGGCCACAGTTTATAAATATTAACAATAAATACTTACGTCTGTATCGTTAAGACGATCGTTACAGACTTGCTCAAACTAACACCTAATTTTTTGGAGTTTTCATTAGTACTCTCAAATTAGCTCTTACTGATCATGTGCTTACACTGAGAGAAACCTAGCGCGTGATCCGTCCTTAAGGTGGCGTGGTTTATCTGCCGCTTGTTTGGAACGCACGGGACACCAGACTAGCGCGTCAGCTGCACCACTAGACTGGCTTGAGCGTTGAGCTGTTAGGCTAGCGCAAGTACTGCATCATACAGTGTACCATACGTTAAGCATGAGAATAAAATCGTATCTGTATTTATTTGTCGATCAAAATGCGATAAGTTTAAACGCATTATGACTCAGAAAGCCACTTTGTTTCATTTTCCATTTTGAAAAACTTGTTCATTTTAATCAAAAATTTGAATTAAAATATTTTTTACAAATACTACCACTTTTATCATGAAAAAACAAATATTCCAGCATACGGTGACTAATAACAAAAATAAAATTTTTTCCTGATTATTGTAGCCAGTATACTGTTTAAACAAACTTCACTATATCTTAAATCCCCTGTCAACCCGGCAATACATACTAAACGATTTATGAATATAGTTAATATAGGTGAAAGTTGTTAATTTTTTTAAATTAAACTTATTTCCGTTATTTCATTTAAATAAAGGCAAGAGAAGAATATCACTTATATTATATTAATAAAAATGTATTGTCTAATAAAAATAAGGTTATGTGAGTTAAAAAAAAGGTCATTTACCATGACACCACTTCATAAAGTCATCAGAATATGCTGTATATCTTTGAAAGAAGTGGTCCATCCTTCATTTAACGTACATCCGCAATAAATACTGAAGCATTATACGTTACATGAAATAGTTATAAAAAGAGTAAGAATTTATATACGGGTTGCTGTACCATATACCAAGTGCTGTACCGTATGTTGGACTGGCTGACGGACTATAGACACATTTGGTAGCTGCACTATGTAAAGTACGTAATGACGATCCACACTGGACGCTCAGTCGGCCCAAGTGGTGTAGCTGATGCGCCACTGATATAGTCAAGGGATGCTTGGTCAATTCGCGCAACGGCTGTACTTGTGGAGCAGCAGACGCGCGAGTTCTTTCTCAGTGTAGGCACTGACCCTCTAGTCATCATGGAAACAACTGAGAGCAGAACGATATGTTTAATAAATAACATAAAAGATCACTTCGTTTTTTTTGTCAACATATTTCTTGATTTCAGACTGGAGGCTGTTAATTTGACTGATTGTTTGGATAATTTCAAGTTTCTTATTAAATCATTGAGTTCTTTTTGAGAATACTCTTACTTTTTTCTCAGATTTTTAGTTGTTTGAAACAAACTCGTCTTTAAAATTTTCTTCTTCCTTTTTTTCGTCTTCTGCACTTGATTTATCGCTATCTATTTTATCTTTTCTTTTCGTCATAGGTGAATAAATCACTATTATGTAACTATCACTATTTGTCTCTGATTTAAATGTAAGATTTAATTTATCTGTATTTCTAAGTTTTTAAGGAACTTAAGTTTATCCAAAACCATAACGTTACAAAAAAATGGACACCTAGAATATCTTTACAGCCTGGATTAAAGAATATCACTAAGCAGCCATTATTTAAGCCGAGTAGAACTCTTCTGTCTTCTTCACATATTAAATTAAAATTAATGAAACAGTTTGTTAAGGCTCTAGATAAAAAAGGGCAACGCTTTGGATATATCAAGCGTGCCTTCCCTAAGTTATCGGTACTAAAGTCCAAAAAGGTGATGGACCATACACCCGCATTTTATTGAGGGATACAACTTTTGCGACTCCTACGACTGCTGTAGAAAGAGCAGCATAGCTTGGTTTCAAAATTGTCGTGGAAAATTTCCTTTGAAATATTTTGAGTGAACAATATCAAAAAGCTGTGAAAAACATGATTGAGAGTTTCCAAAAATTAGGATGTCTCATATATCTCAAACTACATTTCCTTAATTCTCATCAGAAGTCTTTCGCAGAAAATCTTTGAGATTTCAGCAAAGAGCAAGGTTAACGATTTTATGAGGGTATGAAAAAGATGGAAAGACGTAGTAAGGACATTGGGATATTAATATGATGGCTGACTTTTGCTAGATATTCAAAAGGGGGACGAATAAAAAGAAAAGTAAAAAATGTAAAAGAAATTCTCTACGCAGATTTTTCGATGATAAAAAGATACGTAAACGATCAAAAAATTGAATGAAATATACTGAGGCATAAGTCTACAGTCAATTGGGGTAAAGTGGTCATCGAAATTCTTGATTTTTTTCTTAACTCGTTCGTTAGAAATACTTAAAGTCTGCTTCTTTTGTACACAAGATAATGGGATATTAAAGATTTTTGCATTGAAACATGATGGATGATGTATTTGAGACTGATTTTCTGAATTTTCCGATTTGAATTAGCGATTTACAGAAATTTTTATTCCAGACCCTCTATTCCGATTTCGGATTTGGATTAAGCACTAAAAAATACGTAAAAAACATGTTTCACATGCTTAATTTAGAACCTTTTTTTTGTGGGCGTGTGTTACAACTACGTATAGTAGATCAGGATGCCGATTTATACAATGTTCATGGCGAAGTTGTTACTATACGATTACACGTAAAATCTTCTCCATAATTTGTATCATTTATAATCAATAAAATTATATAGGCAGTTCAATTTTTAATTCTACTTACAAAAGGATCTGTAACAAAAGTGGCTTGTGGCTTGAAAAATACAGCTTTTAAGGCACTTACACAACAGACTATCAACTGTTTGAACTTCTACGATTGATTACTACTTGCCCGCATCACAATGGAGCCTAAAAATTGATGTGTGCCCTTTATGACGTTAAACAATAAAAAAATTGTTTTTTTAACATTAAATAAGTTGATGCTGATGACAGCAACGTTAATAATAAAGAGCTATAAGAATGTATTGCAATTTTAAAGTAAGATGTTAATAAACTTATTATTACTATTATTATAAATAGGTGTTTGTGAATTAAGTTTCTTTGATGTACATCTTTTATTTACAATAAACTAATTAAATAAAGTAATACAAAGTTTTTTACAATTATTTACCTGCCACCTTACATCCTACATTATGCAACGCGCTCGCTCACACAAAAAAAAATTTTAGTGTGTGTATACCTATTGTGCTCACAAGCTGCATCAAACTTTGCACATTTAAAAGTAGCTTGACCCACCCTCATGTTAAGAACGTGAGAACAGCATTAGCCCCCACCAAGTTGAGAACTCTAGCGCTGAGCGAAGCAATTCCAGTCAACACTAAAGCACCTAGTGAGGGAGAGCAAGCAAATAACGCCGCGGCGCAGCGTGGGGCGGTACGGTGAGGGAGGTGGAGTAAAGATGGAATAATATGCAAAATTCACTTTTGTTACACATTTACTTAAGGTTAGAATTCTGAAACAGTTAATTTACTCTAGTGCCTAATGCTCCTATAGAAGTGTAACTTGAAAAACTCATTCATAAATAAACAACAACAAACAAAATAAAATCCTGGACCTTCTTTTTCGAAAAACTTTTATTCGCTATGATCACACATGCAGGAAAGACAATTGTGCAACTTATTTAAGCCCATGAGTGCAAGTAAAAAATCAATGGTACTTCCTTCTCTCTTGCATCTACAAGCTCGAATAAGTTTCACAGTGGTCTATCCTGCACATGTAGGTATGTAACCATCTTGCCTCTCCAAAATGAAGAAGATAAAGAAATCCGCATGAACTTGTAAATATCTCTTTTCAGTGTAGACAGTATTGTGGAACTCTATTGTGTACCGTGGGACTGCGTTTTTACTACATTTGCCCCAGCACCGTACCTTCATAGTATGGCTCGTAAGCAAATGAAGGTTGGATGCTATACCATTATTACATCTCACTCTGCCATACTGCATTTGCTGGCGCAGCACATCATTGTGCGGGAGAGTCTGGTATTGTTCGGCCATTTTAGATCAGCCACTTTGAATTTGCTCTTTCTATCTATTGGTTTGTAATAGTCAAAAGTTATGATTTCAGGACAACTGAGAATTATTTAATAGCAATATTTTATAAAAATTATTCTATTTTTATCTCGTAATATCAAATTTATTAATTCTTTTCTCAAAAACAACGCATGTACAGATACTGTACGTTTGTCAAAATTTGGGAAATTTTCCGATGAGAAATATCTATAAATTCAATCTCGCAAAAAATTTTGGAAAATTATTTGAAACTAGCAGCCCCCCGTCTCGGCTTCGCCCGAGAATTACTAAATAAAACACCGTAGTGTGTTGACATGTAATGTGAAACGTTTTCAGTTAGAAATTTTACACATATTCCTGACACATCTTAAAACAAAAATCTTCTTATTAAAAAAAAATTTTTTCAGAATCCAAATAGTTCATTTGGTCAAATAATAAGGTGTGAAAATTCAAAAAAATAATTATGCTAAAAAGTACCGTGCATTCTTTATGCCATTAAATAATCGGTGGCCATAAGAAGCCGTTGATTTCTCAGTTTCTCTCGTATAATTCACGAAAAAAGCTATTTTTTAAAGCTGTTAAGATTTTAAACCCCCAAAAAATTTATATTAAAAAAATTTTTTTTTTTTCTCATATCTCACAACTTTATTACCAGAGCAACAAAGTCCTGGACCTTAAACCCTTCATTTTTATTGCCACAAAAACACAAAAACATTTTCTACTTATTTAAAAACCTGAAGTAGGATCTTTAAAGATTTCAGAGATTGCTGTGAGGGTACAATGAAAAGCTTATCTCTCACGTAATGGACTCCTTATTTGTCGATTTTGACGCTGCTGTTTCAATCTCGGTAAATTTTCTGCGTCAGTTTCTTGACGCCTAAGCAAAATTGTATTTATTAGATACATTTGAAGTTTTTCTTCCAATTCACCCTCTTGCGACTTTTGGCACGCTTTAATTTTTGTGACCCCTAAAAGCTGTTTTCTGTCAACTTTGTTAAGTTCTAATATGTTTGTTGGCAAGGTAGTTCGACGTCCGATGGCCCTAAAAAAGACCGGTGAGCCTATTAAGTAAACTTTTTCAGTCTTTAGTTAACAGCAATTGTGACTGCCTAGATACCTCAAGGTGATCTTCTCTGGCCTGATGTGGAAAACCCAGACTACTCGGGAGAAAAATTACAAAGTCCGAAGCTTTGGGGCTAGTTGTAGTGCTTTTTCTCAACGTCTCCCAGTATAACGTCGAAGACGTTGGTGTCTAAAGCAGATTCAGTTTTTTGGTGATCTTAGATGGGGAGATTGGTTAGTGATACTTGTGCACCTTTTTTATTTTGCAGATTCAGTTGTTTTGGTGATCTTAGATGGGGAGATTGGTTAGTGATACTTGTCCAGTGGATTCTGTCCCGTTGGCTCAAGTTTTTTTTTCCTTTATAGCTGTTATAGGTTTGCCCAGCGCAGACCTTGGAGAGGATCAGTGATTTCTGGTTAAATGCTTAGAGTCGAGAGGGTAGTATAGGGTCGTCGGTCACCGGGTTTTCTAGCCTTGCGACGAACAACTCTGCAGGTGACGTCTGCCAGTGAATAGCTGACTTGGTTTAATAGTGCCCGTCTTTTAGTTAATATATTAGTCTTTTAGTCGATGAATCGCTTCCGGAAATGGTAATAAAAATGTATTTGTTGGCAAGGTAGTTACACTTAGGTGGATCCTAAAATGAACCGATGAAATTGATGGTTAAGTAGGGAACGCAAACACTTATGATGGCACTAAAAAGCGCCAGGGGTGAAACTTCCAGGCTATTCTTTATTATTATTCCTGATGATGAAGAGCTGGTTACGGGTTGCTTGATTCTTACCCTGGGAGTCTCGATTTACGGAGACTGTGATGGAAGGAGGTACGCCGCTGACCAAAGAATATCTCGTCTCGGGTTGTTCCCCGGATAACCAACCGCTCATCGTTAGACGGGAACATGTGGGTAAGCGCGTTGGGGACGCGATGACCAAGAAGGTAGCAGTTGTGGTTGCCCGTGCTCCTCAGAGCTGTTTTCCCTGGCTTGTATTTGTAGCCAAAAATTCTCTGACTGTACCAGGCGGGATGGTGGGACTGCCACACAACTCTGAAGAGTTGGTACAGATTGTGCTCTGGCTAGATATTTCTCCTGGTATATTGTGGCAGAGACGGCATCGGTTGGAATAATTTTTTTTTTTCGACCGCACTTGTCGAGATTCAGGATAAATAGACAGCTAGGTCCCTTCCCCCTTGGATAAGAGTGTCGTCCGTAACCGGGATACCCAGCTGCAAGACTGTCATCAGCATTCTTTATACAGCTCGTTGAACTGCCGAAGCTCGACTGCATCACTATCGAGAAACTTCGGCCTATTATAACCGCACTTATTTAATTATGTTGCACGTAGCTACGATTTTATGTTGACGCCACCTAGCGGATTCTACTGAACTAAAGTGAAAAGCTGGCGTATTTTTGAAAAACTTTAAGCTCATTCATTGCTATTGTTATTAAATTCTTTACGATAAAAACTATTCTAAAACGATCTAGGAAGTATCACGAATCAATGTGCAAAATTTCAACAAAATCGGTTCTGTAGTTTTCGCGGTTAGCGATTACAATGGTTTTAGCGTTCTTGCTTTATATATTAGTAAGATAAAGAAAGCTCTAACCTTAAAATTAAAAAAAAAAATTGGCATTGTTTTCCACAAGAATATTGCTGAGAAATTGCTACTATTTTTATTCAACACGCACTGATTTATCCACAAAATATACAAACCTTGAAAAAAAAAAAAAACTCTAAATTTGTTCGTGTCACTGACAACAGAGGTATTGGCTGAAAAAAAAAAATATTGGAATTTTTTCTTATGAAGTACTTTAACCTGCAAATCTTAAAAAAAAAATTTTTTTGCTTCATTTCAAGTAGAATGGCTATATACATAATAGTGCGGCTTTCTCTTACAATAAAAAAAAATCCCAGAAAAGGCACTTTCATTTTAATAACACACTAAAAAACTTAAACTTAATATTACCCTCACATAAATTTGTCTCAAAAATGTTAAACTTTCTTAAAAAAATTTTTTTAAGTTGACATTTTGACTCCAAAGTAAGACAATTAGGAGAATATCGTCAAAATGTCACTTGTATATTCTGTACCAATCTTAATTTTACACCTACAAGTTCCTACTAAAAAAAAAGCTTTTTTGTTATATCTTTGCACATAAATTGTCAAATATAGACATGGTACGTTACATTCATGCTGTAATAAAATTAATTTTCAATCCATAATCAATAGTTCTTATCAAGTACTAAATGTTCCATGGTTTGAGCTAAAATATAACTTTAGAAACAATACTGTTGTATTTCATAATGCCTCTAAGTGGTCACTTTTCTACTCTCACATCATAACAAGACAAATGCACAAGTTGAAGCTGTCAAAAGTTTAAATATTTTTCATTAATACAAATTTTCAATTCCAACTTTCGTGTGTACAGTGATTTCGGTAGTATAAGTATTCATCAGAGAAAAACAGCCCCTGAGATATCCCTTTTTTGTGTTAGCAGCATTTGAAAAGTAAATGTGGACTTAAAAAAAAAAAAAAATACAATATAGACGTAATGGAGGCACTGCACGATAATAAAGAAATTAAAATGTTATTAACAAGAAGCTCAGTAGACAATATTAAAGAACTAGATGTAGTTTTCGATTATTCCAACGAAAACTTTGATACCACACTTTTTTAGAAGAAATTCAGCTAATTACACTAACTTTGCCAAAAAATGGATTTCAGAGACTAAAGAAGTAGAAATCGTTACTGATTTTAGTCGAATTATGGGGGGGGGGGGGGTCCGAAAAATCGACAGTGCACTTCAATTTTGTAGTGAAATGACGAATTATTTTTCCGCGACACTTAGCTCAACGATTGTAGAAATTAGCGACAGCTGACATTACAACAGTTTGGAATTTCGACGTCGAGGAAACGCTAGTCGCTGAAATGAGTTTCCGTTAAATTGAGCGTCATAACATGAATACAGGAGAAAAAGGTCCAATATGTCGACAATTCACTTATAATTTGTAATTAGAAAACGAGTGTACTTTTCAACGAACTCTTTTTTTACAGAAAGTTCAGAATATTGACTAAGAAAATATAATAATGTTCGAAATAAGGACAATAGTTATTTCGACAGTACATCAGCTTATCTATATGTCTGTACAATAAGATTGCGAAAGTACTTATTCTGAGAAGTTTGTTGATATTAAAAAAAAAAATCATTTTCTTGGCAAAACCGAGCCGTTTATATAACTTGTACAGGTAAAAGTGATAAAACAATTGTATATATCATACTGTCAATTCAAATGTGTATGTATTCGTGGGCTCATAATATTCCACGTAAACGGAAAAAAAGGCTTCCTTTAAACTTTGAAAGTTAAAAGTAATTCATGAATAAAAAGTAGTGAAATTTTTCAAATTTTTACACCCATAACGTTGTCAATGTAATGGACTTAAAATTTAAATTTTTTGAACGGATTAACAATTTGATTATCTCGTAGAAAAGTACATGTGGTAAACAATATTTATGAAAAGTAGTCGCTTATAAGGAATTTTTTCACTTTTCCGTAAAAAATAATTGAACAATTATAAAGTTTTTAAGGTAAGCGAACCTCGTCTTTGATGAGTTTTAAAAGTTTAAATGAAAATTTTGTGCGTAGAAAAGTAGAAAATCGTAAGCGTATAAATAAAACATTAACATGAATTTATAATTAACATCTATTGAAATTCAAAAGACTTCAAGACAAAATTCCTTCTTTTACCATTGGACGTTTACTGCGCCTTTAGTAAAAAAAATATGTAGGTCTCACCCAGCATGCATCCAATAAAATCAAGTACAACAAGTCCTGACGTGCATCTCATGATTGCCCCAGTATCATGTGTCACCATGTACGGGGACTACTCTTCTACAGGAAAAAAATTTCTAGAGTCTACAAGTCTAAAAATGCATAACTTAAATAGCATGCAGAAAAAATCAATTGAAGAATATGTAACCGTAGATTAGTGAAATTAAGACAAAAAAATGAGTGACGAAAGACATATTTTTAATATTAGTAGTATTACACAGGCCCACAAAAAAAAAGTTTCTAAAACACCTTATCCATCATGTTTAAATGCTTAATGTGCAAGAATCATTAATATCTTATTTTTCAGTGTACGAAACGAACAGGTTTCAAGTATTTCAACCAAAATAGTTGAAAAAAAGGGGAATTTCGATGACCACAAACCCCAGCTGGCTGTAGGAGTATGCTTCAATATATTTCATTGAATTGTTTGGTCGTTTACGTATCATTTCATCATTGAAAGATCTGTGTAGAGAACTTCTTTTACGTGATTTTATTTTCACCTTATTCGTTTTTCTTTTTAATTTCCAGCAAAAGTCAGCAGTTATATCAATATCCCACCGTCCTTAATACGTCACTCCATCTTTTTAATATCCTGATTAAATCGTTTAGCTTGCTGTTCGCTAAAATCTTTAAGATTTTTTGCGAAAGAGTTCAGGTGAGATTCCAAAAAATGTAGTTTGAAACTCATGAAACATTCTGATTCTCGGAAACTCTCTATCATGTTCTTCTCAGTTTTTTGATGTTGTTTACTCTTAGTGTTTCCGAGAAAATTTTCCACGAAACAGGGTGTGAAAATGATGCCGTAGTGTGTCCAACGATAAGTTGACAATGTCCTCATCCAAGTCGGAAAGCTCTCATACTTAGACCTGGGGAGGTATGAGGGTTATCATCCCCAGGTTGGCTGACTTGCCTGCGATCGGAACAGGATCCCTGACGCGCGGATTTTTACATTATTTGTGGATGAAAAAACAATCTTCCTTTGCAACGCATTGCAAATCACGAATGTACTGGTTCTCCGGATAAATTTTGTATCTACTGTGGTTACTAAAAAGTTGTTAAAAAACTACAAAAGTTGACAAGTACATCGATAAATTTTTATGAGTCTGGCTTTGATGTTATTGCTCCTAATGAAATCACATGGTTTCCTCACACATATTGTAGGGAGTGCTAATGTTGAACAAATGAAAGACTTCAGTGAAGAAAAAATCAAAGTTAATTTCTCCTACGATACGCAGAAAGCCAAGCAGCACAGTGGATTGTAACTTCTGTAACACGAATGTCAGTAGGATAAGAAAATTTAAAATTGAGATCATAATTTATCGTAAAGACTTGATAGTTACGAGAGCTATTTTTGCATCAGAGAAAAAAGTGATAGTTTCACAAATGAGAAGGTTGTTACTAACTTAGAACGATTAAACGTTATGGAGAATTCCAAAAAGAGCACGAATTCTCATAACGAAATAGTAGATGAAATAGACAGCGATAATTATAACGAAGAAGAAGAAAAACAAAATTAGAAGAAGGAGAAAATTCTGAAGATAAACTCATTCCATACGATCAAAAATCTAAGAAAAAAGTATTCTTAAGAAGATCTTAATGATTTAATAAGATACTTGGGTTTATTTAATGGATCAGCCGAATTACTGGCCTCAGATTTGAAATCAAGAAATATGTTGATCCAAACAACTGAAGTGAGGTTTTATCGCAATAGAGTTTAAGAGTGCAGGAGTTGTTTTTACTGAAAACTAATCTAGTTTATTGTAACGATTTAGTAAGGTTAATTAATAAACTTAAACCAGCCGCTTATAAAGTTTATAAGTGGCGGTTGTTCATAAACTCCACTACAAGAAGTCTCAAGGGTATCTTATTGTTCAATACCAATAAATTTGCTCCAATTCTAGTTGCTCACACTACTGTATTGAAAGAAGAATATACAAACATAGAAATGGTATTAAAAAAAATTAATTCTGGGTCAGTAGTCCGGATTTACGAAGTATCCATATTTCTTGTGTGAATGGGATAGCCGAGATCGACAAAACCATTACGTTAAAAGAAAAGGACACCTAGAACATCCTTACACCCTGGTTCAATGAATGTTACAAAGCAGCTATTAGTTGAGCCGAGTGAAATTCTTTTGCCTCTTTAGCACATTCAATTAGGATTGATGAAACAGGTTGTTTAGGCTCTAGACTAGGAATGGCAATGCTTCGGATATATCAAGCGTGCCTTCGCTAAGTTATCGGCTGCTAAAGTCCTATAAGGTGATGGACCACAAACCCATACTTTTTTGAGAGATAAAACTATTGTGACGACTATAAAAAAACAGTATAGCTTGGTTTCAAAGATGTCATGGAAAATTTCCTTGAAAACACTTGTAATGAACAATATAAAAAAATTGTGAAGAACATGATAGAAAGTTTCCGAGAATTAGGATGTCTCATGAATCTCAAACCACAGTTTTTCGACTTTCACCTAGACTATTTCCCAGAAAATCTTGGAGATTTCAGTGGAGAGTAAGGTGAACTATTTTATCAGGATATTAAAATAATGAAACGACGTTATCAAGGACGGTGGGATATTTATATAATGGTTATTTTTGGCTAGACATCGAAAAGAGAAACGAATGAGAAGAAAAGTGGGAAACGTAAGGGAAATCCTCTACGCAGATCTTTTGAGGATAAAAAGATACGTAAATAATTAAAAAATTAAGTGAAACATAGTGAGGCATAAGCCTACAGCCAACTAGGGCTTTGGGGTCATTGGAACTCTTAATTTTTTTCAACTTGTTTGGTTCACATACTTAAAGTTTAGTACTTTTGTATACTAAAAAATAAGATATTACGGATCCTTGCACATTTAGCATTTGAGCAATATGAATAAGATATTTTAGACTGATTTTCTGAATATTCGGACTTTAAACAGAGATTTATTTAAAATTTTCTTGTGAGACCTCATATTCTGACTTTGAATTCGAATTTAGCACCAAAAAATACGCAAGCAAACATGCTTCACATGCCCAATTCAAAAACTATTTTTGTGGATGTGTGTTATAATGGAAAATTGAAAAATGCACTCGGTATACAATAATAGTTACTATAATAATAATTATAATAATAACGACAACAAAAAAATGGTTTTCACTCAATGAAAAAAATTCGTGTTTTCGGTTTCAAAAATAATAATTCTAATAAGAATAATGATAACGATAATGATAAGAATAATTGTACGAATAATAAAAATAACAATAAGATTAATAATAATAATACAGTTTTTTTTTAATATAATACTTCAATAGTTCTCTTGCAATACAAAAAAAAATTTTTTTTCTCTTTTTAAAAAATTCATTCAATTTTTTATACATGTTATGTGATTGGTTACGACAAATTACAGGATAATCTTGGTACGTTCTATGGAAAGTTAGTTTATTTCAACAATTTATTGATCCATCGACTCTAAGCTCGACCTATCTTTTTTTCTCTCCTTCTCTTCTTTTCCTCCTCGCAAGGTCGCGTTTTCGTATCAACCTAAACGTCCCATACTCACACATATACCAAGCACCGGAGCTTATGCTTCGTGACAGACGTATAAGGAGAGACCAAGTAAGATAAAGACCCAATAACTAGTCTACATCTCCTTCCCTTCTTATGCTTGGACAGACTATTTACATCGGCCGATGAAACTTAATAATTATTTCTTATCCTTTTCCTCTCCTGTATCTTAACCATTTGTAAATAAGCCAAAGCTCGAGCCAGGATGTTTGGTTCACACATTGGCCAGCGTTCATGCAACAAGACTTGACGACAGCATGCTACACTTCTACCACTTTCTTTCCTTAACACTTACAATACCCAAGGCCACCAAGCCAAAAAATCACGTGAACTGTAATGTAACCTATTTTTGATAAGCGAACACTGGGACCAGTATCATTGCCATACAATATTCTTTATCAAGTAAGCATCATTCTGAAAACAAAACAGCACATGTAAAAGAAGACGGAGAGCATGTAGAGAATCTTTTCCTCTTCCTGCCACGAGGTGATGCAGACTAATTCTAAGAATCTATGTAGGTTTCGGAGTCCGAAAAAGTTCGTTCAATGGTCAGGCAAGCTTGGGTGTATATCTAGAGCAGTAGCCAGACTATAGACACATGGCCTGGAGAACCCGGTTTACCGCTATGTTGTGTGCCAGTTGGTGTAAATGCCGACGACCAAGCAGCTAGCTCTAAGTTAACAAACTGAATTTTTAAAACTATATGTCGTATGTTGTTAGTAAAAATGCTGGCAACTAGATGACTGTAGACCCCTTGAAAGCGAACCAAGTTACCATTCCCAAAGAAATAGTCAGTTACGTGCCTTGGGTGTAAATGCCGATAGTCAAGTAGTTAGCTAACCTTTCTACAATCATCTACCCTGTTTCCGCCCCAGTGCTCCGGTTTTAACCCTGCCTGTCAAGTTCCCAGGCTGTTGAGCGAAAGCTTAGCCCTGAATGTAAAAATTACTCTTACGCCGCATAGTGGGCAAAAATGGGTTTTTTCGTTTCAAAATCGTAGAACTCGCGAACGGAAATAGATAGATTGATAATTCTTTTTGGATGTTGTAGTTCACTTAATGCAGAATATAGGAAAATTATAGGGGAGTAAAACATACATTGTTCTAACCTCAAAAAAAGTCCGATTCTTGGTTATTTTCCAGAAAAATCAAGAAACATGCTCAAAGAAAAAAGTAACAACTGAAAAACATGTAAAAGTAAATACATTGATGCCATTATATCCGAATATTAATTTTATACTGATTTTATTTCTTATACTGACTCAACATAACCTCAATACACGCATGAAATGAAAACATGCTACTTTGTTTAAAAAATCATTGTAAATCGTCCTTAAATAAATTAACATATGTATTATTTTTTCAGATACAAACATAAATCCCAGAACAAACCACTGTAGAATCGAAATTTATATTATTTTCCTGTTTTATAACCTCAAAAATTATTGAAAACAGGTTTTTGATTATCTAATTATCCAGCGTTTTTATTATATACACATTTCATCATCACTCTCATCGCACTCGTTAAATGATTCTTATTCATCGACGTCACTTTCACTATTGTTGTAGATATAGTTCTCTTCTTTGCTGCATAAATAGGTATTGTTTAACACAAATTTTTTTACAGTAAGGCAATATTTTTAAATATAGAAGAAAATTTCCTTTTTTTCCTAACATAAGTTTTAATAATTTTTGAGGTTATAAAACAGGAAAATAATATAAATTCCGATTCTACAGTGGTTTGTTCTGGGATTTATGTTTGTATCTGGAAAAATAATTCATATGTTAATTTTTTTAGGACGATTTACAATGATTTTTTAAACAAAGTAGCATATTTTCATTTCATGCGTGTATTGAGGTTATGTTGAGTCAGTATAAGAAATAAAATCAGTATAAAATTAATATTCGGGTATAATGGCATCAATGTATTTA
>NW_019379507.1:1820150-1860994 GCF_000648655.2 Copidosoma floridanum | reverse complement strand
TTATTATTTTATTTTTTAAAATTAAGGATACTAAAAGTATTATTTTTGTTGTAATAGTTGCCTTCAAAGTGTACTATTTGATGATGCCTCGTAATAGTAGTTATGTTGCGGATACGTCAATGCAAATGACAAAAGGCTTTTTATGAAGAAAAAAACAATCACGTAGTCAATTACGGTATTAATGATATATTTTTATCGTGATTTAATATTCCTTGGTTTCGTTTATTGTAGATCCCGCTATATGAATCCGAAACAGTAGTTGAGCATATCACTTTCATCATACGAGTTCATCATAATTTTACAAAAATGCATATGTGTCTCTAAACGGTAAGACGTACCAAGTAAATTTTTTTTTTCGTATTCAAAGAAAGAAACAATCTTAATACTAAGGGCAGAAAACGAGAAAAGAGAGGTTAACTTTTTTTTTGGAAAGTCATGGTTTAAGGTTAAAAAAAAAAATACATATGTAATATTAAAACACAAGGTGTATGGCTCTATTATTGTAAGTCTTAGAGAAACTTCGGACAAGAAATATAATTATCTTATTTCAACTCAATATGTGTTCATATTAATTAAACAAATGATTTATTATGTATGCAAATCATTCGGCGTTACCAAATAGACTGTTGCTCTACATTTACAGGTTCATGTTGTTAATGTATATCGATATGCATAGTCAACACTTAGATAAATATTTTCTATTTAACGGTTTTCTCAGTCTACTTTGCATTGAATATTTTTTGAAATTTAATTATGATTATTCTGTGATGAAAATAAATTTTTACGTCAAAGTGTGGTATAATAATGTTTCACAAAAGATCAGTTGGAATACTAAAAAATTAACTTTATTGTTATTTTTAAAAGTAATATAAAATTCATAAAATAATTATATATGTAGTTCGATACAATTAGTTTATACAGTTTATCGAAATCAGTGAAGATAAGCTTGATACATTGACACTTACCCTCATCTATTCTTATTATTTATAATTATCTCAATACTTTTTTGAAAAATCTTTAAAAAATGTATAAGTTTTCTGACGAAAAATATCTTAAAACAGAAATGAAAATAAAAAAGTAGGTCAATAGTTTAATCTTTTTGTATTCTCATAACTTTAATAAAGTGCCACAACGCCATAATTAGACGTGGGAAAATTGTTTTAAATAAATGCATTATTTTTGCACATGCCCAATACTAGCACCTATATATTATATTTGTAGCGGTAGTACACTTTTAACTTTCGTATTAAGTAAAACTATATCTCATGCTGAGCACGTAGAAGTCTGGTACCTGCTACGGATTTTTTCTGTACAAGTACAAAAATGTCCTTTGGTAGTAGAATCATTCAGAATGTCTATACTTGTAACCATTATTCATCGATGTATGTAGATGTATTGTGTGTGCATATATGTAGTGCATGTACAGTGACTTGTGTAAAAGTGTGCGTATATATATTACAATATTTATGCTTTCATGCATTTGTATTTTAAATATATGACGTGTATGTAAAAATAAATATCAACGAACCTAATGCACTATTTCTTTCGAATTTTTATAAGGAACAATTGTTTTTAATAAGCATGAATGTAAGGTGTTAAATAACCTTGATGTTAAAATTAGAGAACTGCAATTTCATGTTCGAAAAAGCATTATCAACATGTACTAGTTAATTAAAAGTAGCTTTGTTAAAAAATGATCGGTAAAAATTTGAAATCACCAATATAATCTGAGTCTTTAGTCACGGCCCCAGGAAAACGGGAGTAGTGGTCGATACCATCAATCCGAAACTTATCTTAAAATTAAGAAAAAAATACATACAGCCACATCCTGAAGTCTCTAATAAAACCGAGATACGCGTCATACTTTTTTTATTGCAAAATAGTTCCAAAATCGGCTCTTTTTTTGATTTTTAAAAGTAATTTCAAGAAGTATCGATTGCAAAAAAAAAATATTATGAGTGAAAGTTAGTCAGGAGACAATTTTACATGAAGATTTATAGAGATCGAGAAGTCATTTATAAGAGAGAGAGAAAGGTGTTTCGTCCCGACAGCATGCCAGGACTCATTAGTAAGGCTGATGACGTGCTCCCTGCCTTATAAACAGAAAAGGTGTGGGCTTAGACTGACTCGATCGCGCTTATATAGTAATCGTGCAGGTATTTCGCTTCTTGACGGGAAAGAGTTATTAGGGGATTGGCCACCTATCGAGTAGAGCCTGAAACGCGAGAGATGTGAGACGCCACATCACTCCCCGCCTAGTCACGACGATGATGTAACGGGAGGAAGTGACGATATGAAAGTCGAGGGTGTGAAGGCATGAGAGGGAGAGAGAAGTTAAGAGAGAGAGTTGAGGGTCTCGTTGGATCTCCGGGTCTTCCACGCTCCGTTGCGAGAGATGCGGGGCGCGTTGCCGTGCGTGAACGAGTTTTGCGATGTGCGAAATGTGTGCGTCGTTAAGAGGTTCGAGCGAATTGCGTGATGGGATTAGCAGCGTTAGCGTGTACCCGGCGTGGAGGATGCGGAGATGCATAAGAGTATCAGAAAGTTGCGCGTTTTGTTCGTTGTCGGGGTCACCACTTTGGGGGTCGTGGAGGTTTGAAAGGCAGGATCGCCAATATGGAGATCGAGAGGTCATCTATAAGAGAGAGAAAAAGGTGTTTCGTCCCGAGAGCACGCCAGGACTCATCAGTAAGGCTGATGACGTGCTCCCTGCCTTAGACATAGAAGAGGTGTGGGTTTAAACTGACTCGATCGCGCTTATATAGTAATCGTGCAAGTATTTCGCCGCTTGACGGGAGAGAGTTATTAAGGGCTTGGATACCTAGCGAGTAGAGCCTGAAGCGTGAGAGATGTGAGACGCCACAGATTTATGGTGTTAAAAAATCAAAAAACATTTTTTATCGCTTAGTTTTAGCCCTGAAACGTAGAATTCGAAAAACGGAAAAGTTAGTAAAAAAAGTATCTTCAAGACGTTGGAATTTTATTAAAAACAGGTATTTGTAGATATTGTTATTATTAACAAAGTCCCCCAAGCCTGATCACGAAATTTAAAAATGGCGGTCTACTGTGAAATCGTTCACTAAAAAATTAAATAAGCAATAACTTGTGTCGCAGTGGTCCGATCGGAACCAATTTTGTTGCAATCTACGGGTGCTAACAAGCCATTCAATCAGTCCAAATTCAAGAAAACTTATTTATAAACAAAATTGTTATTTTAAAAAAAGTTAAAACGGATGTCTGTATCTTAGCGAATTTTGCACTTAAAGATTTGAAATAAATTGCATGTTTTTGCACTTATTTTTTCATGAATTAATAAAAACCAAATTTTTTTACGACCAATAGGAGTGAAGATAGGTTTTTTATTTAATCACGCATAGCGATTGCTATGTTGCTTATTTTGATTTCGGACTGGGCTACTTCTTTTTGTTAATACTTACTTAACCATGAGAAATTTTTTTTTAAAAGGTTTACGGCAGTCCTTTTGCCACAAACAGTGTTAATAAACTACGCAAAATCAAGCGTCAGCCACGGCTACTGCGTGCTTCGACCAGCAGCGCGACGTACATACGCAGTAGCTCAAAATCTGTCCGAGCCGAG
Source organism: Copidosoma floridanum (assembly GCF_000648655.2). Next base: position 1,857,397 of record NW_019379507.1, on the reverse strand, counting down.
AGTCTATCAGTTACCATAGTTGCATTATTAATTAAGGGACAAATAAATCATCCACGACGATGTGGTATTCTCTATTTCAATGTATTTTTTCCTCAGCTACACGCTGGTGCTATTTATTTTTTTGTACAACATTTTTAAAACGGTTAGCATAGATAAGTCTAAAAATCCCACAGAGTTTGGGGTGGAAAAAAACTAGAAATAGATAATATCCTGTGACTACCTCGTCAGATTTTGAGCTACTGCACATGCGTGTCGCACTGCTGGCCGAAGCACGCAGTGGCCGTGACTGGCGCTTGATTTTGCGTAGTTTGTTAACACTGTTTGTGGCAGAAGGATTGCCGTAAAACTTTTGAAAAAAATTTCTCATGGTAAAGGAAGTATTGACGAAAAGAAATAGCCTGATCCGAAGTCAAAATAAGTAACACAACGATCGCTATGCGTGATTGAAAAGAAAACCTATCTTCACCCCTATTGGTCGTAAAACAAATTTTTTTTTAATGTAAATACATTAAAAAATAAGGGAAAAGAGATGCAATTTGTTTTAAATCTTTAAGTGCAAAATTAGCCAAGATACGGACGTGCGTTTTAACTTTGTTTAAAAATAAATTTTTTTAAAATTTAGACCAATTAAATGGCTTCTAAGTAACCACGGATTGCAAAAAAATTGATTCCGATCGGACCGCTGCCACACAAGTTATTGCTTATTCAATTTTCTAGTTAACAATTTCGCAGTAGGCCGCCATTTTTTAATTTTGCGATCGGACTTTGAGGACTTTGTTAACAATCACAATATTTACAAAATACCTCATTTTTATCAAATTTCATTGTCTTGAAGATACTTTTTTACTCACTTTTCTGTTTTTCTAATTCTATGTTTCAGGGCTCAATTAAGCAATAAAAAATTTTTTAATCTTTGCGTGAAATTGTCTCCTTAAAAACTTTTACTTAAAATGTTACAACTGATATTTTTTGAAATGACTTTAGGAAACCAAAAAAGAGCCGGTTTTGGAACTATTTTGCAATACAGAAGTATGACACATATCTTGGTTTTATTGGAGACTTCAGAATGTAATTATACGTATTTTTTTCTTAATTTCAAGATACATTTTGGCTTGATGGCATTGACCACCACTTTCTCTAATTTTTATGTCTCTGGGGCTGCAACTACTTGGCATTTCACAGTAAGAAAAAAAATTAAGAAATTCGTTTATTTGATACTTACAAAATACCAAGAAAATCTATATTATTGCAAGATTCTAGAGATACTGGAATACAGATTCGTTGTAATTAAATATTTATCGATGGATTTTCTGTGATGTTAGCTTCATATAAAGGAGTATTTATTAGTTTTCTATACTTTCTAAATTAAAAAAAAATTAAACGTATGTTTTGGTAGCTCAGAACGAAGATGAATTTGATGTGCCAAGAATAGTTGATTTAACAAAATCACTAAATTTTTTGAAGGAATTGTTACTATTTGTCAAGAAAGTTGACGATTTTTCGCCTCAATTCAGAAGTACATAAACTGAACATAATTAAACAAGTATTGCTTAAATAAGTTGATTAAGCTAATAACTTTTTAGATGAAAGTGATGTTATGACCGCACATGAATGCGTTCAATGATTTTTTACTTTTACAAAAACTTAAGCATGCTGTGTGTATTGATACATTTGCAATTATAAAAAATACCGAAAGTATTAAATTTATATCAAAACGGAAGCTAAATAGCAAAAATCAAAGACAATAAAAACTTATTGATAGATTTAACGACCATGAAACCAGATATGAAATAAAAGTTTTAAAGGCTGGTATTGATGATTAAATAGTTTGAAATTTTTTTTTAAGCAAAATATGAACAATAAACCACGAGTCACCACTAATAAACGAATTATTCGAAGTATTTATAATCAGCTAGATAAAAAAAATAATGTATTTATTGTATTTTATAAATGCTATAGAATAGTTAATGTATGCTTTCAACAAAGTTAATTATTTTTTATTAGTTTTTTATTTACTATCCAAATCATTTTACTATCAGTTTCTATACAATATTTCACAATTCCTAGCATACAGAACTTTATATACCGTTATTCGCGTTTACTTCTGTTGTATGTTTCTATCTTTTAAATTGCGGTCCACCTTACCGATGCATTATTCTTGTACAGCACATATAGTATCTGAACAGAAAAATTTTTACAATTTCCATTTTTTTTCAAAGAACAGATTCTTTATTATTAAAAGTGTAAGTACTAATTTGGTTTTTAGGCTCACAGCTTTTTATTTTGGTGTAGTAATCAATTTGATTTAGGATTCTGTAAGATTATATGTTAAAATGACGAATTTTCACAAGTATTTCCTAGGAAATGAATGTGTTGACCTAAGTATTTTCACAACCACGTCGTGACAACTCATTCACGTAGGCTGTTACTTTTGACGTCTAAGACGTTCATATGATGTGTCAAGTTAATCGCTGTCTTGCTTTGATGACTTGAATGATGTGCTCTAAATAAACCATTGTTTTAATAAGTACGTTTTATGTAGGGCACAAAATAGCTTCTTGTTTACCAAATGATTTTGCCTATGTGTTAGACATAAGTGAGAACAGAGTTTATCTATTTGAACATCTAATGAAGTTTTTTTTAATGATTCATTTTGCTTTAAGCATTTAATGACGATTACAGGTTTGTTTGGAAGGCTAAAATAACATAACATAGCTTTTTCAACTGATAAGATGACTTTAATCCAAATATGTTTGGATGTGTTAAGTAAGAGTGGATATTCATACAATTCCCAAGTTTGATAACACATAGATACAAACTTATCTTTTTGTAGATGACACAGCTCCACAAAAAAAAATTGAATTTCTGATCAGACCATGTAAGTCTTATGTTTTTTGGGTCTCCGAATTCGAATCCGAGGTCTATCTTATTCCTACACCCTATGATTTTTCATAACCTCAAAAAATTAGCCTAAAAATCCAGTAATTTCTTCTAAATTCAATCTATTTATTTTTTAATACAAAAAACCATGTGTACTTAATCCCTAATCCCCTTGATCAAAGAAAACTCTTACCATATAACACTTGAAAGCAAAAACTTCATAACTATGCAACCCTATGACCCCATAAATACTTAACCCCATGACCACACCCCCCGAAAAATGAACAAAATATTTTTTTGACCATGCCATGGTATTCTTATGTTTTTTGGGTCACTGAATTCGAATCCGAGGTCTGTCCAACTCAACAGCTTTAGCGTTTTTTGTAACTTTAAAAATGAACTTAAACATCCAATATCTTTTTTAACTGAAATCCGATTCTTTAATACAAAAAAACAATAAAATATCCAATCCTCAAACCTCTGGACTCGATAACATCTACAGCTCCATGTCTCAATAAAACTGCCTAAGTTTTAAAAATATATTTAAAGAGAATCAGAAATATTTTAATGCTCTTCTGATGTTATTGTTGTAGCATCATTGCTCGTATTTGTTTTTGAGTGCAAAGTTAATTATCTTATTAGTCGCTCACTTTCTTCATGTGTCTGCGCCCAGGTCATTTCCCGTGGTGACGGTAAATCCGTTATCCGGCACAGTCCCTGGGTCGCGGATTTCACGCCGTCATGGCAGGTGCACGGAGAAAGTTCGTTACGATGCAGGGAGTCAGAACCCTAGTATTGGCAGCTGGTCAGGGTGGGAAATAGGGCCCGCAGGCGTCTTCATCATGCAACCGCAGCTCAACGATAGTGGGTAACTTGGCTAGCGTTGAGTTTAAAACTACAAGAAACCTTCATGGTGTTCAATTTAAAAATGATCCAAACATTTTTTGTTATGTTTGTGCTGATTTTGTAGTTAAAAAAAATCGTAGGAAAATAAACGACAAAATGAAGAGCATGTACGTGGAATGTTTTGAGACTCAAATATCCGATAATGTTACAGAATGGACACGAAGCTTTATTTGTTTAGCTTGTTACGCGATGTGTAATCGCTGGCATACCAATAAGGACAAAAGCAAACTACTCATTTCAGTTCCGGCAAGACCAAGCAAGCCCAAATCTAAAAAAGATTATTACTTCTGTCAAGTAAACGTTGAGGGTATCAACCAATCAACACGATGTAAAATTGTGAATCCAAACGTTAGTAGCATGTTGAAACCTGAATACACAAAACAACTTTTTAAAAACAAAGATTTAACAACCAATAGTGTTAATACAGAATATAAAGACAATGATGACGGAAACATGAATTACACCACCAAAGACGAAGAGGACGAAGAAGAAGAAAGAGAAGTAGAAGATGGTGATTCTAATGATGATTTCATAAAAGAAAAAAAAAAGACATTATAGATACACAGAAATATACACAAGCTGAACTAAACGATCTCGTCAGAAATTTAGGTTTGTCAAAGGAAGCTGCGGAGTTTTTAGCTTCTGATTTAAAACGAAGAAATCTTACAGTAGACACGAAAGTGACAACATATCGAAATAGAAAACAAAACTTTAGAAAATATTTTTCCCATAATGCTGATTCATCATTATTTAACTGTAGTGATGTTAATGGATTAATGAATGAAATAAAAGAAAACGTATACAGAGTTCAAGAATGGAGACTATTTATTGATTCTTCCAAGAAAAGTCTAAAAGCAGGTCTTACTTCATAACACATACAAATTTGCCGCAGTCTCAGTAGCCCATTCAACTGTCATAAAAGAGGAATACTCTAACACAATACTCCAAACACAGGTGGCAAATTTGTAGTGATCTGAAGATTTTATCTATGATTCTTGGCCAACAAAGTGGATTAACTAACTATCCCTGCTACTTCTGTTTGTGGGACAGTAGAGATAGAAAAAGTCATTTAAAAAAAAAAGAATGGCCAAAAAGAACAGCTTTTAATCCTGGATCTGCAAATGTCATCAACGCACCTTGGTTGATTCATCTAAGATTCTTCTTCCTCCACTACATATAAAGCTGGGCCTTATGAAACAGTTTGTTAAGGCTTTGGATAAAAATGGAGATTGTTTTGTATACTTAAAAAGTAAATTCCCAAATGTATCAGATGCCAAATTAAATGAAAGAATCTTTGATGGACCCCAAATCCGCAAAATGTTTTGCGACAGTGAATTCATAAGCAAGATGAGCACCACAGAAAAATTAGCGTGGATTAGTTTCAAAAATGTTGCTACAAATTTCTTAGGGAACCATAAAAGTGATGATAACAAGAGAATAGTGAATGAAATAGTCAAAAATTTCGGTAATTTAGGTTGTAATAGGAATTTAAAGCTGCATTTTTTACATTCACACCTTAATGAGTTCCTGGAAAATTTAGGTGACTATAGTGAGGAACAAGGTAAACGCTTTCACCAGGATTTGAAAGAAATGGAACGCCACTATTAAGGAAAATGGAATGAAAACATGTTGGCAGATTTCTGCTGGAATTTAAAGTGAGAAGTAGAGATTCCCGAAAAGAAGCGCAAGAGGAAATTATTATGCAGAAGCTTTGAAGACAAAAGACAAAGGTATAGTAAGAGACAGAATGAAGAAAAAAGTTGATGTGATTCTACCAACGTAAGATGCAAAGGGACTCACGCTAATCAAGCACCCCTAGACCTGAGAGGCAAGGGAACTCACGCTAATCAAGCACCCCGAGATGTGAGAGGCAAGGGGACTCACGCTAATCAAGCGCTGAGACGTAAGAGGCGAAGGGACTCACGCTAATCAAGCACCCTCAGACGTGAGAGGCAAGAGGACTCACGCTAATCAAGCACCCCAAAGGGAACATAAGCCTACTACGTCCACGTCGTTGTTACTGGGTGAGGCTAAGAGTAGGTTGAATATTAAATATAAAAACCCTAAGATGATGGAGTAGAACAGACCTCGGATCCGAATTCAGCGACCCAAAAAACATAAGAATACCATGGCATGGTCAAAAAAATATTTTGTTCATTTTTCGGGGGGTGGGGTCATGGGGTTAAGTATTTATGGGGTCATAGGGTTGCATAGTTATGAAGTTTTTGCGTTAAAGTGTTATATGGTAAGAGTTTTCTTTGATCAAGGGGATTAGGGATTAAGTACACATGGTTTTTTGTATTAAAAAATAAGTAGATTGAATTTAGAAGAAATTACTGGATTTTTAGGCTAATTTTTTGAGGTTATAAAAAATCATAGGGTGTAGGAATAAGATAGACTTCGGATTCAAATTCGAAGACTCAAAAACATAAGACTTACATGGACTGATCAGAAATTCAATTTTTTTTTTGTGGAGCTGTGAAAATAAATAGATGAATTTCAATAGATGAATTTTATGTGTATCTGACATTACCACGTAGGGTATTATCCATTCAAGCTTTAATATTACGGCTTTAAAATCTTTCCAAGTTGCTACTGCATTGTCCAAAAAAAAAAAAAAAACAGTTTTCAAAGAGATTTGAACCCCAGACCTTCTGCTCACTAGTCGAGTGCCCTTATTCACTCTGCTACGACCAGTCCCGATATGGAGAAATTGATTCCTGCATGTTATGGTGTAATTTTTAACTATTAAACTAAAACAATTTCTCGTGAGTTTTAAAATGTACGAATTATATTTACATCCTAAGAAATTCATTTTATCATTATGAAATTGCGAAATAGCCTTGCCAACGAGAAGTATTAATTTACTCAATTATTGAATTATTGAATGGATTTAGTATAAAAAAAATATTTATTTTAACTTGCCAAACAAAAGTTGGCAACATTCTTTAAGAATTTAAATAAAACATAAATAAAAGAAATTTAACCGGAAAGATGAACTGCATTGAAAAAAAAAAAAAAAATCTGCCAAAAGTTGGAATCGATCTCGTGGTAGCAAAACAATTCGAGCGGCGGCATAAGCATCGATCAATTTAGCTATCAAAACCTTAGTCCTCGGAAATCTTAAAGTCACTTATGTTCATTAACAACCTCTGGAGCTTGTCCTACAGTTTATAACAATTATGAGGAAAAATAATAAATTAGGGATTATAACTGAACTGCCATCCTTAAAAAAATAGCTGAAAATTAAGTATTAAGGTGGCTCCAGTGGCCTCAATGTTAAAATTATAAATAACCCAACCGAGGTTAATAAAATTGAATTATATTCTTTGAATTCCCATCTTTCTATTCGTATAAAAAAAAATTAAGGTTGACGATGAAAATTGTAAGAAATCATGCTTACAAAATCGTAGTTTTAAGACGGGTTAGATAGGAAATGCAAGCTTACGCGATATACAACCTACTGCTGCACTTATATAAATAACCCGTAAGGTGTAAAAAATATACTATCTTGTATATATTATTACGCAGTTTTCGATGACATGAGAAAAGTGTCTTGTTATCAAACAAAATCTTTAAATAATCGGAGACTAAGTATACAGTTGGGAGTGCAAGTCAGCTCTCAGCTGTCTGCATTCTGCAGAGTACATATATATAAATATAACTATTCTTGAACTTAGGAGCGTACCGTAACAGTTCATCAATTAGGGCACCATTAAACTTTTTTGTTTTTTTATATTAACTCACTAAAGTAACAGATAAAATGTAGAATATGGCTTACAACAGTCTCTACGATAATTTTATACCATATTTTAAAGAAAATAATGATTAACTTTTAGTCTCCCCATTTCAAAATGGCACTAGGCGCTGGAGCCACCTTAAAATAAGGGGAAAAAGGAAAAGAGCGGGAGGAAAAGTCAGGTGAATATCTATAGAATATACGCGGTTACAGTCAAAAAAGAAATACTCGTGTCGTCGCTTACTTAGTCTGCGCACTCTTAGCTTTATAGCTATAGTCAACATTTCCACCCCTGTTCTCGTAGGCACACATTCGGTATACCCCTTCCACGTCTCTCCAAAATGTGCGCCTATATGATCATTTCCTCGCGAATACACTCCTCTTCTTGTAGGCGCACGCTGTTTGATACGAGTAGTAAGATGTGCGCCCGGTTCGACGGCTTGTCATGGTGGGGCGCTTTGATCAGTGCTGAAAATTTGTTATTTTTGTTTTTAAGGAAACTCCAAGCACAAATGTCCGCAGTTGTAAGAGTTAAATTTTTTTTGATACCACCTACGATTATATTTCACTTTATCAACTTTCAAATACAGCGTTAGCTCAATAAGTGGTTGAAGATCCCCAAAACTGTCAAAGTATACAATATTATTACTGAGTTTTCGATAAGGCAGTCAGTGAGTTCCAGGTCCATTTAAACCATCAACATTTACCATAGCCATTTCTCATATATAAAAGGACTATTAGCAGGTAAGTTGTTTCTCATATACTCCATGAAAATAATAAATTCCTTAGTTTTTAGCTTGTTTTATTTTATTCATATTTTTCAGAGCTCAATCAGGTAGGCTTTGAATTTTTTTTTCTATTTATTTTTTTTTCAAACCTTTTCCAACGTAAGTCTTTCATTATACTCCTAATCCAGATTTATGCAGTTTGAGATAAATACCTTTCCAGAGTGCAATAGTTCTCATAGTTGGATTATGTCTCTGTCTCTCTGCTAGCTGCATTTTGGCTGACTTAGAGGCATTAATGATTTTCATAATTCCTGCTATTCTATTTGCTATCGTACTGGTTGCACTTGAACCAGCAAGCAAAGGAATCGAAGGTAAAGGTCCACTAATTTAGGCGGGTAGACGTAAGACGCGAGAAATTGTAACATACTTTTCACCACTAGATTTTCTAATTGCACTACGAACCCCTTTTAAAGCACTACTAATAACTTCTCGAGCACTTTCGCTCTTAGTATTCATGTCATGTGTGGCATCTTGAATAACTGTACTCAAAACACTACCCTGTTTTTCTATAAACTGTTCATTTTTCTTTTCTTTTTTACAACATCCTTTTTTTGCTTTTGCTTCAATCCCATAACAAATTTTCTCTTGAGCTTCATAGCGCCCGTCACCAGAGCAGCTGCTGCTTTTTCACCAACACTCAAATCTGACGCTTTAACTCTTTGTGAGCCTTATCAGCTGAAATTTTGTCTACTTCGTGTCTAGCCTTCACATTTTGTTGATTTTTTGAATACACTATATCCTGCTTCTTGCACGATAGGTCCAGAGGATTAACTTCTGGATCCCATCTAGCAAGACGTTTAGTAAGCTTAGTACCTGGACCGCAGTATTGATAGCCTGAAAAATGTAGCTCTACTGGTAAAGCATTTATGTTTTTATTCACAAGACCGTGTCCTCTCCTCCAACGCATGATGATTAGTCTTCAGAGGTTGTATTACGACTAAGCGTTCGGAAAAATAAATGATGCATTTATAATAGACATATTCGTTGCAATCAAGAACTTAAACTATGTAAGCGTTGAACTATCGAATTAAAATATTAGTTGTAACTGTTTTTTCATACAGTGCAAACATAAAGTTTAAAGAGCAAGATACAAAATTACAAGTTCCTAATTTCGACGCTATGGTAAACAAGAAAAGTGATCCAATCGACATGGCAAATTACTTCCCAACAGTATACGTGCTATATTTTGTAGTCCATCTAATTGTGGTAAAACTAATAGATTATGAACTTTAATCCTGAGTCTGAATAAAGTTAAGTTCAAAAATATGTACGTATATTCAAAGTCACTACATCAGCCATAGTACAAGTTTTTAAGAGAATTATTGGAGCCTGTAGAGGGTGTGAAATACGTACCTTTTAGCGACCATGAAACAGTAGTCTCACCAGATGATACTTTACCTAATTTTATAAAGATTTTTGATGATGTAGCTTGAAAAAGTAAGATAATGTACAAGCCTTTGTCTGTATGAGTAGACCTAAAAATACGGACTACTTTTATCTTTGTCAGTCATACGCTCAAGTGCCAAAACATCTTGTAAGGAGTAACGTTAATTTTTTAGTTCTAATCCGTCAAGATGACGTTAATTTGAGGCATGTGTATGATGATCACGTAAACTTAGACATGTCGTACATTCAATTTAAAAATTTATGCTCTAGCTGCTGGAATAATCATAAACATGGTTTTGATGTTATAAAAAGATAGACAAATAAATAATGGTCGATACAGAAAAGGTTTTGTTAATTTTGCTTAATATTAATGGCACACCAAGAGAAATATTTACAGTCTGCCACGAGACATTGAAGCATCATCATGTATCAACAAGACAAAGATGTTCTACATAAGTTAGTAATGCAAGAAAAGCTGTCAAAAGAAAGTACAGACTGTTAAAGTTTGGAAAAAATGAGGCAGAAAAGTGCTTAGAGAAACTTTCAAAACAATTATAGATCCCCTTACGGAAATCGCTACCAAACCGAAAATTGAAAAAAGTAAAAGTGATAATTCTGTGACTCAAAATTATTTTTGTAATAAAAATGATGAAGATAATAAAGTTGATGAAGCGACTCATCAAAAAATGGAGAAATATCAAGTGAAGGTGGTATCATCTTTGAGTCTGCTGTCAGCGAAAGTGACGATGATGACAATGATTGAAATGATACAATTCGCAATCAATCTGCTGATGATATTCAAGTCAGTAAGAATTTATTAAATAATATTTATTTGCAAATACTTGATCAGAACTACAGAGATTGATTAGATTTAAAGTATGAAGTACGAAAAGAAAAAAAAATGTACAGGCTTAGTGATTTACGCATACACTTCGAAAACAGTTACATAAAAATAAACTATTTAAGTTACACTATGAGAGCTGAATTAATGAAACTACTCGTCAAAAAATATTTCAACGAATCTCTTGTAACACAGAATGATTTGGAAAAATACTGTATAATATTAGAAACTTCAAATGATAAAAAAAGAGGGTTTCAAAAAATCGAGCTATACGACCTGATAATAGCAATAAATTTAATAAAATTATTGCCCCAATGTTCAATCTCGTTGTTAGAAAAAAAGGTGAATCGCTGCTACTTCGTTATAAGACGGCTTGAATACTGCAGTAAGTAGGTTATGTATGGTGGGAAAATTCTAATGAACTAGTAGATTGTTTACGATTACTGACATCTGAAAAGTCAGCAGTAAATATAAGTCATAACAATGAAATTACATCAGTCATTACAGAGCTTCGTGAGGCAGGGTATATATATACATTTTTTATTTGGTAAAGTCTTTTCTTGATATATTTTTGTATGAAAAGTTCAGTATAATCATTATCACGTAAAATTCTTTTTGCCATGAGAATTTTCTTTCTGTGGTATAATTTATCAGACAAAAGAATAGCTCGATCAACCAAACTGTATACTGCATTGACTTTTAAAGATCGGGGGTGGTTAGAATTGAAATTAATTAATCTATTGGATGAAATTGGCTTGACGTACCAATTCGTGATTATTTTTAAGTTTTTATGTGTAATTGTTATGTCTAAGAAATTTATACAATTGTTTTTCTCTACTTCACAGGTGAATTTTAAGTGATTGTCCTGTTTGTTAAAAATCTGTAAAAATAATTGTGCCTGATCTTTATGTACACATATGAGAGTGTCGTCGACGTATCTTTTATGTATGAAGGGAACGCAATTATGATTTTCTTTTAACACGCGTGGGGCTTCCGTCTCAAGATCTTCTAAAACTAAGTCAGCGAATGGTGGAAAGACAGGAGAGCCCATAGGGCTACCAAAAATCTGTTTATAAAATTTTTTATGAAAGGTGAAGTAAACGTTATTGAACAAAATTTTTGTGCATTCTATAATTTCATGAAAAGGAATTTTTGATAATCTGTGGATTTGCATGTATCTTTTTTCAAAACTATTTATGACCGATTCTAACGAAATATTGGTAAATAGAGAAATAACATCCAAAGAAAAAAAAATATGATTTTCCGGTATTTTAAGATTTTTAATTTGTTTTATAAGTTCAACGCTATTATTCAAATGTGAAGGAGGTTTTTTAAATACTTTAGAAAGAGAATTATTGAGAATTGAGGCGAGTGTGTGTGTAGGAGAATTAATGGATAAAATAATCGGTCTAAATGAAAGGGAAGGTTTATGTATTTTTGGCAACCCATAACATCTAGGTAAATTTGTATTGGTTCGCGTTATTTGATTGCTATGATGTTTAAAATTTAAAAATTCGTTGTCGTTCAGTTTCGTTAAAACTTTGTGGACATCTGATTGTAAATTGTGTAATGGATTCTTATTTATCATTATGTAAGTAGTGTTTTCATTTAACATCAACTCCATGTTCTGCACATATACGTTTCTGTCAAGGCAAACAGTCACATTTCCTTTATCTGAACGAGTAAACATAATATTTTTGTTCTCTCTAAGGAACGCTTTTGTACATTTTAAATTGAAAGCATTTGAATGTTCAACGTTGTCAAGTTTTAATTTTTTGTTGTTATACATTTTCATGGCTTGTGTGATTTTTGTTCTTATTTTACTTTTTAATTCACTATTAAGATCGTTGATTTTCCGCTAGCTATATTCTACATTCTTAATTGTTTGAATAAATTCACCATTCGACAAAGATTGTGTTTTTAACGCAAATTTTGGTCCTAAAACTACGCAATTTTTTACGTTTTCTGGTACATCAAGATCTGTTAGATTTCGGAACATTTTTTCTTTTTTGTTGTTATTATTGTAGGGGTTCTGGTTACATGACTTTTTTATAGATAAAAATTTTTTATTATATGTACGATTGAGTTTGTTTCTGTCTTTTTTGTCTATTGTTAAAATATATACTACTTATGAAACTTTGAACTAACAAATTGTTAGGATGCAGATTATTTATTATTTGTCTAATAGTAAAAATATTTCTTCTAAGAACGGACACATGTGCATAACAATCGTCAATCTCAATATTGAGCAAACTGCAGGTAAAACCAATGTTGTGTATCATTTTGCATGTGATTATTGCTCTGCATCACATGTAGGTGAAACAAAGAGAGTATTGAAAAAACGCCTAAATGAACATAAAAGTACCAAGAAAGATGAACTTGTTGTCGCTTCATACATGAAAAAATTCAACCATAATTTTAATTTATCTCAAACAAAGATTCTAGACCGTGAACCTAATAGACAAAAAAGATTAATATCTGAAATGCTATACATACACTTTACTAAACACACTATTAATAAGAAAGAAGATACCTTACTTCTCAATAACATATATAAAGATTTTATTAGTAATCTTTCTAAATAATACAATGTAGTTAAGTACTGCTGTTATCTATATTCGTAAGAAGCGTACATTTACTGTTTATATGTATATGCGTAAATACGTACATGTCTGACACTTACGTTATTTGTTCGAGGCGCCCAACAGTCTGTAACGATCGTCTTAACGATATAGACGTGAGTAATTGTTCAATTTTAAAATTATTTATATTACTATTTTATTCGTGACTACTTACTTATAATTAATTTTGCATTAGTGTAGATATTTGTAAACATTGGCCCTGCAATGTAATTTATGAAATTTGTTGTGTTTTTTCTGTTAATAAAGTGAGCCTGATGAGGTTGGCGTTAAGACCAACGAATTGTTGCTCAAACTAACACCTGACTNACTACTTACTTATAATTAATTTTGCGTTAATGTAGATATTCATAAATATTGGCCCTGCAATGTAATTTATAAAATATGTTGTGTTTTTTCTGTTAATAAAGTGAGCCTGATGCACTAAGCCTCAAGAAATCATGGAAACAATTGGGAGCAGAACGGCACGTTCAACAAACACCGTATATATATATACATATTATAAATGCATGTAATTATTGCTTAATTAAGAAAATGAGTGTCAACGTATTCGGTCAAGAACGAGGTCTCCTGGTATTGAATACACACTTACCACAAATTGACAGTATGACTTAAATAATAAAAAACTGTGCAATGTTGGAACACCGAAACAACTTCAAGATGTGATTAATTATGCTTACTTCATTAAAATAATTGAAAGCATTAAAAACGAAATAAATAACTTTCAAATTTTTCTGCACAACTTACAAAAATAATTCCCATTCATTTATGCTGATCCAGCAAACGCAAACTTAGATAATTCATACATGGAGCAAATTGTTGAGGATTTTCATAAGGCAGCAAATCGTGAATAACCTCTTCAAAAATCTAATTTACGTGGTTTAGACGAGACTTGGCAAGTAGACCTTGCTGAGATGCAACCTTATGCTCGTGGTAGCAAAGAGTATTGGTAAATGCTTACTGTAATAGACGTATTCTCCAAGTACGTACGATACAACATTGCATCCCAAGTTGATACAGACGAATCGTATTATAAGTAGAAACACAGTTCATTAGTAAAATTCATACAAGACGTAATGTGTATATAGAGGAAGCTCGTATGAAAAGTGGAGCTCATACGTCACTTCTATGGGTGTGTATGTATTAGCTTTAAAGTGAATGTTTCATAATACGCTGACATATCATACGGCTAGCCTTGTTGTAAAAATGCATGTACGTATTGAACTTGTACGTTATATGTATAAATGCATTTATCGTATTGTATGTACAAGTAAATAGTTTACTTGCGCATTGATTGTTTATTTCTAATAATGTATACCAATTAAAAAATTTGAATTAACATATTGTTTCATTATACTCCAAATCGACTGTAAAATTTTCAAAACGATTAATTGCAAAATTTGTAAACTTATTTGTCGCACTTGTATTTGGTGTTTCTTTCATTGCTGATACTAGCTTTCATCATCACTGATCCGAAAAACTCAATCGCAAGTGTCAGAAAAATGCGATTGGTACTGTTGTATTATTATTTCCTTATACATTAAATCATACTATGAAAACATCATCGTGCAAGCCAACTGTTTTGCTGTCAACACACTCTGCAAGAACATCGCTCATTAATTGACCTAATTTAAGTAAAGGCCTCTTTTACTCGCTCTGACGCTATTAAAACGCACCATCAAGAGAAAAATGCTCTTTTTGCGTCTGTCACCTGTCCTCTAAAGTTTGAGTCTACTCTTGACTCCCACGATTCATAAGTCCCTTATACACGTCAGACATAATAGGTTAGTTGAGGCAACTTGGGCGCGTTTCGAGAAATTAATAGTATCGGACTACGCTAAGAAGCAAGATACAACGAAGGAGGCCCGCCGAAAATGGTTCTGGCGATAGCATAGGAAGCAGAAACCGCAACATCTTACTGACCACGAACTTATTCGTGTAGTTTAAGGAACCACTTGAAATTACTGTACAAAGCATTAGGGAACTCCGAAGTATTAGTGACAACAATCAGTGATAGTTGTAAGTTATTTATCAGTTGTATAACTAACACTGAACCTTGTTTCAGTGACCCGTGTAAATTGTATTTGAGAGAATAAATTATTAAAAATTGTCTTAATAAAGAAGTATGTCAATTGAAATTATCCATATTATTTAAATAAATATTCTTACTATACTCAAAATAATAAATAAAGCTCGCGAGCTGAATTCGAAGAGGCCCACGGATGACACTAAAATAAAACAGTTAAGACTATTCTCTAAATAAGTCTGGTCATAACAAATTGGCATTCCTTGTGTGTTCTTTATATCTTAGTTTTGAAAAAAAAAAAAAATAAAAAAAAGTTAAAAAAAAAAGTAAACCTTCCANAGAAAAAAAAAAAAAAATAAAAAAAAGATAAAAAAAAAAGTAAACCTTCCAAACAAACTACATATAAATGAACGTGGAAGAAAACAAATAAATTAAAATGCCCGAAAATAGTGGAAAAACTTCTTAGTGGATAACTGTCTTATACAACAGATTTTTTGAGTTTTTTAATGTTTTACAAGGATTAAATGTGAATAATTTATTAATATGCATTAATCATTTAATGTTTGACAAGGATTAAATGTGAATAATTTATTAATATGCATTAATCAAGTATCTTAGCACATACCCTTTTATGACAGATACTCAGCTCCTTTAAGAGACTTTTTTTAAGACGTAGAAAATGAACCAAAACCTATGTACCTTCGCATAGTTATTTTTAGACATAAAGGTAAAGCTCGAGAGAGTTTAATAAGTCCTACTTTTACATCAATTGATTAGTTTAAAAACCATGTAAGATCAAAATTCTCACCAACCAAAATGTATCATGGATACATGGCAAAACTTTTATATACTACAATAAAACAAACTGGAACAGTTTGAAATTTTCATCATTAAATAATTTCTCTCGCAGACACTGCTTTAACAGCTCTATTGACTAAATCGAATGATAACAAATTCAAGACGACATAAAAATGAAAACCTAAGAAATTAGCTCTATAAACATTTAATAACGGTTCACCTGATTCATGGAAATCAGGCATAGCTCTTTCGGAAGCTTTAGAAGCTTCTCTACTAACTGAACGCACTTGCTCACCAGTATACAATCAGGCCAAGTACGTTTACAAGGCCGTACCCACAACCTCTACTTCTACGATTTCTGAATCTTCGATACCAAACGTTACCAAAATTCCTGTTCCTGCCTCTTCTCAATTGGATCACTAAAAAAAATACATCATTTTCAATAACCCATTGACCCACAATAGAACTTTTTTCCTGCATACTTACGATAAAAATGATGTCAAAATTACTCAACCAAAATATCGACTATTGTGGTCGAAAAATTGTACACCCCGCATTTCGCTATGCACCTTAACGTTTAACAAGCACTTCACTGCCAAGCCGTAGACTACAAACACGCTGGAGTAATCAACCCACTCACTATTACTACCCAAGGCTTCATACTCAAAGCTATCCTTACCATCAACAATTTCCATTTCGGTACCACCATTAAAAACGATATCAAATTTATAATCAAGAACGATACCACGACTCTCGCCTTAACTCTCCAAAAAACGAGAACGACACTCGCCGTTTGGACGCGACTGTGAGTTTGAATCTAAATACGCGTCTGAAATAAATTATGACAACGGAGTCTACAGAGCCATTTGATCAAGAACCATAGGAAATTCCCTAGAAGTTAGGTTACATTGCGAAACATTTCGGAAAGATTCGGAAATTTGTATACTAGATTAAGGTGCCGAAGTAAATGTCATTAGTTATAACGCATCAATGAATGGCACAGAAATTAATTGCGATAATACAATTAAATTATAAGGAATAGCTCAATAGAGAATATACTTTTTAGGTACTGATGCGATAAATTTATGTGATACAGATGACGAATTTCACGTCACGAGTACAGAATCACCAATAAATAATGTATGTATTTAAAGAGATCTGTTTTTTACGCAAGGAAACGCTAAAGTTAATTACAGATTAAATGTATCAATAGTAGGAAGCTGATCAATCAAACCTATGCTTTTTCTCTATTCAGAAAACAAAATCAACTCTATAAAATAAATTAAAAAACAAGAAAAACCCTTGAGACTGGAAATTTATTTTTCCATTTCACAGCCAAGATTAAATAACCACACCCCTACGCAATTCTGTTTATTATAATTCTTAAGGATTTAAAGTAAATAAAAATTATGGTTACAATTTACAAGCCAGAACAGGAATAAAAATTTTAAACAACCCAGCGTTTGTTCATTACATTTTACAAAAGAAGACTATTATTGTTGTAAGAAATTTTATCAATTTAACAACATATTATAAATTACCTTGCCTATCAATAATATTCATCCTAAATAAATTGTTCATAGATTATCAGTATAAACATAATTATTTAAAAAAGACAGCTGTGCCTTCTCTCAACTTGCCAACTGAAAGTTTAACTACTTCACAAAAAAAAGAAGCTGCTTTATTAAGATTGAATAGAACCATTAATAGAGCAAATAAAAGAACACTCATTTTAGAAGAAGCAAGTGATAAGAAACAAAAAATTGTTCATGACGTTTTAAGTAGTACAGGAAACAGTTATGATAATTTAATCCCCTATCAACCCGGCAATACATACTAAACAAATTATGAATATAGTTTGTATAGGTGAAAGTTGTTAATTTTTTTAAATTAAACTTTTTTTCGTTATTTCATTTAAATAAAGGCAAGAGAAGAATATCACTTATATTATATTAATATAAATGTACTGTCTAATAAAAATAAGGTTATGTGAGTTAAAAAAAAAGTCATTTACCATGACACCACGTCACAAAGTCATCGGAATATGCTGTATATCTTTGAAAGAAGTGGTCCATCCTTCATTTGACGTACATCCGCAATAAATACTGAAGCATTATACGTTACATGAAATAGTTATAAAAAAAGTAAGTATTTATATACGGGTTGCTGTACCATATACCAAGTGCTGTACCGTATGTTGGACTGGCTGACGGACTATAGACACATTTGGTAGCTGCACTATGTAAAGTACGTAATGACGATCTACACTGGACACTCAGTCGGCCAAAGTGGTGCAGTTGATGCGCCACTGATATAGTCAAGGGCTGCTTGGTTAATTCGCGCAACGGCTGTACTTGTGGAGCAGCAGACGCGCGAGTTCTTTCTCAGTGTACTTAACCATCAATTTCATCGGTTTTTTTTAGGGGCCACCTAAATGTAAACCACCTTGCCAACAAATACATTTTTACTACCATTTCCGGAAGCAATTCGTCGACTAAAAGACTATATTAACTAAAGACGGGCACTATTAAATCAAGTCAGCCATTTACTAGCAGACGTCAACTGCGGAGTTGTTCTTCGCAAGGCTGGAAAACCCGGTGACCGACGACCCTATATTACCCTCTCGACTCTAAGCATTTAACCAGGAATCACTGATCCTCTTTAAGGTCTGCGCTGGTTAAACCTATAACAGCTATGAAGGAAAGAAAACTTGAGCCAACGGGACAGCCTCCACTGGACAAGTATCACTAACCAATCTCCCCATCTAAGATCACAAAAACAACTGAATCTGCAAATAAAAAGGTGCTTCAGACACCAACGTCTTCGACGTTATACCGGGAGACGTTGGGAAAGAGCACTACAACTAGCCCCAAAGCTTCAGACTTTGTTATTTTCCTCCCGATCAGTCTGGGTCTTCAACAGCAAGCCAGAGAAGATCATCCTGAGGTATTCAGGCAGTCACAATTGCTGTTAACTGCAGTCAAGAAAGAGTTAACTTAAGAAGCTCACCGATCTTTTTTAGGGCCATCGGACGTCGAACTACCTTGCCAACAAATACATTAGAACTTGACAAAGTTGACAGAAAACAGCTTTTATGGGTCACAAAAATTTTAAGCATGCCAAAAGTCGCAAGAGGGTGAATTGAAGGAAAAACTTCAAGTGTATGTAATAAATACAATTTTACTTAGGCGTCAAGAAACTGACGCAGAAAATTGATCGACATTGAAACAGCAGCGTCAAAATCGAAAACTAAAGAGTCTATTACGTGAGAGATGAGCTTTTCATTGTACCCTCACAGCAATCCTTGAAATCTTTAAAGATCCTACTTCAGGTTTTTTAATGAGTAGAAAATGTATTTGTGTTTTTGTGGCACTAAAAATGTAGAGTTTAAGGTCCAGGACTTTGTTGCTCTGGTAATAAAGTTGTGAGATATGAGAAAAAAAATTTTTTTTTAATAAAAATTTTTTGGGGGTTTAAAATCTTAACAGCTTTAAAAAATAGCCGTTTTCGTGAATTACACGGGAGAAACTGTAAATCAACGGCTTTTTATGGCCACCGATTATTTCATGGCATAAAGAACGCACGGTACTTTTCAGCATAATTATTTTTTTGAATTCTTATACCTTATTATTTGACCAAATAATAAAAATTTCTAACTGAAAATGTTTTACATTACATGTCAACACACTACGGTGTTTTATTTAGTAAGTCTCGGGCGAAGCCGAGAAGGGGGGCTGCTAGTATATCAAAATAACATTAAAGATTTATTTTTTGTGCTGAATCTTGGCACTTTTCATTTTCTTGTAAACAAACATAATGCAGCATGTCACAAAACTTTGATTTTACTGTACTTAAAAAATTATTTATATATTCTTCATTAAATGGAATATTTATTAATAAAAAAGAAAAATCATGTGATGCATAAGCTACAAAATCAAGTTGATGAAACATTCAAGAGTACCATACCCATTTGCACTTGGCAATAGTACTGGTGTCTAGTTTTAAATTCCATTAAGCCATTTTTAATTTTTAAAACTTTAGCGTGGTACTTATATCGAATATATTTTTTTTTCTACCAGCATACGGACATTTTACCTCTAAAAGTTTATCTGGTTTGCCATCTTTTATTATGATACCATTAGGAGAATAGTACATCCAAGGATTCAGCCTAGAAATCACAGCTCCACAAGTATGAATACTGACACCGTAGGAAACTATCTGGATAAAAGTATGATAGTGACTTTTTTTTCCAGTCTGGACTCTTCTGAGAACAGTAAATGTAAATATTGTAAACTCTGGACTCTGTTATTTAAAACTGTCTTAGTCTTATCCATTTATCAAAAGAATTTTTAGTCAGATATCACGACATAATTGGATCTTCTTGATACCACTCGTTTATTTTATCCAAATTACTGTTTCTGATGCAAGGAAAAGGAATATTGAAAATAGATTTCTTGACAGTGGATTCTTCATGATAAACAATAGGTTGAATGACTTCGAAATCTTCAGCAGGTACATTTATTTCATCATTTCGGGTTATTTCCACAATGGCATGTTTTCCAGCTCTGTTACATATTTAACAGGACACGTTGTCAATGGGAAATCATAAAAAACTTTATAAAAGATACTTAATAATAAGTGTAAATATTATTTATTGTAAGAATCAGTGTATAAATATTAAATAGATCAAGTGTCCGATTTATTGAATTCTGATAAGTATTCAACAAAAAATCTTTCTATGTACAAATATGCATCGTCGTTGATGACTTCAAAGATTGACAATAAAAATCTGATTTCATTTTTAAAATTGATGAATCATGGTATTGCGTTACATGGGCAGCTGTAGACATGCATAATACACAAGTATCACCAATAAACGAAAAAATGTGCTTACATGTGCTTGGTCAATGCATTTTTTCCGAAACAATACTTGTGTATTTTAGCCTTCAAAGCCTCTTCCTGTGCACTTGTTAAATGCAACGTATTTATACCTTTGTAAGAGCTTTCACAGCATTTGATTTCACTATATGGTGTCACCTGAAAGGTTTCAAAATTTTTTTTGGTAGGTCCTCCCCACACATACTTAACATCCGTACTGGAGAATACTGGCAGTTTATATAATATCGTTCCTGAAATAAAAAAGAAACGGAAATAATTTTGACAAGACAAATAAATTACTTGTATTAATTGATGTATGTTATATAGTTACCTATTGCAAACCAACAAAATAGCCAAAACATGTTTGCACTTTCCACTCAAACCAGCTTTACACGGGCAAGTAAAAGTGCAAATAGAACCATTAGAAGATATACGTTCTTTTATTGCATGAGGTTTTCAGTTGACTGATGAGTACTGCCAACAATACCCAACGATTTCATAGACATCAAATTCTTATGCTACTTTACCACATTTTAGGACGTAATTTGAGTTGAGTAACTTTTCTCCCTCACTGAAATTCCTACTGAAAATTGTGCAATCACAATATTCACAAGTTTTTGCCAAAGTCAATTTCATCGTGCTGAATATTTAAAGATATGAGAATGTTTCTTTTCAACAATATTTATGAGAATTTTACTTTTGTAGGTTAACGGCGTTCTTCACGTCCAACGCAACCTTTCACGGTTTCCAATCACCTATGCGTTAAAAAGAAAATATCAGTCATAGGCATTTTACCTCAAGAATGTAATTTTACTAAATTTCTATTGTTTGCTACTACTTACAAGCCAAAAAAAAATGAAAAACAACTTTTTCACATAGCACCTGTAATATTTTTCCCCCAAGTGACTATATATATCGCGGGAGTCACGTGACCATTTGGAATCCCCATAGCGGAAAGACTAAAATCGAGACAGAGAAAAGAAACACCAAGAGCTCAAATAAAAGAGTCGTCATTCGAATCTGACACCGTGTCTACTTTACAGTTTAGTGACCCACAATCTGACGCGCCAATACCATTATAAGACCGATCATTTATGCTAAGCTTAATAAATATACTTGCAGAAAAGATCTCTCAGAATACAATGAAAAATCAAGTGATGGAAATTCGAAGATCAGTGAAATTGAAAAAATAATCGAAAGAAATGTAGGTTTTTTCACCAAGGCAAACTAATATTCCAATCAAATCCAATACATCTTGATATCCCAATACATTCTTATCACGAAGAAGCTTTAAATTTTACTACAATAAAACTAAAATATTAATTTACTTTTCATTGCTACGGAAAAAATCAAGTAAACTATACAAATAAAAATAGTGAGCAGTTATCTAATTCAAGAACTAACACTTTGAGTAATAAAGATTGCAATAGAGAAAGATTTATTAAAGAACGGAGTCAAATCTCATTATGGTGGGATAGTTACGATAAGAAAAATGAAATACGAAGTAACAGCGTTCTCGGAGGAATACAATCTTTACCCACATCTCCTACCAAATGGAAATCCCATAAGAGCAAAATCTCCAATTAAATCACACAGGAATGGTCCTATCAAAAGTAGATTACAAAACTCTAATGATAAACTGTACAGAAAAACTTTGTCACCTAGTGAACAAAATAGTAGTGAAGAAAAGGACTACAACCTATCCCAATCTAAAAATACAGAAAATAAAACTGATAACGACACCAAGAAAACTTCCAATCAAAATATTGTACTGCAAACAAACCGTACAGCAGCATTAGAATCGATTCAACAAAATTTGAACTCGGCTTGTAGCAAAAAGGTAACAAGAAATATAAGCCTGGTTGGAAATCCATCTTATATAATTTATGAAGCAAATAAATTAACATTTTTTAGTACTTGAAAAAATTTAACTTACACCAAGGATAATTACATCTAATTTATCTCTGAAATTGTAGATTTAAAATTAATGAACAACAAACTACTATCAGATTTAGGAGTTATATCGAAAGAAGAATTATTATATGTTTAACCAAAATTAGAAGACGTTATCTCTACGAAAAATCAAAGTCACTACATACTTTCACTAGATGTGAATAAAAACTTTACTGACGAAATAAAACCTAGCATTTTATGAACCTGCTTTAAAAATCTTGCCTATGCTATATCAGTAAAGAAAATTGACACTGTTCGTTTTTTTAGGAAATATGAACTCACCGATAATCTCCCTAGAGGAGGAATGCCATCAATTTTATACGAAGAATTACGTCACCTTTACCTTACAATAAGAATTGGTTTTAGCGCATGTTCTTATCTAGCCCTAAAAGACACAAAAGAAAAATTAGTTGAATGTCATAGTAGCTTATTCGGAGGTCACATAGGAGTAGTAAAAAGTTATAAGCGAATGGGAGTAAATTATTACTGGAAAGGAATGCGCAACGAAATTACCGAATACATACACAAACGTAAAATTTGCCAGGAACAAAAATTAGTCCACACAAAAACCAGAACACCTATGGTAGTTACAAGCACACCATCAGAAGTATTTTACCAAGTCGCAATAGATACAGTAGGCCCTTTTCCACAAGGTGTATATGAAAATAAGTACATTTTAACAACGCAATGCTTAATTAAAATTTTTTTTTCTCAGCCCCTGTTCTTCATATATAGGCAACAACTGTTACCGATGTGTTATCAAGATATTATATTCCAGCTTTCAAAATTCCTAGAATTAATCTTAGTGAAAGATCAAAAAGTTTTAATCATTAAGTATTGACAAAAGTATTGAAAATTAATGGATTCCGTTTAGCTCTCACTAGTCCATATCATCCACAACTCAATGGTTCGTTAGAAAGAAGCCACGCTATGTTAAACGATTTTTTGAGCTAACGCTAAAAACAAAAATTACTGGGATAAAATGGCTCTCTCTGCAATGCATGAGTATAACACTTCAGTTTATTTAGCAACAGGCTTTATGCCTTTCGAACTAGTCTTTGGTATCTTGCCTGCTGTTTACGTACAGTCCAAGAAATAGCTCGCGATAGACTTAACATATCAAAACAAAATACAAAATCATGTAATGATAATAAGTCAAAGCCACAAAACTTGGAAGTTGGAATGACAGTCTATGTGCTCAAAGAAACCCGAAAAAGAAAATCAGATAGATTTTAAAACGGAATTCTCAAAACTAAAGAAATACTTAGAAATAACAACGTCATATTAGAATGGAAAAATGAAAGAATACTTACCAAATATATTAACAAAGTAAAATGCTGCAACCAATAGAAAAAAAAATTTACTCACACATTCAGTAATTACATATGTCAATAATTTCACATTTAATTTGTAGAACTACTATAAATATTTGATCCCAAGCCAAGAAAGTCTACAAGGAAATCAGCAATAAAAAATTTAATCACATCACTCCTCTCCTCTTCCTTTAACCTCTCTTTGGTAGTACGTGAACCACAATCCTACAGTATTAGTAAATGTTATGACTGATGTATTCACTACATAATACTGGAAAAGAATCATGATTACACCACTAACTTAATACTTCAATCATTAAACTAATAAAACAAAACAGAAATATGTATTGAAAAAAACATACAACGTATATAATACCTAACGCACGCATTTTTTTGGATACCTACACTGCTTTACAATGAAAACAGGAGTATACAATGATTGACCAATCATTTTCCCAACAAAAAGCAAAAAAGGAATTTATATCTAAAACGATAATGTAACAATTTGTCTCCCCAACTCGTGTGAATTCTCGATCGATCTGTAGTTGCCCAGATGGCAACAATCTAAGCCAGGGGAGGTTATATCCCAAGTTAATACAGACGAATCATATTGAAAGTAAAAACGCAATTCATTAGTAATAGTTATACAAGACGTATTGTGTACATACAGCTAGCTCAAATAAAAAGTAGAGATAATATGTCACTAACATGCGTGTGCATGTATTTGTTTTGAGGTAAATGTATCATAATATGCTGACATATAATACGGCCAGCCTCATTGTGACTGTTGTGAAAATGCATGTATGTATTGAAATTGTACGTTATATGTATGAATGCATAAATCGTATTGTATGTATAAATAAATAGTTTACTTGCGCATTGATTGTCCATTTCTAATAATGTATTCGCTTTGAGCGCAATTCCGAAATCGCGTTCCCACTGGGCACTTTGAGAACGATGGGTCGTGATTAGAAAAGGACAGTACAATGAATTGATTTTCATATGCTTGTAGAGAAGCGGCATTTAAGGGTTGGCCGTTTCCAGTGGGGGCGCGATTTCGGAATTGCGCTCAAAGTGAATACCAATTTAAAAATTGAAATTAACAAATTGTTTCATTATACCCCAAATTGACTGTGAAATTTCCAAAGTGATTAATTGCAAAATTTGTCAACTTATTAGTCACACTCAAACTTGTATTTCGTGTTTCTTTCATTGCTGATACTAGCTTTCATCATCACTGATCCGAAAAAATCAATTCTCAGAAAAATGCGATTGGTACTGTTGTATTATTATTTCCTAATACATTAAATCATACCATGAAAACATCATCGTGCAAGCCAACTGTTTTGCTGTCAACACAGTCTGCAAGAACATCGCTCATTAATTGACCTAATTTAAGTAAAGGCCTCTTTTACTCGCTCTGACGCTATTAAAACGCACCATCAAGAGGAAAAAATGCTCTTTTTGCGTCTGTCACCTGTCCTCTAAAGTTTGAGTCTACTCTTGACTCCCACAATTCGTGAGTCCCTTATACACGTCAGACATAATAGGTTAGTTGAGGCAACTTGGGCGCGTTTCGAGAAATTAATAGTATCGGACTACGCTAAGAAGCAAGATACAACGAAGGAGGCCCGCCGAAAATGGTTCTGGCGATAGCATAGGAAGCAGAAACCGCAACATCTTACTGACCACGAACTTATTCGTGTAGTTTAAGGAACCACTTGAAATTACTGTACAAAGCATTAGGGAACTCCGAAGTATTAGTGACAACAATCAGTGATAGTTGTAAGTTATTTATCAGTTGTATAACTAACACTGAACCTTGTTTCAGTGACCCGTGTAAATTGTATTTGAGAGAATAAATTATTAAAAATTGTCTTAATAAAGAAGTATGTCAATTGAAATTATCCATATTATTTAAATAAATATTCTTACTATACTCAAAATAATAAATAAAGCTCGCGAGCTGAATTCGAAGAGGCCCACGGATGACACTAAAATAAAACAGTTAAGACTATTCTCTAAATAAGTCTGGTCATAACAAATTGGCATTCCTTGTGTGTTCTTTATATCTTAGTTTTGAAAAAAAAAAAAAATAAAAAAAAGTTAAAAAAAAAAGTAAACCTTCCAAACAAACTACATATAAATGAACGTGGAAGAAAACAAATAAATTAAAATGCCCGAAAATAGTGGAAAAACTTCTTAGTGGATAACTGTCTTATACAACAGATTTTTTGAGTTTTTTAATGTTTCACAAGGATTAAATGTGAATAATTTATTAATATGCATTAATCAAGTATCTTAGCACATACCCTTTTATGACAGATACTCANCGACCCTGAATTCACACTCTGTAGCCGTTGGGAAATAAAGTAAGTCCACTCATTAATTGTGTAAGATTTATGTAGTAGCTCGCAAGGTCTGCCCACTGCGTAGGACGCGAAAGTTGTACACCGATTATAGTTATAAATTTATGGGGGACAGCGGTCTCCTCACCGAGGTTTATGATAGCGTATTATATAGTTAATTACAGACACATGCACACACACACACGACTTCTCATTGTTCACTTAATACTTTAGATTCAATATATTTTTCTTTCATCCAAGATGTTGAGAATCTTTCCTCGAATCTTTCTTTACTAATGCATGTATATATGTGTATCATCAACTTGAACAGTCCTGCGGCCCCGTCCTGTACCTGTCATTTAAAATCTACTCCACGTATCAGGGACATACTGACCCAAGTAAATTGTATTTAAAAGAATGAATTATCTTTAATTGTTTTAATAAACGAATCGATTAATTAAAATTATCCATATTATTAAAACATAGATTTTTACTATACAAAAAAGAACAAATACAGCTGGCTATCTGAATCTTAAGAGATCCACGAATGATGTTAAAACAAAACGGCTCAGACCTTACTCTTAACAAGTCTGGTCATAACAATAACAATCGCGTTAAGGCCTTGCACGTTAACTAGAGCAGTAGCTAAGATCTCAGCAGATGAGAATTTGGGAAGTAAATTAATTACGCTCTTAGTGTGACAAAAAGCCCTGTCATACAAAGTATCTGGTTTAATAACCAAAAAACCTTGCCTTATTTTGCTAAGGATCTGAATCGATAGAGTTTGGCAATGTTTAGCTAAGTTAGACAACGTCAGATAATGTTAGACAGAGTCTAGCATAGTTCAGCAGGATTTGGTGGTAAAAAGCATTTTAATATTGTCTTTTAGGGGTGTTAACAACTGTACTGCTCACTTTAACTATTGAAATCCAACTCAGAATATAACGTGATTGTACGTGACCGAATCAACTGAAGAGATTCTTGGAGCTGGCTGTAAAAAAAATGTGAAAGTATAGAAGTATGTCCTCAATTAAGAAGTTAAAAAAAAAGTTTTATGACACGATATCGATGTATTCAACGTATTAATTCACATAATAAGTTTAATTTATAAAATGAATGTAGATTCAGTGTATCTGTTTTTGGTGTCAATTGTAATCGTTAATATTCAAAATAAATATGATTTTAAGTGTTTATAGCCAACAACTTTTTAAGAACTGATATAAAAACAACATTTTTAACAATTAATTATTCTAAATCCAATTAAGTTTACATAATATGTTTAACACTGACTTGTCATACTTTGCGCTTAGGACAGTAATACCTTATAATACGTTTAAAAATCCTTTGTTAAATAGATTTTTGCAATGATCTGTTTCATTCCAACAAATTGCAGTTTGTGCAAAAAGAACGACCTCATGAGATAACTCATAAGTGTTGCTGATATATAGTTAAGTCATGTAACTCAATTAATTTTCAAATTGTGTTATGTTGTGATAAACTTTTATTAGTGTCGAAGCAAATATTCCAAATTGGAATCCTAATTTCATAGTACTAAGCTGACGACTAATCAAGGTTAGACTCATGATATTTAACGAAATTGTTTATTTATATGCGTCTGCTCTATTTGAAAAGAATCTGTTGAGTGTAAATATTAAACGTGCTGCAGGAAATTAACATACTTAAATTGTGAACTTTTACTGTCAATAAGTGACAAAATTGTCATTAAAGCATAGAAAAGTTGACTTAATCAAAATCTTATTATCAAAAAATAACATACAACTAGCCACTAAAGCTTATGAATACGGTTCTTAAAAAAGTTAGGTTATTATTTTTATTGAAGGCGCAGAGAAACCTAAACATGAGTTACAACAAAATGATATTAATCTTTTATTTTGAGGACTATAGATTGTCAAGAAACCAAGATTTATTAAATAACCAGCTATGTTGTTTATTTGACCTATTATGCACTTTTTTAACACAACAAAGTACGGAGGGAGAACTACAATATAATGCTATATTATTTATAGTAACGTTATCAATTCTACCATTCATTACGTTTTTTATTTATTCCTGCACATCTTAAAAAACAATAGTACATTTCTTTTCTAAGGCAGAAAGTACAACTTGCGTGCCCGAAGGGCGTGGTTTTTGTAAGTTTGTGCCCAAGGTGAGAACGACATCTTTTGTATCAAGGGTGGATAGTGCAACTTTGTGCCCATGGGTACACTTTTTGTCTGCTAATCACTTTTTACCCAAGGGCGGGAACGAACTTTGGACCCGGTAAGGCCAAAATGTTTATTTCCGGCTGTGAGAAAGTGTGCCCAAGGGCGCAAAGCACTGCACCCGAGAAACGAAAAAACATTCTTCAAAAATGTACGAATTTTTATTAATTGTAACCTCTTATACTACTAATTTTTGTACCTGCTTAAGTAAAAAAGACTAAACAGTTAATTATATGCAAATGGAATGTAATTTGTTTATGTGCTGAATAGGCTTTAAGGAGGTATCACAGAATCAGAAACTAACGGAAGGATTTCATTTAAATTTAGTTTAGACATTGATAAGCTAATGAATAGAATACATCCAAAGTTTAAATTGAATTACGTTGTCAAATTTTAGGCAGAAAGTTCTTAGACTGGCGGAATTTATTTAAATACACTCTTCTAGAGAATATCCTAGAGTTACGGATCTCATTTTGTTGTAGTATCTATTCAATCATTGAGTCATAGAAGCGTGTACAATTAGTGATGCTGTCTTGTAGAAGAGCACGTGGTAGTTTTGTTAATAGAAAAAAGACCGTTTAAAAATAAGAATCTGTTGATGTCCCAAAATGACGAGGGAAAACACATATTTTAAAATAGTATTTTTTCCTAGTATTTAATGGTTTCTGTAATTTTTATGACTACTGTTGTTTGGTATTCATGCACGATGATTATAGATATGAGTATTAAAATACTGTTTTCACAAGTAAATTTTTTATCTAATCAAACAAAGTAAAACAATTTAATTCTAACGATATTATCAAAGCTACTATCTGAGGTTTCTTATGTAAGCAAGCTTCCAAGAACGCCGACGCGACGTATCAATTATTTGCTTCGTGCAGAAGTTGAAAACAACGTCACCTGCAGGGAAAAAGATGACAATACTAACTAAGAAGAATACACAGCCCCTTATAGATAATAATCTAATATAAATCTGTAGTTCAATAACAATGTATCTTTAAGAATTAAAGTAAGGTTTTTCAGTCTTACTAGAAGATTAATAACGAAAAATGCTTTTTTATATAATTTTATGAAAAAAAGTAAATCTGTCGCATAAACTGCAAATACTGTATAAATAAGAATTATAAATATTATTTTTTGATGTGCTGACTTACAGTGATTCACGAAATGAATTCATATTCGAGAAAAACCGCAATATTTATTAACAAAATACAACCGTAGGAGAAGAAAACTTTTTTTTTATTGATGCACTGTTTAATAGGTATTTTTTAGCTTGGAAGTATACTCAACACCCAAAAAAATTACGTCAATTGTTAAAGATATATTATTGTTGAAGTTAATGCTTATAATAGATCATTGTCCATAAGAGGCTAAGTATTCTTGTTAGTTACTGTCAACACATTTTCCCCAGAAGGTGGCGCTCTTTCAAATTGCTGCACTAAGCGAACAGCTAATAGTCCGTTGCCTAGAGACAAAAACATACGCTTTAATCTTGTTTTCCAGTAGAGCCAAAATTGGTCATTCCCCTTCAGAACTATCCTAGGAATACTAAAAAAATTGTTGTGTCCAAATCAACTGTCGGCTTTATTTATTTATTTAATAATTTATAANGAATTCACACTCTGTAGCCGTTGGGAAATAAAGTAAGTCCACTCATTAATTGTGTAAGATTTATGTAGTAGCTCGCAAGGTCTGCCCACTGCGTAGGACGCGAAAGTTGTACACCGATTATAGTTATAAATTTATGGGGGACAGCGGTCTCCTCACCGAGGTTTATGATAGCGTATTATATAGTTAATTACAGACACATGCACACACACACACGACTTCTCATATATAATTATTAATAACAAGAAAAAAAATTGATTTCTGTTAATTTTGACATTTTTTCACGAACAATTGTACTTTGCAACTCAAACAATTGCAAATATCTTAGTCAATTTTGCATGATTTTGTTTGAAACAAACGGCATTGAATTTGTCATAAAAAAATACAAATTAAAAAAAAAAGAATGATCTAGCTCACTTTGAAGCAGAGAATTAAGAAATTGACGTTTTTTGCAATAACGAACTAACAATTAAGTTTTTATCACGAAAAAAATTTGTGTATCATCTTCATATATATCTGCATCATATTGTCAGATTACTTTATCAGTTTTAATGAAAGAAAAGCTAAAAAAAAAATTAAAAAAGTCACATTATAGCAACTAGCGTCAGCTCATCGCTTTCATCTGTACCCCTCTCTTGCGACTATGGGTGACCGACCGGTTGCAGTGCGCATGAGGCAAAACACGCCCAGCAGGCATTATTTATTCTCAATGAATTTATTTTGACTTCAGAATATTTTAATGAATTCCACAGGTTGTCATAATATGAGCTAAATGAATTCTTAATGAATTCATAATCTCATCAGGTTATGTCATGTGTCTTGAGTTCGCAAAGAATTCTTAAAGAATTCTTTTAAAGAAACTTTTTATTACTTTTGTGGGGAGAGCTGCTGAAAGACCATTAAAAAGAATTCATTTAAAGTTCAGTATAAAAATATTGATCATTCTTTAGTACATGTAATGAATTCATTTACTGTCCCTAAGGAATTCATTTAAAAAAATTTTGGTACATACTTTTTATCAATTTGCTATACAGTTACAACAGAAAAAATAATTTTTACATCATACTTATTTTCTAATATTTTTTCAACATGTAACAAATGTTAGAATCTCTATGTTAAGAATATAATTATATTATATGACTACGAATAATAGTATAACTTTAAACAAATCATAAATTTATAAAATAGCACTAATCGTTTTACTTATCAAATATGTTGTAAACATAAATCACATAAATTAGTTACAGCATTGACGGATATTTAAACTACAAACTACTCATCAATAAACAAATAACCACTACTTTCTTATAATGTAGAGTATGAAAACTTCTGATAAACGGTTGTTTGTTCGCTTGTACCTAATTCAGTGTGAGATCTAGCAAATCATTGCATACAAAAACAGCCGTACGAGCTGCGGCTGGAGTTTGAATTTTAACAAGTTGTTGTACATAATTATACAGTTAAAAAAATAGTATATTGTATTCAATTAATTAGTTGTTAAAGTAACGATTGAGGAAGATGACGTATGTGACAATGCATCTGAAAATACCTCTTACCGCTGACGAAGTGCTGGACAGAATGGACGAAGAAACTTATTCGGATCCAACGCAAGAGTTTGTGGTTGATGACGACTGTCTGTAAGCAGTGATAGATGGTGCAACAAATAGTGAGACATGATAGTTATTGTGGAAATGAATCATCAAAAAAAGCTAAATTTCAAGGTATCAAAAAAAAACTCACAATTAATGTACACGAAAATTTGAATAAATATATTTTTTTACAATCTGTTTTTGTAACAAATTCGTTAATTAAGCATGTTTCATGTATAATACTATGTTTTTAACTGTATAATTATGTGCAACAACTTATTTAAATTCAAACGCCAGCCGCATCCCATGTTTGGCCCCATGCGCACTGTAACCGGTCACCTAGTCGTAACAGAGGGGTGCAGATGGGAGCGCTAAGTTGACACCAGTAGTTACAATGCGGCTTTCTTAATTTCTTTAGCTTTCCTTTCATTAAAATTGATAAAGTGCTCTGGCAGTATAATGCACATATACGGAAAGATGATACACAAGTTTTTTCGCAATAAAAACTTAATTGTTAGTCCGTTACTCTAAAAAACGTCAATTTCTCATATCTCAGCTTCAGACTAAGCTAGAGCATTCTTTTTTTTTTAATTAGTATTTTTTTATTACAAATACAATGCCGTTTGTTTCAAACAAAATAATGCAAAATTAACTGAGATATTTGCAATTGTTTAAGTTACAAAATACAATTTTTCGGGAAAAAATGACAAAATAAACCAAAATCAATTTTTTTTTTTTTTGCAATTTAGAAAATTTGCATAAGTATCTATTTTATAAGAAATTTGATGACACAGAGATTGGTGGTCAAAAAATTCTTCTAAGAGCAAAAGAAAAGGCGATCTAAGTAAAAAACTCTTAAAAATTGGCATTTTTTTATAAATTGTTGAGTAAATAAAAGAAGCCAAAGGTTTATTTAGACAAAACAATTTTTTTCGTATTCCTGGGAGAATTCTGAGGGGGAATGATCAATTTTTTTTCTACTCAAAAACGTGAGATTAAAAAATCCTTCAGGCCATGGACTTATACGGTTGTTGTAAGTCATGATACTGATTTACTCGTAATTTTGCATCATCTAAATTATAATCAGTTACCAGTTTGTGTGCGGAAACCAGGCTCAAGCAAGGATTTATTTATTACTTTTACTTATTTCCAATATGAACCGTATACCAGTATCATACCATTTCTGTACTGTTTTTTGGGTTGCAATACAACTTCTGGTTTTGCTGAAACGAAAAAAAAATTTATTTATTCATTATTCAACAAAAGAAATTGTAACGGTGCCACCGTTTGGGGTTTGCAGGAGTTTTGGTAGAAAAGAGAAGGGACGCCATGGAGCGAAAAGAGAGCGATGAGTTAGGTAGACCAGCTGAGGATTGCGAGCGAGTGGGACGTGCGAAGAGAGTTGGGAAGCGATGAAAGGCGCGAAGAGGTTAGGGATCTGGATGAACGTGTCACCAGGAGCCCGAACAGTGAGGATACGCGTTGCCGGTATTGGGTATTGAGTCACCCGGATCAGCGCTACCAACCAAATCCGAAAGGATACTTGGCTGGTGGGGACGCCTGACAGTTCTCACATCTTTAGGATGCGCATTTCGACCCTGAATTCACACTCTGTAGCCGTTGGGAAATAAAGTAAGTCCACTCCTCATTAATTGTGTAAGATTTATGTAGTAGCTCGCAAGGTCTGCCCACTGCGTAGGACGCGAAAGTTGTACACCGATTATAGTTATAAATTTATGGGGGACAGCGGTCTCCTCAACGAGGTTTATGATAGCGTATTATATAGTTAATTACAGACACATGCACACACACACACGACTTCTCATTGTTCACTTAATACTTTAGATTCAAAATATTTTTCTTTCATCCAAGATGTTGAGAATCTTTCCTCGAATCTTTCTTTACTAATGCATGTATATATGTGTATCATCAACTTGAACAGTCCTGCGGCCCCGTCCTGTACCTGTCATTTAAAATCTACTCCACGTATCAGGGACATACGTGGCCTTGAGTTATAAGCCAGCGGAGCACCCAACGCTTGGGCTTGACTACAAGGGAATTAGGTAAGAGCTACAGGTTGTTCGACCTGTATAAAGTATAGGAGTGCTGTCGAGGGTTTCTGGGCCTGATAAGCCCGGCTAAAATCACATAAGGCAGGACATGAGGGCGTGTCCTGTCCCCTGCGTCATTTACCCCCGGGCACCCCGTAACATGACGCTCGACGAAAAATCCACGGTAGCTTAAATAACTCGCAAGGTCGATCGTGAAGACGACGCGTACAGTAATGTAAGTATATACGTACGTGGCCAGGCATAAATAGTTCGAGCACATTAACAAAACGCGCGTTGTCTACGTGTTACATTTTTGGCTCTTGGTAAAGTTTAAGAGTCCGAAAAATTTGTAAGCGAGTGCGAGAGAGACAGCACTGTAAAATTTTTCTTTTTCCTGGTCGAATTACATGCATTGTAGTGAAGCTGCTTATAATTGACAGCCTAAAGTTTTTGATTGATGTGAGATAACAGTTCATGTTATTGGCTTGCTGGAAAGGTAGATGTTAGCATACCGGGGCTTGTCTCTACATACACGTCTTTCTCTCTCGACTCGTAAGTGCTACAAGCACTATAACTGTTCTTATACCTAATACCTTATAACCTAATACAGTTCTTAGGAGAGGCGAACGTGTAGCAAGCTTCTAGTACCAATGCCTTGCAGTCGCATTTTTCGACTGTTCCTGGGGTTCCAGTCTGGGAGGGGGGGAGTGCTTCATGTAGAAACTACAAAAGCTATGCGCCTACAGGACAGCTGAGAGAAAGGAGCTTCCGAGGTGTTGGGAAAAATGCAAGGAGGTGGCAAATTAAGTTTTCTGGAGCTAGTCATGAGAACTTCGACACATTTCTTACACGTATAGAGGAGTGTAGACTATCTGCCAACCTCACACAAAAGGAACTCCTGTTAGCGTTACCGGGACTCCTCACGGGTACTGCGGTTACATGGTTCCGCAACGAGAAGGATAATTGGTTGGGTTTTAAGGACTTTGTGTCGGATGAGAGATCCTGGTTTGAAACAGGTGATGAACTGCAATATTGCTTGGCTGTAGACACTGAGTTATGGACTCAATATGCTGGTGAGCCTGTACGAGATTACTTGGTACGGATCAAGTCCATCGTAAGAAGAATTGAACCTCTATGGCCAGAACAAAAACAACTTGACTTATACTATCATAATATGAGGTCGGAACTTCAAGCCATGGTCAGACGAAAGGACCGCTTGCATACAAGGGATCTTTTACATAAAGCTAGGGAGGCCGAGCAAATAAAAAAATTACCGTTTACGTTCCAAAAACCATCTCCACTCGAGAGCCTTCTGTTTCCGGAAACAGCTGTAAAGCCGATGAAGGTAGCAAAGGATCCAAAAAAACATCCCAAGATAGCTCAAGTCGTCAAGACAAGGTCAGAAGACCAAATAACCTTTCTTTTTGCTCAAATCGTAAAAGGACAAGAGAAACTACTTAAAAAATATCCTCGAGTCTTATGATGAAACCACAAGCCGGTGGAACTGACTCAAAACTGTCCAGCCTTACTCCCAGGAGCCACATGAAGAGAAAAATGTGGAAAAAGCGTTTTAAAAAGGAAGAACAAGCGCACGTCACTGTGGACATGCGTAAGCGTCTAATTGATATGATATACGGTGAGAAGACTCACATTGACAGGTGTTGCCCGTTTCCAAATAAAGTCATGATGGGTGGGCAGAATCATCGACAAAAAGACGATAATACAAAAACCACCCGATTACCCACAAGAAGTGGTCAAAGTTGCTCTTCCTCATGGTCAGACTCGACACACTTTAAGTCCATAAGAGGGAACAAAGCAGAAAAATCTGAAAAAAGGAAAGGCCCACACAACCCTTCAATGGCCGGTGCCACGCTTGAGATGAAGTAGGCCATCGAGCTGTTGGATGCCCCAAAAGGAAGGGGAACGGGGCAAGGTGGGCGTAAACGAGGGTATTACGCCGCCTTCCAGAACCAAAGCCTCGCTGAATTATGTGTCATCAAGAAAATGCCTCTCATCAAAAGTAAAAGACGGGGATGACCACCGTGGGTGGTTACAACTTGAGGTTGAAAGCTGCAAACTTCGAGAGTTGTATAATCCTGATTCTACGCATACAGTGACGTGAGCCGTAGAAAAGCAGATCGCCAATGCCTGTGGATAGAGTATACGTCCTACGTATGGAAATTCCATCATGGTCGATAGCCACTCCACAAACACTTTTGGTGATCAAAAGGCATAGAAACTGGTCATTCCAATGAGGCACCTAAAAATAGCCGTTTGGAAGTGCCCTGTCAAATCAATGGCTTGTCACTTGGGCCAGGAGACCTTTATTGGATTCTTTCGCCTATTCCATTGGCCCAACTATTACCCATATATTCTCCAGTATGTAATAACCAGGATCTATAGGAGGGAATAAGTATGAATTCGTAGATGCAGACAGTTAATGAACGTATTCACTTCCAATTGTCTGCCTCAATACATGTACAACAACGCTATGGAAAGAAGACGCTGTTGAGATTTCTCTACCACCGATCGATGTAGGAAATACGGTGATGAGCGACCCACCAAAGGCGAATATCATATATGCGAACGAAACAGACTAGCCTGCAAAGCGTGACGCTGGGAAGACCAAATTGCGTTACTCAAAGACATTCCACGAAATCCAGAGACTTAGAAAACGATAGGCAAAAAATGTAAGCTTTCCCTGGATAGGTACTTGAAACCGATTCCTTGTTCCCTTTGTACCTCTAAAAAGGTTAGCGTATCATGATTCCAAGAATATAGATACTCTCCCTTTAATCTTAGCGGTCGAAGGTTGGATCCACGAACCACAGGTTAGTAGAGTTGAGAAGCAAGTACTCAACGTCTAGGAAGGGGGTGTAATGGCGCCGCCGTTTGGGGTTTGCAGGAGTTTTGGTAGAAAAGAGAAGGGACGCGATGAAGCGAAAAGAGAGCGATGAGTTAGGGAGACCAGCTGAGGATTGCGAGCGAGTGGGACGTGCGAAGCAAGGCTCCCAGATTTTAGGGAGTTCGCCGCATACGCAGTGCGCAATCACCCTCTCTCTATAGAGCAAGCTGGAGCGGAAAAGTTCCTCTACCCAAGCCTTTAACCTAAGCCCCACCCACTTTTCACAACTTAAGTATGACATCTTGTCTAGTAGGAGTACAATCGACGATAGCCGCGCGGGCTAAATTTTTTGCCCCAGCCAAACTTGCCAGCTTTCGAATCTCTCTGATAATTTTTTTTTTTTTTTTTTTTTTTTTTTTTTTTTTTTTTTTTTTTTT